>JAVLVB010000031.1:544912-570468 GCA_032876305.1 Orestias chungarensis
GCTCACTCTCTTTTAATCTACAATCTATTTTGTTGCTCATATAAAACGAAAGGTTCCTTTTTCTTCTTTGGTGGGAGAGAAAGAACTGACTGTCACATGGCGAAAAACGAAGAGAATAATATTGTTAAGCTACACCCACTTTACAACAAACTAGAGCAGTGTAAATATAGATACGGGGCTATTGTTGCTGGCTTTTGTTGTCAGAACAGTTTGAAGGAATTAATACTCAGCTCCAAAACCTAAGATCTGTGTATGTGTGTTTGTGGGGGGGGGGGGTTAACAATAGCTGATCAGATTTTCTCCAGGGAGAAAACACCAAAGTAGCGTTCCAGAGCCTCTCCCATTCAACCTATTCATACTGGTGCTGATGTTTTAACAAATGTACAGCAGGAGTGAGTCCACTTCCTAGACTCAAATTAAATTGAAGATAGGCAAAAGCTAGGAAGTGAACTAGGGGCAAAAAGCTCAGTGGTGGAAAAACAGAGACAGAGAAATTGTCTTTATGTTAAGGAGGCAAAAATAACTGATAAGATGCTGACGCCTGGCTTTTAGGCAGGTTCAACATCTGTTAACAAAACACACACTAGTACATCCACCGATGACTGAGAATTAAGAAGGTGAAGAAAAATCAAACCAAGTCAAAGATGCCTGATAGGTGAAGGTCCAAAAAAATGCTCCTCACCTAAGCATCGCACAACTGAAAGTGTAAAGAGTGGGGTAATTGTTCTTAAGTCAGAGACCGGTCTATTGCAACAAGAAGCTTTAGTGATGTTCTTTCAGGAGATAAAAAAGAGGGTAACAGTATCTTTCAGGAGAAGGATGTTTGAGAAAACAGTTTTTGAATTGCAACTAAATATCTACCTTTTCCAGGGAAAACCATTAATTTGAATGTTTATTAATTTGAAAAGGTAATAATCAAAAAACGTGTCCTAATTGTTTTCATGTATCCATTGCCCTCACTGCCCACAAAAAAAATGCAGACTCGGGTACAGATAAAAAAATGAAAAGCTTTCCCTTCATGCTAAAATTTCTGAACTCTCATATTAATGGGGTCAATTTTAGGGTGTGGAGTTAATCATTACATTCATTAGTTTCGTAGCACTAAACAAGCCTTAAACCATTATTAGTGTACTAAGAGGCATAGAATAAACAGATGAAGAACTCGCAGCAACATGGGAACATAATATGCATATTCCTTTTCTTTAAATAAATAAATAAATACTTCAATTTTCTTTATTTACAGTCGGACTGTGTTATTGGATGGCAGTTATTTTCTGTCATCAATATTCAATCCACACCAGACACTGAGAGACTATGTGGAACAAATAAACTGGACTGAGCTGAACAAATCATTTACCTTTCCCTGGTCACTGATGATGTGGTGCTGTACATCTGATTAAGACTTTTTCTTGTTTCCTTCTTCAAAAATTAAATTAAGGACATACGACAAAATATGCTGAATAAAAGTCCTAAACAATTTTATATTCCAAATCCCTACATTTCTGATTTTTTTTCCAAACAGGATTAAAGAAGCTTTAAATGTATTTTCAACCATTTTTTGATCTGTTTGGATGTAAATTATGCAGTATTTGAAAGAATAACATCTTATTCTAAGTGGCAAACAGGTTCTACGTTTGCAAAAAACAGGATGTGACCGATATTAAGACAAACCAAAGCCAACTCTGAGTTTTAGATTACTAATAAACTGGAAAAATAGTTGGTCACCAGTACTCGAAGCAAACCAATGAGATGATGTACTAAATGTAAAAATTCATTTAGAAAATGTTTGTTTAGAGAAATCCATCTTTGAAATTAGAGAGAACTAATGTGGATCTATGAAACACCTTACCTGCATGGATCTTTCTTAAACATGAACCCTAACCCTAACCCTAAATAACAGCCACAGAATATATTCCGTTGGTCCAATCTATTGCACTGGGCATTGTAGGTAACATTAAAGGGAGAATCAGACGATTTCCTTGGTTCTTGTTGATAAATTATGGAACACATTGTTTTTTTATTTACTTTAATCCGTTTGTTACTAACATCTGACTTCACATGGTAGCTTTGGGCTTTTCTATATAAAAAAAGACCGCCAGCAACTTGGAAACTTTGGTGGTACACTTCCCTTTCAGACTATGGCATGTTTATTTACAAATATAAAAGGAAATACCTTTATTTTTATATCTGTATAGTTGTTTCCATTTTTGCTAACTGTTGAATCATAACCTTACCCTTTTAAAAAGTTCTCTTTTCTCTTGTGACTTCCTGGATTAGTGGTTACTGACCTTTTAGTCACATTTTGTTTCGCACTCAAGGGAAGGTTTAGCACTATTCTTTGTCTCCACTTGTGGCTAATTGCTGTGACTGTGGTTTACTGGATTCCTTCAGCTTTAGAAATGGCTTTATAACCTTTTAAAGTCTAACAGAGAATCAAAGATTTCTGAAATCTTTTAGCCTACCTCACGTTGTCTGAAAGGTTGTTATTGTGGTTTCTTGGTTTTAGGGACGAGAAATTATTTGCTTTTGCACAATGAAATTCCACCAAATATGGTTAATAAATGTTAATCAACGAACTTTTTTTGTAAATATCTGAAATATGTGACATAAAAGATTCAACAAAATAATCTCTAAGAGGGCAAATACTCATTCACAGTATTGTATGATTAAGATTTTTATTAATCAATTTACTGACATAAAGGAACTTTTAACTTCTCAATCACAAAGCAGTCACAGAATAATTAAATGAGCTCATTAGGTGCCAGTTGTTGGGGCCAAAATCAAATTGCACAATTCTTCTCGACAAAGTTCTATGCTTCTGCGACATGAGGTAAAACCGAAACATCAACGTTTATTTACAGCAGTTAGATCTCACAGACTAGATTTCAACCTTTTGACTCCCGTCACAGCATCACCAAAAACCTACACCGGCCTGAATTCTTGTCAACGAACAATTTATCTCTCCCACCCTCTATTTTTTGACAGCCGGATGGTTCTCCAAAGAGGCGCTGCTGAGATTAATCTGCCACAACTTGACCGCGTGCATACTATGGTTCGTCCAGGATGCAAAACACAGCAATCTTGCTCCTGTCAAGAAAAATGACAGTTCCTTTCATTTTTGTTTGCTGGGTTAATCGAACTACAAAACACCCTTCGTTTGCCCATGGGTCTGCCTCTGTTTTTGGGGGTCCGATGCTTTGAGCTGTCGATTTGATGACGCCCCTGGGCTTGACTGTGGGGACTGGAAATCCAGCGCCTCTGCATGGAGTTGTCACCCTGTCAGAAAAATGTGCCGCAAAGCCTTCATGAGCGGCCGCCCCGTAAACGCTACCATGTTTTCCATCAGATGCGGTTCACCTCACACAGCCTGTGGAATACGTTTAATGGAAACACGGTTTGTCATCCGGGTCAGAGGTTATGATGTGAGCTCATTGCGGCATGTCTCGAACGTTGAGGGAGCGCTGTCATCCCGAGCACGTCTTGATCGTTGCTCAGCGAGGATGAAATCCATAGAAATTATTTTCTGGTCAGTTTCCTTTCGAGTGTACCTGCAGCATGACTTGGGCTATAAAAGTCCCAGACAAACAGAAGGCGAGAGAGAGAAAGAAAAATATTAGAACACGGCGTGAAAACAGCAATAAAAAAAACATAAAGGCGAATGTTCCTACCTCTCGGTGCTGCTGCGTTGGATTCTTCACCGGAGGGGAATGAGCTGCACTTAACTCCATGCAGTTGTGATTTCTCCAATTATGGGTGACAGCTCCCAATCCGCGTGGGAGGTGGATCACCTCTGGAAGTGCCAGGCAGAACGCGAACTGCACCACCGCATTAATAATTCACCGGAGGTGCATTCATATTCCGTCTAAGCGCAGCAGTTTGGGGGCCCATTAGCGATAAAGGCGAGCAGACGCTCCCTTATAGCTTTCAACTTGATGCTCAGTCACAGGTAGAGAGCCCACGTGTTTGATTTCTTTTTTTTTTTATGAGGCAAAATGCTTTTACTTCATTCCCTAGCAGTAGGGCGACTATATAAACAAAGTTTATAAATTTTCATCAGAATCCAAGCTGGTGTGTTGCTTTTAAACTACTGCTGAGAAGTTTGTTAAGATCCCAGCCACTAAAAGGATTGTGTAATTTTTCCGTGTTTTTGCCTTTTCAGATCACTGGTGTTCTGGTTGTGAGTTTACAAAGGCATATGGAGTACATGACAACAAAGTTTGAAAGACTCCCTGAAGCAAATTGTTGGTCGGTTGTGATGACTGCCTTCAGTGCCAAATGGCAGCAGTGCTGAACAAGTACGGAGTGTACGGGACCAACTGCTTTGTCTCAGCAGGAGGGAGTACGCACTGCTTTTTCTTGAAAAAAAAAAAAAAAACCTATGGAGGATTCTGTTCAAAAAGAGGATAAATAGAGGAGGAGTCGCTTCAGACGCTGCATTATGGGTGAATTAAAGTAGATGCATTCAGTAAAAAAAAGAGCCAGAAATAGAGATGCCAGCAGAGGACGAAACAAAGCTTGTTTTTTTGTTTGAGTACAAGCAGGACCGAGATCAGATGGTGCAGAGGATGTTGAGCCTTCCAAGTTTGAATGTTATACTGTAATTAGTTTCAAATTGAAATCACAGGTGAAAAAACACTTTGTGATGTAACTAGGAGCAAAAAATAGAGGTCAGGCTGAAACAGCTCAATTCATGAATATAACATTAACAATGAATGTTTCTAAGAAATGCTACCTTTGATATATTTGAAGATCTCTGGTAACTAAACCAAAAATGTCATTATCAGCATAGACTTATTTTTTCATACGAGCCTCCTTTGTAAGTCTTCTTGGTAAGTGTTTAAAAGGGCCTAAAATACATTTAACTTGTTTCCAGTTATTTATTCTAATTCATGTTCCGCTGTAGGTTACAAACAAATATTGTTCGTCCCTGAAGACAAAGAAGTAGTAAAAGTTCAATTAGATTCTAGGAAAACCATTGATTAATATTTTATATTGAATGTGTTACATTTTTTTCTCCTTTGTTAAGTTACTTTATTATTTCATGTGCCCCAGGTAAACCCTGGTTTTTAAAAAAAAACTTTAAAGAAAACATACTGATTTAATAGGAACGACACAAAAATAACTGTATTATCATTAATACTGTCTGTATTCCGTCAGCCTTTCTTCTTTTATTGCTCTTTCGTTCACCAGGTATTCACTGAGCCCCTCAGGTTTAATCATGATGTTCCGCCGCGTACTCAAAGTATGTGAGCCTTCTGAATGGCCGTTTGTCCGGTGGTTCTTCTAGTCCTTTTCTTATTGTACCTAAAGCTCTACTTTCAAATGGCAAAACACATGATTTTATTTCATATGCGATTGAGAACTACCTCCATAAACGTGCATTTTGTTTTCTTTGCTATCCATCCTCTTCTAGATGTTGTTGTCATCACCTCGAATCAAATAAAACAATTAGATGTTCTAGTGATGGTGTGCAATGCCGGGCGGGTTTGTAGCGACCAGTTGCTTCACCCATTTTGTGGCACAATCCCAAATGCAGGTAAATCGCAATTTATTGTAGGAAATGTACCTAAAGCATATTATGATTTTTTTTCTTTTTAATAAATACTTTGAAAAGTTTGAATGGTTTTTAAGGTTGTACTTTATTTCAACTGAAATAAAGTATGATGAATATATGTAATTCATAGAAATTATGATTTTAAAAGGTAGCTTCATAAACACAAAATTGTCTCTACGCTTCAATAAGTGTGTCATTTAGTATGCATATGCTGAAAAGATTAATAAGGAGAGGAGGAGCCACACATAGATGCCTCAGCGCATGAAGGCTTGTAAAAAAGAATCATTGCTAAGTTTAAAGCCTAAAAAGGTGACATTCGGCTGTCAGCAGGTGAGTGTGAGCTCCATGAAAGCCACATGACCTTTTCACACAAAAGCCTGCTCTCCACTTAGAAAGGAGTGAAAGGGGTGAAGAAATTGCAAGGGGAAGAAAACTATTTCATTTAAGATTATGAACCTCGTATCAATGGTGGCTGCACGGGCGACACCTGATTCTTAATAACACGATTTCTTCAAAGGCATTCAGCAAATCACAGTGCATTTCCATTTCAAAAGGAGGAAAAATTGCTTTCATTTCACTCTCAGTATTTCCCTCTTCTAAAGGTGATTTTTATTTCTCAAAGAGTGTTTTTTAAGAGTTTACCTTTAATGTGGGTTTGTCAGCGATTGATGTCACATCAGCATATGTTTAGGACTGTCTCTGGGAATGTCCTTGGGAAACATAGCAAACTAGTGACACAAATTGATGCGGGTTTTTTACATAAAAGAGGTTTGGTGCAAATATTTTTTTTTCTTTTTTGTGCAAGTGAGATTCAAGGAGAAGTATGAGCTGACATTCTAAAAGTAGCAGTTTGGGTTTTAGGGGCTGCCATTTTGGTGTTTCTAAATTAACCAGATTCCTTGATCCAGAAAATCTCTTTCTACAGTTCAACGGTGACTTAGAGGAGAATCCAACTCAACCTTAAACTTTTTTACATTTTTCACATTACCTCAAAGTCAAGTGCATTACCCTGGGTTTATGAGATAAAGCAGAACATAATTATGAGAATTTAAGACTTATTATTTATCTTCTTTACTCTGACACACTGTAACCAATTGCATTCAGAAGTCACCTACAAGGTAAACAAAGTCCAACTGTGCATCACAATTTCAGTATGATTACAACTTATCTGTGAAGGCACCAGGGATGATTTTAACACACTTGTCATCATGAAGACCAGTGAACACTGAAGCAGCTAGGTGAAAAGAGACTGGAGAAGTTTAAAACAGAGATACATTATGAAACAATTCACAAACTTTCCCTAAATCTCACATCTATTAGTGTGATCCGTTCAACTGGCTATGGCACAACCAGCAACAGTAGTCCAGCTACACTAAACAACTGACTAAATCGGAATTTTTTTTTATAGAAACTGCTAATAGGTCCATTGTAACAATGGAGGGGCTTTTATGATCCAGAGCTAATTTGCATGAAAACAAAACAAGCATTTTAACTTTACCAGTCCTGTTGTGTCCACAACAAGCATGTGGATGAAGAAGGTGGTATAGTTAGATGAAACCACAGTCAAAGCTGTCTGTCTACCAGCAGATAAAAGTTGGGTGTGGAGACAAACTAACATTGTCTATAGATGGGCAAATAGTAAGGAGTTGATGGGAATCATGAGCTCCACTTTTCAGATTTTTATGTGTAAAAAACGTAAAATAGTATGTTATTTTCTTTCCATTTCTTCTTAAAAGCCTGCCTTATTAAGGTCTGGTATAAAAGAAAAAACATATGTTTAGAAGGGTTTGAAGACTTTCACGAGGCACGGTACATCAATTTAACTTTTTTTCCAATCCACTGTTTAGCTTCAAAATATGCAGGCTGATTACAGGCCGACTATCTCAAAGCCTCTATCTAGCGCTGCATTCAGATTCCCCTGAGCCCTCCGAAACAAGAAGCACCAAAAGATCTTAACACACATCCTGTGATTGCTCGAGGTTGCAGAAGGCAGTTAAAAATGACAAATACATCCAAAAGAGTAATTAATCATCTTAATCACATGTATGTGATGCTCTACTTTGGTATTTGCTTGAAACGCCGTGAGCGGTTCATCAAAGCCAGCCATGTAGGTAATGACTTCCTTAACATCCTTTTTAGATTTGCACTTAGATCACCAGACAATTCCAGGCAGCTCCTTATAATATCCAGTCAGCCCTATTTTAAGAAGGCAGTCATGCAGCATGCCATGCATTTGTGGACACATAGTGTGATACAAAAGTAAGTATCTAAATAACAATTGATTTGCACCAGTCATTACAGGATTCATCCAGTACATAAAGAGGAATCTGTTGTGCCAGCAGGGAAGATGGAGAGCAATTTGTTGGCTGGTAATGGGGGAAACCCTTTGCAAAAGTAAATCTAGAAAAAGGGTGAGACTGGATTGATGGAAGGAATCGCTGTGTGTGAAAAATGCACAAAATCTAATAAATAAATAAATAAAAAGGCAATAAACGACAGCATGCTAAACATAATAAAAAGCAATGAACAGCTTAGAACAAACAGCCGAATGGGAAACCCAGGTGAAAATAATCTGAACTCCTGCTGTTTGGTAATGTGCGTAGTATTACAAAATATTTCATGGAAGGTTAGTTCTCATGTATACTTGCACAATATGTATTCTTATTTAACCAGTACGAAAAATATATGATCAGTTTGTTGTTGTTTACCACATAAAAATGGTGTACGTTCTTGGAGCAAATGACGTGGCTAGATAAATGCATCCCACTTTCAAAAATATCCATTTAAAGTACATTTAACGCGCTTCTAATACCAATTAGCGGTAATCTTTTGCTTCACAGTGCGCTAAAGTGTCATTTTTCGTTTGAACGCTGGCAAACAGGTGGGGCTGTCAGGATAGCTACGACATTAATAGATCAACTTTACCATCCGAGAGAAATTCATTTTAATAAGAATATTATTGTTTGAATTATTTTGGCCACACTTCTGCTCAAATGGGCCCTGACTGTTGGCACTGGTAAATATCATTAAAACATTGTAATGGTATAGACGATGAGTGAAAAATGTGTATAGGAAGATTGTATTTCATGTGTGCCTAATCCTCCGAACCAGTTCTTACTGTGCAGCTGTAAAAGATATGGAAGATTCACTTCATCAGTGTATCACTAGCCCTCATTTTGTCTTTCAAGATGTGTATCAACTAAGAATAGCTTTTTAATATAATATATTTAAATAAAACAACCATGACAAGCATTTAATTAAAAGAGCAACTCTGCAACATTGTTCACCGCACTTCTTTCTTCACATCTAGGATTAATAAAGGGGACTCCTGTTTAAAACTCCTAGTTTCTTATCTCTCATACATTACTTGTGTTGTGCACATCCTCTGCATAGCAATGTTTGACTGATAAAACACCAAAGATTAAAGGTTTTCACATATTCATTTTTGTGAGGTGAGTAACATCGCATGTAAAAGAAGAGAGGGAATAAGTGCTACGAACAGCCATACCTCTAGCTATCATCTAATTACCGATACCCTTTTTACATAACTGTACTGTACTTTGAATGTTTGGAGAGAACAATGCATTAAACATGCACTGTGACCCTCTTGAGCGGTATAAAAAATAGGTACCAAATGAACTGAGTCGAAACTTTGCCATACGTGAGCATTTACATCGGACAGTATGCGCGCACATTCTGTACAGTCTTAGTCAATGTTCTCCTCGGTGTGATTTAGCCACTTCATTTGCATAGGTTAATTTCAAACAGCACCTCAAATTAGGCTTGAAAGGATAATTACTTAATCTTCTCTCTTCTCTCCCCTTCGCTCCTTCGCTCTACACCACAACTGTATCTATTTTCCATCCAGGTTATGTAAATTTATCTTCCAACATCTACTTTCCTAGGCATCTGGTTATTTGTCCATGGGCCAACTCATTTTTTTACCTCATGCTCTCTCTCTTTTCCTCTGCTTCATAATATTTATTGGACATTTCTTTAATTCACTCCCACTCATGCCCTCCAGAGTAAATTGCCTATAAACAAACCAGGTGATTTTCACAATACACTTGAGGCCATCATCAGCAATTCAACGGCAAGGAGGCAAATTTGTGTTAATTCAGTCATGAACTCATATTTAGAAGGCAGCTGTGATGTTGGTTCAGTTCCAGTCAGTGGTGGTAACTATTAGCAATTGGTATTTGGCATTCAGGTGTAGTTTTCCCATAATGAGATAACTCTGTGCAGTGAAAGTGTGTTTTGGATGAGTTTTTGGCAGTATCAGACCTGACACTATCGCATTTTTAATTGGAAGGAATGCTTTAATGAAGTCTTTAATATCCATTTTAGTCCTGAGTTATCCAATCAGTTTCAATTTGAAATTTTAAATGGTTCAGAGTCCCTCTTTAGCTATTAGCCTGCAGAAAAATTGAACTTAGCATTAAACTGCATTATCACACCATTCAAAAGGTTTCTTCAAACATGATTATTGGACTCGACTTGAGAGATGGAGCACTTTCCCATTTGGCAAGTCTCCCAGAGAGCTGTTTTTCCACTCTGTTAGTCAGCTGTTTTAAAATTTATTCCATCATTCACCAAACTCCAGATCAGTCTAAAGACCACTTGTTAGGATAGATCAATGAAGCCGCCCCATGCAGATGAGCAATGATAACACTGCTCATGTTTTCGAATATTAAATACAAAGTTACAACGTTTAAAAACATGGGACAGGATTAGGGCGAACTCACCAGTAGATCACCATCATCTTTTAAAAGCCAGGAGCAATTAGTCAGCAGATTAATAAGTAAATGTAATATGAAGTGGGTTCAACACTCCCAGCTAATGCCATATTAATGTTTTAGTATAAAGTATACGAATTCAAGACTCTGTTTCTCTTCCAGGGATGTCAAGCATCTTGCCAGAATGTCTTAGAGGCTAACAAAAAGTCCTTTGTGTGCTCCGTTTGCCTTGCAGTATGAATTTTGCTTTAAAGCCACCGAGCACAGGTGGTGCAAACAAACCTGTCATATTCCGTAACCTTCTGACCCACATAAACAGAGGACTTCCAGGAGTAGAAGTAATTTAAGGTTTATTGAAGGTTTGTAGGTGAACTGTCTTGAAGGGAATCCGGCAGGGAAACAGCAACTGGGGAACGGCATGAAACTCCGTGGGAGACCGGGCGGCTTCTGGGTGGAAACGGAGATGGTGAGCTTGAGGTGAGTGATAATGGTGAGAAGCGGACTTACTTGGGGATGATAACAGGAAGACGCCAGGAGGACTGAGAGGGTTTGAGTTACGGAGTAATGCTTGATGGTTTGGTTGTCCAGGAGGTTCGCGACTGTCTGGAGGTTCTTGCTGGAGCGGTCAAATCGAGCTGAGCACACGTAGCGGTGACCAAAGCTGAAGAGGATGATCGGAAGGCGGCAACTGAGGTAGGTGGTACTGGTACTGTGATCCTGCAGACAGTAGTGGAGAGGTTGAGTTTGGTTAGAACGGCAAGCGGAAAAAACCTGAGAGGGAAAAAACATTAAATAACAGCGGAGACACTAGAGAATAACTCGAAACACTAGAAGCTAGATCACTAGAAAGTGTGCCGCTGAGGAGAACAATGTTACCGAAAGCAACTTAACACTTAGGCAACGAGAAGTAGATCCAGGAACTGCACAGGTGAGGCCAACGCTCCAGCAGATTGGAACTCTGGCGACCTCCAAGGACAACCTGAAAACAGCAACTCAAAACCCTGACAAAAACTCCTCATCAGGCGACATCACGGAACCTAAACGAAAACAAAAAGGAACAGTTTCCCACAAAATCAGTTTGTTCACCTTCAGAATAGCAACCCTCACTTCGATTTTATTGCACAAAGAAAGCCTTCGGCTTCAACATTTTGTTTTGGTTTTGTGTGGTAAACATTGGCATTTAGTTTGGCACATTTTGAGCGGATTTGTGCCAAAATAAACCAAATCAAACTAAATAATTGAATCTAATTAATTGCAGCTGAATGTGACTGCAATAGTTACAAACACCTGGTTCAAAAGATTTGGGGACAATGCACTGAAATTTCCAGAACGACCCCCATAACTAACTTCAGCGCGACAAAGAGTATGGAAGCAGGCTAGAGTGTAATGTGTGATTTAATGTCTAATTATCTCTTTACTCTGTAATTGTTGAGAAAATGTGGGAAACATGCTGTAAATAGCAACTCTTGATTAATGGTCTCACAATTCCCATAATCTCTTTTCTCTCCCTTGCCTACAAATCGATGGAGCAGCCAATAACTACCTGGCGACTCCTGAGTTCTCTTATGCACTTTTAAAATTATTGATTTGCCTTCAAACAGCGCTCTGTTCATTAGCCTATTCCCACTCCATAAGGCTTTTCCTTTGTGACAGAAAAAAAGTGTAAAATATGTAATTAAAGAAGGAAATAGGGTGGTGGACATGGGAAGAGGTGAGAAATGACCCAAGGTTGGAGAAAAAAATACTCTTAAACAAAAGTTTTGGAGAAAAGAAAGGTAATCAATGCCTGCTGATTTGGAGTGCTAATTTGAATGCTAATTTCCACATCAGACGTTCATGGATCAGTGCGTGTGCGCCCGCAGAATAAGGACGGAAACTACCAGAGTGGGAGAAAAAAAAGGTGTGAAAACTTGGCACCGGCAAAACAAGTGGTGCACCCGCCAGAGTAATTACTCAAACAGACCTTTCTTCTCATCAAGAAAGGCCAGCGGCCATGACTCTGCTGCCACATTATCAGCCTCGCCTTGTCCTCAGAGGTAAACAAGCATGCTGGGGCCAGACAACATCAAGTTTAAACTCTGCAAATCCCTGCCTCTAACGAACGGAGAGCCAGAGGGCGACTGCTTCCCATCAGGTATGCATACAGAGTCATTTAGAAGCAAACAACAAATTGAAGCAGATAAAATGGCTGTTGCGGGGGAAGACATTTCTGCTCGCACTCAGTTTGTTTCAAATAGAGAAATTACCATGAGGTAAGAGGTAGACCTGACTTTAAAGAAGGGATCAAATTAACATGAAAAGTTGAATGCATTCAGGTAAGTTTAGAATATTGAACCACGAGTGGCTCTCAAAAATAATAAAGCTCCAAACAGTGTTTTTGATGGGATACTTAAGCTCACTGTAAGATTTCAAAGCTTACTTGATCATGACAGCTTTTCTTTCCTCTGTTAACTTCAAGTGATGTGATGCACACTTCAATCATAAAGCCCACTAAAAGAATGCTTTAGAAAACACTTTACGAAAGGACACCTTACGAGTGTTCATCTCTGCGCTGAAGGTTAGCAGACATTCTCCGTCAAAGGTAACAGCTGCAGTTGACGGAGCCTTTTTGACTGAAATGATCAGCTTTTATTAGTCAGGACCAGAGGAGGTAAACTTTTCTTTAAACAACGTATACTTTTTAATTCCCGATACTTCTTATATGCATTTAGAGTGTTAAGAAGAGATTTACCATCGTCAACTAATAAATAGATTTTTTGCGACGTTCCATACAAAAGAATGTTTATTAACATTCTGTATAGAGCCATCAGAGCTACCTTTCGAGGATGTTGTATTTCTTTTAGGTTGTCTTTATCTTGAAAGTATAATTAAAAGTAACTACTCATTACACAAATTGGTCAATTAAATGATTGAAAATCTGAATTATTTCAAGTGAAAAGACTGCAAACTGGATTTTTATTTGCGCTCAAAATCACACAATGGGCTTAGTGTGTAAAACCATACAACAACAAATTCTGTACATATTAGGATGCCATATTGCGTGATTGTGTGTCCGCCTTGTTTTTGTTTGTTTTTTTGTTGTTTTTTAAATATACGTATATCTTTATCGACACAAATAAAGAAGAATGGAATCCTGCATAAGTGCAGTGATCCTACAGTTTCCTCTACCTGAAGCAAATGTTAAGTCAGGTAACAGTTATCTAGAATTAAATGTACTCTTCCTCTCAGATGTTTTGGACCATCATAATTTACTTCACTGTCTGCTTTTACTTGGTTAAAAATATATATATAAATCACAGATTATACTTGTATACTGACTAAAGGCAATTTTTGCTTGACTAAGCAGTCAAGCAAACTATTTACGATCAGAGCCCCACCAGTTTAAGGTTTATTTCTGCCACACAAATTTTCTTAGAACAGCTTTTGCATTCTCCATCACCATGATTAGTACTTCTCAGGCTGCTGGCTACCAGCTTTTTTAAATAACTTAGTCATAGGCAGACACTTACAATCATGTCTACATTCTCTTGATTAAGCACGTTTTCCAGCATGATAGTGCACTACCAATATAAGCTTCACTCAAAATATAAAGTGCCATTTTGATATTTTGCTGAATTTCCTAATTTCTCTGTCATGTTTAATATTTTCCATCATTGCTTAAATTATCAAACCATCGGAAGTCAGAGCCATTACTACCCAGATGATAGATATTTATATATTGTTTGAAGTTGAAAAGTAATCTGGAAATATTAAAGCCTGCTAAAAAAGATATAAGCCAAGTGAAAGAAAGAACTTAAAGCAGAGTTAGTAGTTTACATCTGATTCCTAACATAACTTAACATTTCCACTGTTTCCTCAAACAATGGAAATGTCTCAAATCATGTGTACTGGATCTATTATGATACAGGCATGTATGTGCTTGTGTATGTCTTCTGGACCCTTCAAGAGTTTCTTCTTACTTTCATGTCAATAACTTCCTTTGTCCTCTTCTGCCTCCCAGGTTGTTTTATTGCGTCTTTACCTGTTTTGTATTAGATCCCAGATTTTGAGATTGTGTGAGTTCTCACAGAGCAACCTACCCTTCACGATGGTGATTTTCCTTAGCTCTGGATAGGGGTTAGGTTACCTGACCCCCAAAACAAACTGAGACATCACATGAGACCTCATCTGAATTGTTTGTATCTTCTCTAGAGCCATACCCACCTACAGTAAGCATGACCTCCAGTTGAAAAGTTTATATTTGTCTTTCCACACTCCCCAAAAACAAATCTTCTACCCTTTCCCATGGATGACTACTGCAACCAAGGATTTTGGATTAGTTTTTATACACCCATAAATATTTCGAGACCACTTGGTCTTTCTTCGACATGCTCTGGTGAGACAAGTTGTTGTACACATGTGATTCTGGAAATTCAACATGAACCAAAAATCAAGAACAATGAAAAAAATAACCAAATGTCTTAAACCAATCAAGAATTGTTCAAGACTTTTTAGGTCCTGCTTTTCTCCTTTTTATCTGTCTGCTTAAACCAGATTTACCAACAAGCCTTGTGGCCCACCGAGAGATTCAACACAAGACTCCATCTCCATAAATTACCCGGATGATGGCACACGTAAGCATGGTTGTTAAAATTGTAAATTAATTAAATTGGGGTGGGGATCGACAGCATGATGAGTAAAATGATGGATTGTGTTTTATAGATGGGGAACACAGTGAAAAAGGAACTGGCAGCAGGACGCGGAGGGGGATGGTTCTGGTGGTGGTTCGTTACACCGATACACCCACGTGGATCTGTCCGGGGGATTGGGATCAGATACTTCATTTGAGCAAAGCCACGCTACATCAAAGACATTCAAATGAAGTAGTCTTCTATTGCAAATTAAGCTCCAGGGGTGTTTGAGAGTGTGTATGCGTGCACGACCATGTGGGATCAGATGGAGGCAAAAGACAAAGAAGGAAAATCAGGGGATGAAGAGGTAGAAGGAAAGGTGTGTGTAGGCCTAAGCCTCTTTATCCATATCTAAAGGATCTATGAGTGTGGACCCTTGCATAGTTCTGCGTAAATCTCTTGAAGATAGTAAAGATTTTTAGGACTTTGATGGTGAGTTCTAAAGACACAACTCAGAGATTTCACCATGAAAAGACTTTAAGATGGAGATGTGGTAAAGATATGGCCATCCGTTCATTACTGACCATCCATCTCTATAGAAACAAATCACAGTCATACTCAGTATACTTATTTAAAGCGCCCACTGTTCTGGAAATATATTGGGATTTCATTCAGTGCTTGGCAAAACTATCCATATTGAGCTGTTTCATATTTCATCACATCACACCCACCATTTTTATTGGTAAGGAAACTCTTTTTAATTTAATAGTTCGAAGTACTTTCAGCAAAATAGTTCTAAAACATTAAAACTGCAAGGAGAGCATCTGAATTATTAAGTCT
The DNA here is from genome assembly GCA_032876305.1 of Orestias chungarensis. Taxonomy (NCBI): domain Eukaryota; kingdom Metazoa; phylum Chordata; class Actinopteri; order Cyprinodontiformes; family Cyprinodontidae; genus Orestias; species Orestias chungarensis. Next base: position 560,653 of record JAVLVB010000031.1, read on the forward strand.
AGCCTCCTGATTCGGAATTGGATTTAGGACTAAAATTTCACTGGGCCATTCTAAACGTCTATGTTTAATTCTAAACCATTTAATTGTAGCTATTACTGCGTGTTCATTTTCGTACTTGAATGTAAACCTTTAACCCAGGTCTCAAGTCTCTTGCAGCCCCTCTGTGGTTTAGTTTCAAACTTGCCCTGTATTTATCTCAAACCCATACTTCTATGTATCAACTCAAGTGTATTCTATGTTCAGGATAAGATTCAGTGGTTGTCTTGCTCCATTCTTTGCATGTTGGTCAGATAGTTACATTTTGCTCAAATCATACTAGAGCAGCTTCTTAAACATGTTAGCTAACTGGCTTACTTTATTTTTCCCAATCACAATGGCTTTCTTTTTGACTGTTTTAAAAAAAAAGCCAGAGATGCAATTACAAAAATTCCTTATTCTCCTTCCTTTTGATTCTAAGCTGTAGATTTATCCAGTTCCTCCAAAGTTACAGTGAGCGCCTTGTTTGCTTCTTTGATTATTGCTCTTCCTGACAGTCTTGACGGTTTAGCTCAAGAGTTTACAATTTATAGTACAAGAGCAGCATCTCTCTGCAGAGGGTCCTAAAACACATCCATCCATTTTCTATACACCCTTGTCCCTATTGGGGTCGGGTGGATCTGCTAGCGTCTATCTCCAGCTTTAAGGGCGAGAGGCGAGAGAACATGCAAACTCCTTGCAGAAAGACCCAAGACCCAAGGTGGATTTGAACCAGTTGCCTTATTGCTGCAAGGCAACAGTGCTACCCACTGCCCCACTGTGCAGCCCGGTCCTAAAACCTTTGGCCCTAAATGATGTAGTAATGAGCAATGAATTTACATGTCCACGATAAAGTCCAGATTCAGTTGTTTTCCCCTCTTTAATCTGTTATTAGGCTTATTTTATATAAGGTGTATTTTTCCCCTTAAGGCAAAGGTTGGGTGGGTTATTTGTTTTAAAAAGCAATATTATAAGACTCACAGAAATGTTAATTTATTTAAACTTTGTTTAAATTCAATAGGGTCATTCACACAAGATGAAGACTTTAGTCATCAATTCATTCTTGATCTGGCTGGTTGAACATTATCTCGTCATATCATCCTGTACTAAACAAGAGAGACAGAGTTCTCCTAAGTCTGTGCTCCAAACAGAAAAAACTTATTACAACTGATGCAGTGAAGATTTCAGGCAACAAGGAAAAACATATCTAAAAATATCCACAGAAAGGTCTTTGGTCCATCTCTCTCCACTTGTTAACCCCCATCTATCCTTATAAATGACTGCAACCTACAAAAATCTTACATAGAAGATTAGAAAATGTCGATATCCTGTATACTAGCAATTGCAATCCAACCTGCCGCAGGTTGTAAAATTACTACATAGTCAGCGATACAGAATGACTCTTTCCTTGCAGAAGAACCCATTCGGTTTCACTTTTTTTAGTTTCCACACCAATATGTCTTCATTTGATAGCAGCTTGTGGGCTTATTGTTACTACTGCAGTAAGCTGCTGACTGGTAAGTCCTTTTGGCTCATCTTCCCTTTGGACTTAGCTGATCTTTAATCTCATCCTTTTCTTCTAACTCACTGGCAGACTCATTCATACAGTTCTTCTGCATGGTCATCAAAAGATTTTTTCTTTTACCAAGTAAATTTCAAGGCTTTGTCAGCTGAATCTTGTGGTCATTGTGACCACACCAGCAATAGTGTATTTTTTTTTTCCTGAACCCTCATTTGCCGCTGGGATAGAACATCAGAAAATTTTATTCTTTTAAAGCATATAGGTAAAATGTGAGGCAGTGTGAATTTCGCTGGTGTTGCCACTTGCATTCTGCAACCTTGTGTCGGGCGTGGAAACGTTTACAGAAGGTCCAAACTGGGGGAGGACACAACAATTTTTACCCCTGCTTAAAATAATAATTACAAAAATTAAAAGGCAAACACATTTTCCCTTCCACTTGCCGATCATGTACCTTGTGTTTGTCTTAGTACAGCACATTTAGGCATTTCCTTGCAAAGTGACAAAATTGTGAAAGGAATTCTTCATCAGAGCACTGTATGAGGTAGAATGGAAAAAAACTGTTCTTGCTGCTCAGGTTACCTCCTTAAGATTTTAATTGATCAGCTTAAACACATGCAGAGAGCCAATCCAAAGGTTTTAAAGGAAAAGAAAGTCTAGGTGCATATCCAAGTATACTGGGTGTAAAAGCTTTTCATAAACTTTGATGATGAAGAAGGAGCATATCTATAAAATCTCATCCCTTCTTTACCCAGAACAATGCTTATTCTCTTCAGTTATAAAGCTGTAAGGATTCCATTTCATATTTTTATTGGGAAATATACCTTTCTCATCTCGGCTACATGGTCATTTCACCATTAGGCGCTCATTTCAGCTGCCTTTTAGTAATATTATCATATCTAGAGAAGGGTTTAAGCATTTACCAAGGTGCTTTAACGTTTTTTGCTGAGAGTGTGATACAACATGTGTCTTCCTTTTTTCTCAAGCAATGTTCAAGGCAAACTGTGCTCTAAATAGGCCAATGATAAGTGTTTATGGCATGTAGGGGACTGAAAACGAGGGAAGATTAACACATACTTTTAACATTAAGTGTTTACTTCCTTCCAAAAGGATTAAGCAAAATACAGCTAAGTGTGCTCTGACTGGTACCCACCTTGGCTAATCCGCACTAATCACACGAGCACACCGCGTCGCCCCATCACATGTGATGGAACGTCCGGCTGTCTCGAAACTTCCTATCAGAAGCAGGTAATGCTCGGCCCGTCACAGATTTACAACTTCAAAGCCCTGCCACTATCCTGTTGCGGCAGAGACAATTGCAGGATTTCATAAGCAGCCGCAGACACGTGGCAAATCCATCCGTTCCTCCCAGAAAGTTTGAGAGGAACATTTTTGGTTATTGAGCACTGTACCTCTGTGGTTTGGACCTGAAGATAAAACAGCAAATAACTAATCTTTTAGTAAGTTAATCTAAACCTTCTCTGTTTTTTTGGGGGGGGGGGCTTTTCATCTTTTTTATTTTTGCATCTCCGGGCACGATTAGCAAAGGGATTTATTTTTATTTGCCAAGGCTAGGAATAGATATTTAAACTCACAGCAGTACAAGCATTGTTTCAAGCTGATAGGTATATGGGTGTATTCCTATTGATAACACAGTGGAAGGTAATCTTCCGTATGTAGTTTAGGTATAAAAAGTAATCTTACCATTTATAAGTGCATTTACAGTCCTATTCACAGTTCGGGAACTATTTCACATTTTCTCAGGCTAAAACTACAAAACTCAAAGTATTCTACTGGAATTGTATGTGATGTACATTGACAAAGGAAAATGATAGATGATTTTCAAGGTTTTTAAAAGTCTAAATAGTTTTCCAGCTTAATAGGGGGTAATGCTCCACCGTTCTTTGCAACAACATTGAAACTTTGCCAGTTAAGATGGAGAGTGTTGAAATAATTTTCAAGTCAAAAAGGTCCTTAAGAGATTTTAATAAAGCTACTTTTTTATGTATAAATAAAACAACAAATTATTTTTTTAGTTTTTTCATTTAACATTTTGCATTGAACAGAAATAAGTAGAAGAATTGGATACTTTATTTTATTTATTTGAAAACTGCATGCGTTTTTAAACATAATTTTCCATAAAAAGTGACACTTATTCATCCTCTTTTTTAATGTATGTTTTTCTTTATTTTAAAACTAAAAACTTTAAATTAGGCTTGAATAAAATTCTGGTTCTTTTGAAATTGGCTACTTTAGACAGTGTCAATTACAGTCTAGACATTGTTATTAGCTTCTGTCCCAAACTGAAGTCTTTTGCATTTTATTCCACTATTTTGTTTGTATTTAACTATGTACATCTAAGTATCCTATCTTATCTACTGTGCCCAGGTGTCACATCTCTACAGATTGACGCTTCCTCCACCCCAATGCAGTGTGTCAGTAGTATTCAGGTTGATGTGCAGTATTAGTTTTCTGCAACTGTCAGCATTTTGCTTTCAGGAAAAAAACTTCATTTTGCTCTCATCAGATTCAAGGAAACTCTTACATATTTTCTCCCTAAATAGATATATGGCCAACTACGAATGAGACTTAGTGTATCTTTCTTTTAACAACAACATTCTTGGTGTAACCCTTCTTTAAAGGCTGGACCCTAAATCTATATTTATTCTGCTTAAAAGATTGTCCAACATGAGCTGAGGATCTCTACACCTCCTCCAGAGATACTACTAGCCTCTTTGTTAAATTATTGATTGTTCTCATTCTTGCCTTTTCTGTTTCAGTAGAGAAAATTAACAAGAAAAAATGTGTAAACGTTAAAGGGCTGTGAAAACTTTTAAGAGGCACTGTGTATGTCATACTGCTTTGTGGTAACTCTGTAGGGACGGGAGAGGTAATTAAGAGTAGAGAAGATGAAATGAGAGAGAACACATATCTCCTGAGAACTAATACACATTGTATAAATTACCTCGAGGCCAGATACATTTATGTGTCGCCTGACATTTATAACTTGTTTGTGTGTGCAAAATGTTCCTGGAACATTTCTTAAATAAGCAAAGACCAACCAAAAATATGCATTTAAGAATGCGCCAATATATATATTTTTTTAGAAACTACATGCCACATTTTTAACAGTCAAGAACCTACAAACGTGTATTTTCAATGATGAGCCGTCACCTGTTCTTCCGCTGGATTGGTTGCACATCTTAAATGATTAATTTTGAGGTGACTTTGATCTTGTTCTCAAAGTTTTTTTTGTCTGTCGCTGACGTCAATTAGGATGACACTGTTCTTCCAAAAGTTACCACCAACATCAGTACGACATTTTTTAGGGGAGGAAAGAAACAAACAGCAAGTCTGTCAGTAAGTCAGTCAGACGAGAGGTAAACACGAATCATTGCGACGCACACACAGCTGCCGAATGATGTAATACTTCCAGGTGTTTAACACTGAATAACAATGCCAGTTTATGAAGATCCAAAGAGAAAAATAAATCTCCAATGTTAAACGTATAGCCTATTTCAGATAACTGTCAGTTCTATAAACTAGGACTCGAGTCACATGATTTGGACTCGAGTCAGACTCGAGTCATGAATTTGGTGACTTTAGACTCTACTTGAGAAATATAAATAGACTTGCAACTCGACTCGGACTTTAAAATCAGTAACTCGTGAATTTACTTGGACTTGAGCATTTTGCCTTGAAAAGACTTGATATTTTTCTCAAAAACTCATAGATTAAAAAACTGTATTGACAGGGACCGCTCTCTCTTTCATCTGTGGTTGCTATGTGCCGTCAGCACAACATCCAATCAGATCCACCTGGTTTTGAACTGACAACCAATCAAATTGCAGGGTTAACAACGAAGACAAAATGTCAAAGCAAACATGGAGTCAGTTGTGCCCTCCATGGACGAAAAGCAAAGTTTTTTAATTGTATATTTTTTTCTTCGTCAGAGTAGCCATAGTTCGTTAGCTGCCTTGGAGGCCAGCTCTCCTTGTTGTCGTTCACCAGGACAGATGTGATGATATGTCGATTCACGTTTTCCCATTATATACGGGTTCCCCCTCTTCTATTTGCTACTTTACAGACACTTGTGCCGAGCTCGCTGCCGAGCAATCTAGTTTTTAGTGTTTCCTAGTTATTCTTTTGTGTCTCAGCTTTCGTGTTGCTACTAATGTTTTTCCGTCGTGTTTTTCCGTCAAACCAAAGTCTACTTCTCGACCATTGTCTGCAGGATTGCAGAAACCAAACTCACCCACCTCAGTTGCCGCTTACCGATCGTCCTCTTCAGCTCTGGTCACCGCTCCACTCGCTCAGCTTGATCTGCTCACTCCAGCAAGAACCACCTGGACAACCTAGACCATCAGGATTACAATCATTAATATTGCACTGGTACATTCAGTAATTTTATAAATTGCAGAGGTGTTCTGTGTAAAAATGCGAGCACAAATAGTTTAATTAAGTAGGTCAGCTGATCCCTTATAAATCCTCATATCAGTAGTTAGCAATTGGATTTTTGTGCCTCCAGTTTGATATGCGTAATGGTGCATAATGGTGCTTGGGGTATTGTGCATTTGAAATGAGATTTTATTTTTATGATGGTTATGAATTTATTTTATTCAGTCGGTGTGTGTGTGTGTGTGTGACTTCTTATGCGCCGTGAGTTTAAAACACTGCCAATGGTGATTAAATGAGCCTTGGTGTCCGAGTCCATATGTCCGGTTTTGATGAAGTTAATGTTGAGCAGGTTGCTTGTTGCCTATTGTTGACGTACTTGTCATCTTTGATTGGATGATTGCAGTTGGTAAGCCCTTTTTATTAATCGTAGCCCATGGGTGGTGTGTAATGGTGGCAAGGGGAGGGTCATGGCTGGGGGTGAAGGGCTAGCTGTAGTGCTCACGGTTCGCCACTGATATATTGATATGTATATAACTTCGTGTATATATATATATATATATATATATATATATATATATATATATATATATATATATATATATATATATATATATACACAAAGTTATATACAAACTATTTTTAAAAGAGGATGGCAAGAATTAGTTCAAAAATGGATGTATTGATATGGTGACTCTAACTGTTAATTGTTCATAAGACAGAGCCTGGGGAAAGCCTTTGTGATGGCTGTGTTTTGTTTTTAGATATTTCAGATGTTCGCAGATGCCGATGCTACGCATGATACACTGATTCAAAGAAATGTAGAAACATTTTTCTAAATACAAGAAATTATTTTGAAACTTCACTAAAGGTACAAGGAAGAGAATAATATAGCAAGACATCAAGCCTAAACAGATGTTAATGAAAATGAGACAAGCTGGTGTGAATATCTTTTTACCAATTGTTATTAATACAGTTATTAAAAAACTGCTTCATTTTATGAACGGGTTTATATGGTATGATCTTGATAGGAACATTTAATTTACTCCTTATCCTGTCATCAGCCTTGATGTGTTAAAGTGATGAAACTATACCTGCGCTCGCCAGTATGTAGGGAGTGAGACGCAGAAAGTGCAGGAAATTGGCAGGACCTTAGCATTTTCATGCAGAACACGTTCTCTAACAGCCTAAACAAAGAAACAAATTACACGGAAACAAACCCTGCAGTAAGTTTACCAAGATGACTTTGAGTGCTCTTTATCAAAGCAGATCTGTTTTTTGACATTTTAGTGCTTCTTCCCAAGTCTCTTGTCCTTTCATTCTTGTTTGTTCAACTTTAAATTTAGATCAACCATATGTTCCAAGTGTTTTTTGTTTTGTTTTTTTTGCTTGTAACCTGACACCTCCTGAGGTCTATTCACTTTCTCTAGACAAGTTTTATTGCTTTCATTCTGATTTTTTCAGGCTGTTCTTTGTGCAGTTATCTGAATGAAGCTAATACATCCCGTACTCTGGTTTGAAAAGTCATAGAATTCCTGCCACTAAGAGTCAAGCACAGTAAACACGGCGCTGATGCAAAAGTGAACATACAAAGCAAGCTATTCCGCCACATACAGACTGATGGAATGTTTAGTTAAAATATATATAAATTGTGCCAAAAACAGATGTGAAGACAAGAATTTACATCTGGATGGGATAACATTAAACTCCAATGAATCCAAAGTAACAAAAGATGAATAAAAAACATGAGGCAGAGGAAGTGAAAAGTACAAACGATCAGAAAGCAGATGGATGCAATGTGGATGAGTACTTTTAATATGAATTTGTCTGAGTGCCTCTGACAAGATACCGCCTTGAGTGGATTTCAAAAAGACAGGTCTTGTGAACGAAAGATAAAATAAGAGAAAGGGATTATGCACATATGAATGGGGAAAGTAATTTGGAAATATCAGGATAGCAGAAGATAAAAAAAGTACATCATATTAGGTTGGACTGTGTGCAACACATGTGAAACCTTCAACTTGCTGTCGTGATTACATTTTAATTGCAAACATATCAAAATAAGCCTGTCTCCTCTGGGTATTAATTTAAACAGACACGTTTTAACTCCTTTCTGCAAAAATAGGAGAAATTATATTATGACAACAACAGCAGGTGGTGATAGCATCACCATTAACCTTATAAAATATCAAATGTATCAAACAAACCTGTCTATGGTTAAAGAAGAGAATTTTAAGTTTAAGTTTGGTTAAAAAGTCATGACAAAACACCCAAAGAAAGGCAGTCAAATGTGAAAGGTGAGCATGCAAGATGTGGGCCACTATCCCATATTTTCTAATGATCTACTGATATCCAGTCCACACTATGGTTTGGCATCTGGTTGTCTGAGGCTGAAACAATCCAGTTCTTTTGACATACTGCCAATGGTGTTATTCATGGATGAAAAACAAAAAAAGGGGAACCCCTCTTTTATGGCATCGGACATTATAATTTGTTGAATTCAGATTGAACCACGTGCAATTTCAAGCATTTTTAAACTTGGGACAAATAATAGATAGTATTACTTAAAACACCATCATACAAACCTGTATGGTGTCAGTTGACTATTATACAACCTGAAACAAGAAAAAAATCTTGCCAGTGTGTATTTGCACATTAATGAGAACCGTTTATTCTTAACATAAAAATTCTAAATAATCACCAACAAACAGTTGTTAAACAAGTCGCCTTTGGAAGATACTTCCTTACCCCCAAGCAAATTTATGAGGGTAAGAGTGCAGCCTTAAATATGTACAGAGCTGAGTTTTGTGTTTACAAATGAAACTGTAGATGCAAAGGCAGAAGTACTGCTAAAACAGCGCTTGCAAACAAACAGCAGTTTGTGCAAAAAAGTCCACTATTTATTTAAATTACACCAAGAACAGGTAGTGTCTTTCACGCATTTATTCTCATCATTGTTGCTTTGGACTCCTTTTTTAGACTAGTAAGTCTTTCTGATTACTAAGTTAGCTTCCATTTATTTACATCCATTAATGTCCATCTTTTTCCTCTATCCATTTTTCTTCTTTCTGCTCCTCATCTTTCTTCCCTTAACCTAAGCTCCTCTTCGCATCTGCTTCCTATCTCCTAATTTACTTCTGCCTGTGCTCTTTCTCTGCTGTCACCTTCACCTCTCCCTCAGTTTTCAAGCCCTCCAGTTTGGCTTTGTCCGCACTGATTTCTCTTTGTTTCCAGAGGTGATGTCAGGAAATTCTGTCCCATGACGAAAAACTTTGTAGTTGCATTTTGTTAATTATATATAGAAGACCATTGGAGAACATGCTCCTTCCAGCCTACAGTACAGGTAATCTGCTGTTTTTCTATTAGGTTTCTGCCAGTAATAAACACTTTTTGTGTAATGGTAAAAAGAGTACAAGACACAGCTCTCCCCATAGATTTCTTGAAATTATGCTAACTGGCCTGAAAATATAGCATTGCTCACCTTTTTAACTTGACAGGAAAGCAGATTTATGTTGTTATTGAGAGATTAAACTTCAACTGACTCTGGGTTATCGGTTAAATTGGGTAAAAAGTATAGGGAAAATGTAAATCTATAAATCTCTTGCTAAACATTTCCCTTCACTGATTAAATGCTCTTGAAATGAAGGCTGGCATCAGTCTTTCCCTAACCTAACAGGCATTCATTCAAATCCTCTATGATCGCTTCCTCCTGCTTTTATCCTGCACTTTTGTGGATGTCATTTTTACTAGTGTTTCTATTATATTAGTATATATATATATATATATATATATATATATATATATATATATATATATATATATATATATATATATATATATATATATATATATATATATATATATATATATATATATATATATATATA
>JAVLVB010000031.1:583316-593532 GCA_032876305.1 Orestias chungarensis
CCCCCCCCCCCCCCCAACACACACAAACATACACAAACACACACACACACACACACGCTACTACCTATCCATGCATGCATATCCTGGTAATAGACGGGTGCTCATTTGATGCGGGTGTCATGAAACAGAGCAGCCAAAGAAAAGCCAGCTGGGGAGCTTAGCTGGCGGCTGCCGATAGAAGCCCAACATCCAGCGACAATCAAGGAAAGGCGAAGCTACATTTTGTCGCTCTTGCAGAAGCTACCAGCTGGGCAAATACGTTTTTCCTCCGACCCCCCGCCCTCCTTTCAATCCCACTGTTTCGTTAAAGCTGTGTTGATTTTTATATTCAGTGAGTTCCGCATTTGTTTAAGTGGAATATAAAGGGACTTTATATTCCACAGATAATGGAAGATGAAATAATGCAGTCAATGACGCGTGAAGGTGAACGAGCTCACTAGATGAAGGAAGTACTACCATAACAAAATTATATGTAGAGATGAATTTTCACTCTTATTCGTTTTCCATCTTGTCTTTTTCTTTTTTTTGATTTTTTTTTCTGTGTTTTGTTTTTCATGCTCAGGAGCCGAACAAATCAGGGTCAGGCTAAACCTTAATTTACACCCCATGCATAAACGAAGACAAAAATCAAAACAGAAACAGAGGCAAGAGGCGCTGCCGATGCTCTGGATTAACCTTAGCTGTTTTATCTCCAGAGCAAATTGCCTTGTAGACAAAAAGAACTGATTCGCGGGGTTAGAAAAACAAGGGGAACTCAATGAGGAGCGCTCGCCCCGCGCGTCAACGCTCCCTCTCTCTCTCGCCAACGCACCCTCTCTAATCGATGAATATTGAGTGGCTCCCGCCACCAGCGTTTTAAACAGAGAGAGAAAGAGAGCACCCACTATCGTTCATTTCTCATATTGATATTTTCTTGCCCTATTTTTTTTTCTCTGTCTGCTCTTCCTTTCTTCATGCTCCTAAAGCCTCTGTCAGCAGAGTGAAAAGTTTCTCTGCTCTAATAACTGCTCGTAACTTTCTAACTGTAATGACTGCAGGTGTTTTGCTCAGTTTTTCCTAATGAAAAGGTTGCAGAAGTCTGTGTTGCTCACCATGGTTATTTGCTCGGCCTCCATTACATTTTACTCTAGTTTGAGGAAAACGTTCGGATATAAGCAACAAGCCTAAAACAAGACGTCCAAGGTTTGTGGAGAAAAAAGAAGAAGAAGAGAAAAACGTGAAATGAGATTACTTATACATTTACTGCTAAATGTGACGTGGTTGCTTTTGAACACACCTTTTGAATTACACCTTTGTAGCAGAAATGATGAGCTTTATATGTGCAGAATTGAGCAGATTATTAAATTTTTTTCCTCAAAGCAACACTAAGGTTTTAGTTATGGTCAATAAGGTGGTGAGTGGACAAGTAGCATTTTGCCTTAGGGAAAACTGCATTTCCCATGATACCAGCGGATAGCGTCGTAAAATCCTGATCTACCGGGCGCCTGCAGTTGAAAGAGGTATCATTCAACGAGCCGTAAGTCGACATATAATCACAAAAATTATGAAAATATTTTATGAAGGTTGAAAGTTACTTGTTGTTGCTTTAACCTCCAAGTATAGTGATTTTTAAAATGTTATTTTTTTTTTGTATTATGTCTTGATCGCTCATTATAGTAGTCATGAACAACAATCGATACATAAAAAAAGCAGCAGACTGTCGGAGAAGACTCATGATATGAGATTATAACATATTTAAGGTGTAGTTTGTAAACCTGTTTACGATGGACCGCCACCTATAAATGGTGTTTGGTGTGAAGGACAGGAAACGTCCTTGTATTAGCCCTCCAAAGCTAATATGACAGCTGGTTAAATTAACATGTGTTCCATGTACTAAATGTAAGACATTAACTACCCCATTGACCTTTAACCTTACACATCTTGACATAACTATTAAATATCCCTTTCATATGAAATAATTTTGAATCCCATTCAATTTGAATTTTCTACAAACTTGCACTGCTAATTGTGTATGTTGAATTTTGGCTGAATGTTGTTGAAGTATTGTCATGACGTTGCTCCGTTCGCCTGTCTCCTGTAGCACATTCAGGTTCATGAGTTTCCACCTTTTCCAGCCAGAAGCTTATCAGCTTATATCATTTATCTGTTTAGTTGCAGTTAAAGTCCGCTCTCTGGGAGGCAGAAGACACCGGATTTTTTTAAATAATTAAGTGAGTAAATATCCAACTATGATTGTCGGGATTTATGTTCATGACTATGTCTGTGCTCAAGGGTTTTCCGTCTCTCGTTTTGCATTCTGTCACCTCACTTGCTTCTGCTTTTCGACATCAACCACACTTCCGACTCTTGACGTCTGCCTCTTGCCTCACCTTTGAATCTGTCAGCCTGAATTTATCTTCCCGTGTCCGACCTAGTTTCTGTTTCCAGACTCATGATGCACGTCTGACCCAACGGATCCTTTTGCTTCTACAGTTCTGACCCAGCTTTTTTCACCAACTATTTTAGCCCAAACCTTGGGTACCGAACCCAAAGTAATTCCTCTGCGTTACTTCACCATCTTTATCATTACTCACACAGTACCGACCATTACAATATCGGTTACAGAAAAAATTAAACTTCTGCAGAAAGTATTTTGCCTGGCCTGAACTTTTAACCACATAATGTGTAGCCAGTAAATGTTTCAACATAAAACAACTTCTTCTTTATTTACCATTTCGAGATTAGGTCAATTCTGACCTTTTGAGTCATCAAAATTTTAAACAAGACTTAAAACATTAAGCTGTTTTTTTTCATTTGGCTTTTTCTTGAAGTCATGTGTGTGCGTGCATTATGTTGTTATTAAGCAGATACAGTTTTTCCTCTGTTAAAGACGGCTAACTCACTTGCTAACTTTCTGTCTTCATAATCTGTTTTAGAGATGAGAGTTTACTTTCACTTTGGGGTCTTCTGAACATTAGTTGGAAAAAGATGCATCTGAGGCCAAAAAAGAGCTGCTTCATAAAAGTGAAAATGTATCTCAACACTGCATCAATTGAACATTGTTTCTTGCTGCAAGTGTGTGGAAGTATGAAGGTTTCACTCGTTACTAAGTGCTTAAGCAATTTTCCCATTGATTTCAAAGGGATTTTCAACAGTGGGACCTACTTTACAATGTATATAGAGAAGAATAGATTAAAAGTAGAAGGAATGAAACGGCACAAAAATACTGAAGAAGTGAGACATAAAATATAGAATTTAACGCTGTTAGTGGAAATACATACACATTAACATTAAACAATTTCCTCCGGGATCATTAAAGTCTATCTTATCTTAAATATGAAAGATCTTTTTGGTATGTAAATATTTCTTAGAAACCAAATATTGTTGTAGAGATGTTTTTTATAAAGTTGTTTAATGTTGCCTTTTGTACATCGCTTTATATTTACAGCGGAAGAGCATTAGAAAACTGTGCAGTTTCCATATTATGGGTAAATGCTGCAAAGACAGTGTCCATTAGAAATACATGCAATAATGATGAATGTCATGGTAACTACATTGTGTCTGATAAACAAATACTATGCAAACATAAACTCCATATCAAGACTGATCTAAATGAGTAGAGTGGATGCTGAAGATCTCTAAGGCAACAAACATCCCCTGAGTTCAGTTAAGCCCATTATGGAAAAATGAAACGACTATGACTGATCCGTAACTCTGCAAGACAGAGACTAATCAGAGGACTTGACAGCTTCAGCATCCTGGAGGGAGGAGACCCTGCACACGGTTGCAGAGGTTATTACAATAAAGGCTTTGTAGGAGAGTGCCAATTGGTAAGCTGCTGTTGAAGATATATTTCTGGTTTTGGCAGACACCAAACCCCATATTTTGACTACGCTGAAGCATGGAGGTAGCAGTATGGATTCTTTGACTATTAGACTTTTTGTAATTATATTCTCTGTTGAATATAACAGAGGAAGTTCATTTAACTGGCTGAATAGCACATACCAGGTAACAACTTTGGCATTCTAAATTGTCCTTTGAAATATTATTTAGGCAGACATTGGTATTGTTATAGCAATACTGTACACTGTACAACATATACTTAAGCTTTATTTTGTAGCGCTCAGGTAATACCAATCATTTTTACCCCATTTTCACCTAAACTGTTACATAGAAATATTGCAGAAACTACACATTTGTTAAATAAATAAACACAAAATAAACATAAGTATAAACCCATTTCTCTCAAATTAGTTCAATCAAGCACAACATATAGGATTTATTGGTTTAATAAACTGCTGATGTTTTGATTTTCGGATGCAAGTGTCTGTAAAACACCTCTGCATTCTGGGAAAATTACCATGAAATGAGAAGCACAGTAAAGTGAGCATTGCTGAAGCAGAAGAGCTCTCCCTATAAGTGCAGACCATTAACAGGCAGACCACACACAGCCCAGGACCAATGAGCTGCACCAGATAGAACATGTAAGCCCAATTTATTCTGAGAATATTACTTATTAATTTGCATAATGATTCAGATGATTCAGACATTTGTTAGAGGCGGAGTACCCTGATTGATGGAAATTTAATTATGACACCTCTTAGTTATTAAATGGTAATCAGGCTAAGCCACTTATCTTTAATACTTACCTTTAGCACACGAGGACCAGAAGAAATTAATGACAGTCAGCGGTCGCATACTCAAACAATTTCCTCCCTATACCTTATCACGCCTCTGCCTCAAAGCTGGTTTAAATTTGGTTACAACACAGTGAGTCCCTCTAATCAAATGAGGGCCACTTCATGAATTACTTAAGCTGGTTCTATTCTGTATTTGTGCATTTTGCAAATTCTTTACAATTTTCTTGTAAGAGAAAAGAAGTGTGGGTAAAATACTAAAGCAGGAAGAGAGAGAAACGTTCTGACAGTGAGGGCCTTTGTGTTGTTTGGCCTATTGTAAGTCACCTTTTAGCCCTTACCGGTCATTAAGACTGAGATGGGATCTTTGTCTTCAGCTTAAAACGATCACATCTTAGTTGGAAATTTATCTTTGCAACTAAAACCTGCTCATCGGGATATGGATCTCTCAGTAGATGCTTCGACAATAAAACACAGATGAATTGGAGACCCAAAAGATGCTGCAAATCCAGGCATTACACAGAAAACTAGTGCACAGTAATAACTTTGAAAGTGGCAAATGTCCCCTCGTTTACCGGCTTTCAAGGACTTTTCAGTGAGCTCATTTGCAATATGTGAGCTACAGCTAACATGAAAGCACAACAACAAATCGCAGAACTTTGCTTAGGAATACGGATGAATTTCCATTTGACAAAAGTTGCATTGTGCTCACCCTTAAATTTAAAGTTATGTCATTTGAAGTAACGGCCAGTTTTTGCATCCCTATCAGTCACTGGTGTAGATTGTTAATACAGTTTTAACTGTACATTCTTTGCATTCTGGAAAATATGATAAATTCTGTATGTAAAGTAAGCAGAAAACGGATAAGTAAAGAAAAGACAGAGTTTCCAGAGTTTATTAAAAATCCCACGTCTACATGTTGTAAATGTTCTTTATCTTATCTATCCAATGGTTTTATCCATCCATTTATCTATGCATTTATCATCTTTCCATATTTTTTTCATCCATCCATTCATTACCTGTTTATGGTTGTTTTTATTCATCCATCCATCCATTTATTCATCAATCTGTTTACTGCTGATTTTATTAACTGCTAGGCGTTTATTCAGCAATTCATCCATCGATCTGTTTATCCATCTGTTTACTATCAATCCTTGGTTTTATCCATTCACCTGTCTACCCTCTATTCATCCATCCATTTAGCCATCCATCTTTTCATCTGGTTTACAGTCCTTAAAGATTCCTTGTAAAACATTGTAATAACATTAAACTTGATATTATACTAACTTCTCGAAATATATCTTTAGCCTGGTAATATAATGCTGGTTGTATAATTATGTTTAAAAAAATGTTTGCACGTGGCTGTTGTTCTTCTTTATAACTTTTCCTTTTAAAAACCACCAAACAATATCTGACAAAATGTTTTATTTGCTTTGCTAACAGGGGCTGCAGACAACCATATTAATTCATTAGCCTAAGAGATTCAGATAAAGACATTTGAATGATTAATTTAGTCGATGTATACACAACATTTTGTCTTTGACAAACCTTCAAAATTGCATCTGTGGAAAGTCAACGAGTTTCACTGGACAGGAAGGAAATAAAAAATGAAATCTGAAAAGAAATGTGTAACTTGAGATGTCAGAACAATGTGATGGAGCGGAAAATGCAACATTTGCATCAGCCTCCGTTTTACAGAGGGGCAGAAAAATAAAGCTATAGAAAATTGATTGTTTGGTCTCTGCGTATTCAACGATGGGCCAAAGCAGTTTTTCAGAATAATCAATGGCATGACATCTATGTGCCTTAATATGGATATTGGACATAAATAACAGTAATACAGTCATTTTGAATAATGTAAGTTTGTACAACACGGAAACATTTTAGAATAAGTCACGACTAAACAACTTACTCTAAAAACTTTTTGGTGATATAGAACAAGTAAATTATAATTTATTTAAAAGCTTTAAGAAAGTAAGTTTGCTATTCTAAGAATCTGATGAACAGTTTTGTGTCTATGCCTGAAGTGACAGCCAAACAAATAAATAAATAAAAAGATCCAATAGAGATTACTTCAACATTTTAAAGTAACATGTTTTAGGTTTGTTTATGACTAAAGGAAATATATAAAGTGGCCTGCTTGGGGTACCTAGAAAACCTTAAGTCTTCTTTTTAAAAATTATATTGAATTGTGAAAATACTGTACATACATTTTATGTATGGTAAAAAAAATTCATTTAAAACATTCATTTTACATAATAATTGAATAGTACAGTAACAAATGTTATTGTTATTTCTTTTTTTATGTTAATTTTGGCCTTTCTCAACAAGATCTGCACAAAAGTGATGACAGACGCAAAAAGTCCTCCAAGGAATAAAAATAAAATCAAAATCATAAATGCTGTTGAGCATCGAATGCATCACTCTAGACATGTATAGCTTTTGTTGAGACACAGTAGAGTAGAATTTTATTTTTCGTTTTTTTTTTTTTTTGGGGGGGGGTTCAGAAAATGTTCGTCACTTCATATTCTTCGATATTTACAGAGGGTTACATACAATGTTAAATGAGAACCTTGCGTACAATTTAATAAAGGCAAATAACCGTTTTCTTTTTCAATTGTTTTACATCAAACCTTGTAATTTTTTTTCTGTTTTAGTTCAGTTAGGACTTCTGTTGCATACAAGAATATCAAACGAGTGTTGTTTTAAAATACTTTTAATATGACTACATTTAATTAGAATTTTCATAAATTAAAGTTACTTAGTTTTAAGGCAATTTAGAAAGCCTAGATATTAATGCCTTGGCTTTGTACACCTTTTGTACATAGACCATAGGGAAACAGTAAACAAAGCTCAACATGTGTTCGTAGAAACAGAACTCCAAACTCCAAGTGGTCTTTAGACTTTAACATTGTGAAGAGAGCTTCATGGAAAGGGTTTTAATGGTAGAAGTTGCAATCAAGCCTTATCAGAAAGGGCAACATAAAGCGTTGAGTGCCGAGATGTAAAATCCACTGCTCCTGGACTATCGGACACATGGGATGTGGTCTATGTACTGACAAATCATGAGAAAGAAAACCAAGAAAGGAGGAAAGAACTATTTCTGCATCAGCATAGCATGATCAACAACAATATGTCACTCAATACATCCATGTGCTTGACCATTGACAAGTGAATAGGTTTGAGTTTATAGCATATTTTCTATAAAGGAGTGTGGCAATATCAGCCAAAGATGGTCTGTTAAATATAAAATACTGGTACATTTTAACATAAAACAAGTAGCAAACGGTGCATTTTTTGCCCTTTAATCCACTATGCAATCAAAACACAAGTGACAGAACTGATGATTTCACAAATTGGGTTTCTTTTTCCTCAGATTTTAAACAATGTACCCATAGGTTTTAGTTGTGCCAACATATGTGACAAGATATTAAATCAGGTGACAGCAGCATTACATGTTTATAAAAAAACAAAAACAGATAACACCTATAACGGTAGGCCAACTTTTAAAGGAAATTAAGTAAATCTATTGTACTGACTTAATTGCATGAAAACCAAAAAAAAAGACAAATACAGAGTTAATTTGTTCAGCCTTTTTTCCATAAGGTGTGGTAAATAATAAACCAAAACCAAGAGGAAAGTGGATTTGAATTACTCCTCAAGAGGCATAAAACTTCAAGTGTCTTTAACTTGAAGTGGGGTGGAGCTAAGACAAGGAAATGGTGCTTCTCCTTCTCTTCTACCTTGTATAGATTGATGATTTCTCCAATTAAATCTGAATCTGTGCCCCTGTGTTTTCAGTTCTGCAAGGGTAAATATGTCCGCACAACCAAGAAGGTTCAGAGATGCAGATTTTCCTCAATTTAAGCAGGATCACACAACAAAACACAGAATCAAGGAATCAAGGAATCAAGGAATTTTATTTGTCATCACATCACATGTGGTACATGAGGTGGGAAGAAATTCTAATCCCACGGTCCAGTTTACACCCTGAGAGCAGTTTTAAATAATATAATAAAATATAAAGAAATATAAAAGAACTAGGATTTTGACTACACAGAATCTACAATATGGGACTTCGGACATAGCAACAATGAAAATTCGGAGTGCAAAATTGGCTGTAGCAGCTTGGATGGTTAATAAAGTAACATATTATGACTGCTCGCCTATCCATCCAGGCTGTCATCTCTTGAAGTTTGCGGACGACACAGCAGTGGTTGGATGCATCACAAACCGTGATGAGTCCAGCTACAGGCAGGAGGTGGAACACCTGGAGGGTTGGTGCAGAGATAACAACCTCTGCATTAATGTAAAGAAATCCAAGGAGATGATTGTGGACTTCAGAAGGGGCAAGCATGCCCACCTACCCGTGCACATGGGAGGAACTGCGGTGGAAGTGGTCAACAGCTACAGGTACTTGGGTGTACACCTGAGTAACAACCTCACCTGGAGCAACAACACTTCCATTCTGGTCAGGAAGGCGCATCAGTGACATTTTAAAGTGACATTTTTAAAGTGTGATATTAAAGTGAACAGTGCTGGTTAAATGAGAAAGTATTTTTCATTTGTAATTGTCCTTGCGTGTGTTTGAGAGTCTCAGCTTCAGGAATGAAGCTGTTTCTCAGTCTGGTGGTTTTGCAATTTATGCTCCGCAGCTTCCTGCCTGAGGGGAGGGGGACAAAAAGTGAGTGTGCTGGGTGTGTGGGGTCCTTCATGATGCCGGAAGCCCTCTTCTTGCATCTGGAGGTGTAAATGTCTGTGGTGCTGGGGAGGCTGAATCCAACAGTCCTCTGTGCAGCCTTCACCACTCTCTGCAGAGCTTTCCTGTCTGCAGCAGAGCAGCTTCCATGCCACACGTTAATGCTGGAGCACAGTACGCTCTCCACCACACATCTGTAGAAGGAGGTGAGGACTGAGCTCCCGAGTCCAGCTCTTCTCAACCTCCTGAGGAAGTAAAGCCGCTGGTGCGCCTTCCTGACCAGAATGGAAGTGTTGTTGCTCCAGGTGAGGTTGTTACTCAGGTGTACACCCAAGTACCTGTAGCTGTTGACCACTTCCACCGCAGTTCCTCCCATGTGCACGGGTAGATGGGCATGCTTGCCCCTTCTGAAGTCCCCAATCCTCTCCTTGGTTTTCTTTACATTAATGCAGAGGTTGTTATCTCTGCACCAGCCCTCCATGTCAGGAACGGTTCGAATGACTCGAGCAGAGGTGGAGTAAAGTGATAAATAATTTATTGAGGGAATGATAGTGAACAGAACACGAAATGAACCACACAGGGAACAACAGACAACGGAACAATGCGAGACGTAACCTAAGGCCGCGGAGGCGGAACTAAAAATGACAACAAGCAGGGAAAACAATAAACGCCGGAACCAAATGTAACACACACAAAGACACAAAATAAATAAACAAACACTAACACGGAACACGGGAAGAAAGAACTAAACCAACAGAATACAAAATAATAACAATAACGATCACGGGGGGAGGTACACAGGAACTAATAAACTTGGACACACAAGGAACACGGAAGGAGACAAAGGAACCGAGGTGACGAGCCAGGACTAAGAGCTAGAGCAAGAGACTCACCAGAGACA
>JAVLVB010000031.1:598542-632375 GCA_032876305.1 Orestias chungarensis
ATATATATATATATATATATATATATATATATATATATATATATATATATATATATATATATATATATATATATATATATATATATATATCAAACATTTTCTAATATTTTCCAACTGTGAGAAAAAAAAAAAGGTTCGGATTTTTCCAGCTACGCTGTCAACAAGCGTACGACAACATCAATATTGTCTCTGTTATCTTTAATGGGAATGCAAGGGACTTACACAATAGGAGTGACCTTCAACCTAACAGAGTAGAATGCCAAACCACTCCAATTCGTCTCTCAGTGACTGTCAGGTGAGGTGTACCAGAATTTATCAGAAACTCATCACCTGCCACTGCTGCGCACACACTCTGCACACAACGCCCACACGTCCACGAGGACAAACTGAGCTTATTTCATGGCAGAGCAGAGGCCCATCTGTGTGGCACAGCCGGCTGCTGCCGCCGCAGTGAGCAGCGGTGTTGGGATGGATGGCGGTGTGAGGTCCTGTAACAGTAGAACTGTGCTCCGCTGAAGAAGAAATTGATTAAGTTCACTTGGATAGCTGCGTGGCTTCTCGCTGGAGCAGTGGGGGACGTCTGATGGAGCCATGATAGGGATGATCTGGCATCGAGGAGCATTCGTAACAGCGGGACAGATGGGTGCAGATTGAAAAGGCAGATATGATTTTATGTCTGTACTTTGGCACGTTTGCTTTTAATTAACATATAATAAGTCACAAAGCTGAGAAGGCAGAAACTTTCACATCCTCTAGTTTTGCCAATTTATCTTAATATTTATAATATTTATCTTAATCAATATATATATATATATATATATATATATATATATATATATATATATATATATATATATATATATATATATATATATATATATAATTTTTAAAAAGAAAACTGCTTTCTTGTGAAGTGGATATAAATGCTCACAGGCCACAATCAGTTTTGACTTCATCTCCTGCCTAACAAGGGATATATAAGTTAGTATGATTCTTCAGACTGCAGCTAAACTAAAACTTCCTGCTGGTATTAAGAACTAAAGAGACTTTTAGGATGAGAGGCAAAAAAAATAATAATAATAAAAAATCTAAGAAACTCAAGAAGTCGAGCTGCCATTAAATTGAAGACATAACACTGACATAAGCTGAGCGTCTACTCCAAAGTCATACTGATATATTTTTTTGGCAGTACAACTGAAAGTAGAGGATATCTCAGGTGAAAGGAAATTAATACCTGTTATTAACAGCTTTCATGTAATATTATATATTATATGAAAGCACATTGACATTGATGCAGATTGGCAAAATCTCTCCACCTATCTCCATCCATCTTAACAAACTCTGACCTGCTTCCCAACAAATCACATATTGTCTGCAAAGAGTAATCACAGAATTACCTCAACCTGCACCTTATCTATTTGATTTTAACTAAACTAATAATTATGTTGTCTGTCATTTAAAGACTTTCTTGGTCCAGCTTTCCTTCCAAGACGAAGTTAAAACCAGGCATTACGCTTCCTACATGAGTGTCATCTCTCACTTGTTTAACACAGGATGCTGACAGCGTTAGGCTGTGGGAGTTTTCACGTAAGGCACAGGTTGACAAATCACAATAGATTAATATGCTGGATAAATTGATTTAAAAAAAATAGCAGAAATAGAAAAATACTCTAAATTAGGGTCCAATTGTCTTCACGAGTTTATTCCTAAAATGTAAATAAACAGAAAATTACCACAAGATCGTCTTCAGAAGAGGTCTGCAAAAAGTTCTGGCGTGAAACAACCAGTTTTTGGCCGACAGACAAGAGAGATTGTTTGGAGTGAGCTAAAACTGGCTATGCAATAACACTTCCCATCCATCCTGGACGAAGTTTAATGTTTCTGCAACAAAAACAAAGAGACGTCCAAAAGAGACCCGAGCCAAGCTTGTGGGATGTATCTCAGTGAGACTTGAAGTGAATTTATTTATGTAAAAATGTTGGAGCACCATAGATGCAGTCTTGATGAACGGGAACATAAAAAGAGATTAATTTAATCTGAAAACGTTACGTAGCCTCACACATAAATTTACTTTACATAAACTTTAATAAAGTGCATGGAAATGCTTTTAGGACAACAACAAGAAATTCCTATCACTTATTGGGTTTTTATAATGAAACTACAGAAACAATGCCAAGACAAACAGCAGATCAGCTTTATATCCTGGAAGTTCCTTTAAAAAATATCTCACCATTGCTTTGTTGAACCTACATGTTTTTCAGTACATTAAGAGCGATCCTGACAAGTTAACATTTTTATATGAATTTTTCTATTTTGCTTTGCTTTTACCAAAACAGTGTAAAAAGCCTAAAACAATGTGTCTAAAATACGCCAGGTGTCCGGTATGATGTGGGTGACTCTCCCTTTGCCGGTTGCAGACAATAAAAACTCCTATGCAGTTATTAATGAGCTCCTGGTATAACTGATGGAATATTTACCACTCTTCTTAAACAGTTTTCATGGCCCAAACCTGACTGTTATAAACAGTGAACAAATCTTCAGCAGAGTTAGCAAAAAGGCCTATTTAAAGTCAAAACCCAGTTAGCCTGCTTCTTCCACTCAAAATCTTCTTAGGTGTGTAAAGATCATTGCCTCGTTCAAAACTTTTTTTTTTAGGTTTGTCTTTGGGTGGGAGTTTGTTTCTTCCTTAAACTCATAGCTGAAAATGCATTTCCTGGAGTCTGTGGCTCCACAAAACTTTTACAGGTTTTACAGGTTGGATAAATCCATAAGTCCATAACTCTTTTCACCAACCTTCCTATTATTGGGCCTTCGTAGACCAGCAACGCCAGACAAGAGAAAGAAGGAAAACATTCTTGTATCAAAGCTGCAGAGCTAAAAACATTCCCAGTAACTGACCAGTTCTCCCATCCTATCTGGGTCCTTCTCTAATGAATTGATAAGGTAAAGTAAAATAAATTAAAATTGCTTTTCAAACTGAAGTTTTAAGATTATACTAAAACTGCGGCAAAGATCCTTCAGCCATTATCGATTCAGGATCATTTATTTTGAGGAGGCTTAAACCTTGTGCCGGTCCATAAATTGTAATCAGACATTGTTTCTAATTTCTAATAATACTCAGAAGGATGTGCAATGACCCATTTTTCCCGACAGGCATCATTAAACTTACATCTAATCTTAATAAATTGTTTAACTCCTAATAGAAATACGAGCACTAGGGGATTAGGGATGGAAAATGGAGCAACTCAGTCACAAGCCTGTCGTCTGAAGAGAATCCTTGAGCTTGAATTGAGCACCTCCTCTGTCTACAGGCGGTGGACAGAGAATAGATTTCCATCGCTGACTTTATCCTTTCTGCTGCTTTTGTATTGTTTGATTCAAGGCAGCAACGTTTCACGAGAAGAAAGAAAGGAATGGCTTCAAATGTGTCGTAGGCCTTTATACGTTTTCTGCAGCACATCTTCATTTTTCTAACCTCCTTTATGAAACTTTAGGCTTTAAGTAATGTTTCTTGGAATCCACACAAGGTTCAATAGCGTTGATGTCAGATCTCTACAAGAAGGCATCCCTGAAGCATAACGATGGGCTAATTTTTTCTTTTCAAAAACCAATTTCATTGGGGGTTTTTATTCGTTCTCATGCTGGAATACTCAACTCTGTCCTATTTATGGCAACACTAACTAACTTTTCAACCTTAAATATTTTCATAACTTTTCTGATTTGCGCCATACGTCACTTCCCTCGTTCCTTATTTTCAACATCATCATATGACATTGTTTCACCCCAATTACATTCATGACCTTATCGCAATTCGTCCTTCCCACAGCCACTGGAAACAGAAATGTACTTCAATCCAATTGCAGACGACCAGGAGATGACTTTACAACACTATGCGCTTGTCCTGATGGGAAATGCAGTCTTCATTCAGGGAAAACAGTACCGCTTTTGTCCACACTGGCCGCCAAAACTGACCAAAACTGAAACTTCTTTAGTGTTGCTTTGACAAATTTGTGTTGTCTGTGGTTCAAGGTAATTCATTCCTAATGACCTAATTCCTAATTCGCTGAATTAATTCATCAGACTTGTGGAATACATTGGTAATTCAGATAGTAAAGTTCACCACATGGTCATGCTGGCACCACCGTGTCTTTTGTAGCTTATAAACATGCCTGTTGATCTAACCTTTATCTTTTCTGCGGTTGGATTTTTAATGCTTGAAACTTGTGCGTGTGGACTTGTTTGAAAACTCGATAGAACAAACGCACTGTTGAAGGTCTCTGTCCATGCAGATCCTCGTGCTATTCTCTGGGGAAGACAAAGAGGTTCAGCGTGCATGACCGAAAAGTAATGGAACGTTGCCTTGTGTATCCGTCTGCAGACGGCAGCAGAGATGACAAACAGACACCTGTGGGATTCTCACTTCCCTGGCCAGTATATGTGGCTGCATCTTTTCAAACGCTGCTTAGGTCAATGCAAATGTAGCAAAAAATAGTGCTTGTTGTCCTGCTTACCACTTTGATCACCTGGAAGCTAAGGGGAAGATTTCAGTAACTGTACATTAACTACTGCTGTTTAATGGGTTATTAAACATCAAACTCAATTAAGATGTTATCAATAGAAATCAATGTCATACAGACTGAAGATTTAAATACATTTATGCTGATTTAAGCCAAAGACACACACACACACACAAATTCACAATCTCAGTCTACAAATAGATGTTTTGAATTTTATGACACAGATGTCCGGGAACAAAAATCTGTGCACATGTATGAGGAACATGGACACAAATAGTACTTTACATCTCTTTGTAGTCCAACTTGTATTGCCTGATTATATTTGAGCTGGCTTTTGAGACAGCAAAGTAAACACCATCCCCAAAGCATCAGCTTTTGTCTGACTTTAGATCTGATTGATTCCAGTCTGTTACCGAGAAATCCACAGAAAACACTGCCAGATACTGTCAGGGGATGGAGCAGCAAATTACATCAGATTACTTCCTATATAGTTAAGATCCAGTATTAGGTAATTTATTCACTCCAGCATTGTTTATGTGTTTTTTTTTTCAGTTTCTTTTTTTTTTTTTGTCTTTTGAAAGCATTGTCAAATTACAATGGATCCTGACTTTTACGTAACAACATACTAACAAAGTTTGTGACTAACTGCTGCAATGTGTATTATGACTCCCATCCAGCATCATGGATGACATTCTAAAAGAAGCTGTCTGTCTTGTGTTCCTCCACCAAAATGTTAATTAGAGAATTTTTACTGATTTGATATAAAGTTTATAGTGCAAAAACTGATTTTCTAAGAGGAATAATTGTTGCTTATTTAGGAAAGACTGCTACTAACTCAATAACTAGACTTAATCCGGTGGGTTTACCTACAAAGAAAGCTATATACGAATTGTCCTGAACAGTTGTGGACACCGCTTACTTAAAAGCTACAGTAGTTGCATTAAAGCACTAAAACTAAATGTGTGTCCACCACTGGTCACCCATCATTGAATTGGACTCCGCTATACCAGTATTTATATATGTAGTTTGTGTTTATTGGGTTGATTATACATTTCTGGAAATATGTTGAACATATTTTCAAGTAAATTGCCCTGAGGTAACATTTGTTGGGAATTGGCAATATACTAATAAAACAGAATATATAGAAAAACAGAACATGTTTTTTTAAGCTATTCCTCCCATAAGTGGTCACTGTTTATTATTGCGTTTACTCTCTCCTCAGCCCCTTATCTTAGCTAGAAACACAATTAGCATTTTATAATTGTATGTTTAATCATTGGTTTGCAGTAAATACCAATCAGATGGATCTCTGTAAAAAGAGATGAACATACATGATTGGGATGTAGACAACAATGTTACTTTTTACTTTAACATCGTAGTTTTTTTATGCAAATTTGTTGCTAGATAAATTCTGAATAAATCCCAATAAGGTTTGCCGTCTGCCTTTGGTCCCTCTCTTCTTATTTAAAGTCTTATGTTTGTAAAAACAAACAAAAGCATGTAACCTTCCATTGATGTATGTCTATGAATTCCTCCGATCCTTCCTCCACACACACATACATTAATCAGCCACGGAGAGAAACTAAGCCCCCACCTCCCCAAAGTAAATTCTCATTGTCATGTGATGGCTGCGTGTAATAAATCTGGCCTACCCAGCATGGGCAGGAGGAGACTGGAGCTTAGAGGTAATTTGTTTCCCAAAAAAAAAAAAAAAAGAGGAGAATTATTTTCTTTGACGGTCATAAACTGAGACAGCTCAGCCTGGCACTGTAATCCACGGACCACCAAACCCCGGCCTCACCATCCGAGGGATCGACATCAGCTTCGATCATCTGCAAACTGCTGCAGGAGTGGAAAATCTCTTATTTTCCATGATCCAGTTAGAAACTGTCTGGAGAAAAATTGTTCAGACCAACCACCCCCCCCCTCCTCCACTCTCTCTCTACCAACATCTTCTTCAGCCTTGTTAATAAATTTTGGGGATTTCGGTACAAATTCAAGTTTCGTTGAAGCTGTTTTACTTACAGCATTTCTCCTTCACTGCTTCTTTTTCTTCTTCTTTTTAACTCACATGTTTCTTAGAATCGCATTGCGAGATCAAGGCTGCACACCGCATTGAGTTTTTCATGCATCAGTTCTACCCAAGTACTCTGGCGTCCACCCACAATCAAAAAACATGATTGTTACGTAAACTGGTCTCTTTAAATTGTCCTTTGGTGTGCATGGTTGTTTAACGCTTGTATTTCTGCGTTATACTGTTTTGTAGTGCCAAACCGTCGAGAGTGTATCCCACTCTGATCGAATTACTGGCTCCCCCACAACTCTAAATGGACAAGCTAAAGATGATGGATCAGTTGATGAAATTATCATTTCAGACAAGGATAAGCTGAGTAAATACAAAATTCAGTGTTTCCACCCTTATTTAATGAGGGTAAAAGGATATCTTATGTTATTAAAAAAGTATTACACTTAAGGTTTTAAACAAATGATCAGACATTATCTCTAAAGAGTTTCTGCTAGAAAGTAGAATTAACAGTTCCGTCAGACCTGTTAAGACTACAAGATGCTTAATTAGCAAAGCAGCCTCACACCATTAAACTCATGCTACTATGTTATGATCTTTTCCTGGAATGTGTTAATTTAACATAAATCATCCCCTTCCCTAAAATGTTCCTCAAGTCCCATAAAAAATATTGAACCAAAAGTCTTAAGGGTTGTCCACTCATTAATTGTTTATACCTGCTTATTCTTGCTGGGTCTCGAGTCCATCACAGCTTTGGAGATCATCAAGGGAAATGCTGTGTCATTTTTTACTGACACAATCAACAAAAGGTTTGTCATAATCTATTTTCATTTTATAAATTGAGTATAACGACTACTAATTACATTTCATTTTCTTTCGGTAACTACATATTAAGAAACAATTAACTAAATATGAACGCTTCAGCTCACAATTTCTTTTTGAATTGCACAATCATTTACATGTAATCAAATGTTTTAAGGCTTTGATGTTGGTCAACGGATTCTGAGCTATGCTGCCGCGCTGCAGACTGGAATTACAAGCTCCACTTCAGCCAAAAGTTATGAAATCAGGGAACATTTGCCCAACATAAGAAATCAGTCGGCAAGACTCGCTGTTATCATCCCTTGCCTCAGCAGGAGGAAATCCATCCAGGTCATGGATGCTGCTTACATGGGACATGTGTTATTGATTGAGTTTGTTTTGTCTGTTATGTACTCTGTGCAGAAAGTTGAAAGCATCTGCGTTTTATTTGAAGAAGAAAAAAATTCCCCAGTTAAGCCATAGAAAAACCCAGCTAGATTGATTTAAAGATTTTTTGATTTTTTGATTTCTTGCAAATCAACAATATAATACCAAAAATATCTTACAGTTTAGATGGAAACGGAAGTTAGCTAAATCTAATGTACAAAGTCAAAAAGTGTTTAAAAATTCATTGCAAAAACCCTTCCCTCCATTGATGTCTTCATAAATACTCTAAATCGGGTGTAAAAGTTACCAAACACATCATAATAAGTCCAACAATTTATTGAATATTTGGTTTCAAATAAATGAAAACATAATCTTACCAATCATAAACCAAACGGAACCTGTCATTTACTAAAATTCAACATAAATGGCAACAACAATTTTTGATTTTGCACTAAATGGTCAGATGTGTGAATTATAATCAGTCAAAATGAGAGAGGGTTTTATTAATTTGGGGACCATTTAAAAAAAGAAGACACCGTGAAATTGAAAGGAAACGTGATACCTATGGAGTAAGATCGCTGTCAAAAATGTGTATGCACAACTTTAACATTCGTATTTATATTTCAATAAAGTTCTTGTACCCATAATTCTGCTGAATTATTTGCGAGTTTGACAGTATGAATCTTAAAAGCCGTGAGTGCAATGTCTTGTGAATACAACTGCAATTTTTACGACTATGAACTCCTCCTTTCTCTGTGGGCAAGAATTGAACCTTGTGGGTTAGGGTAAAAAAATGGACTTCACAGGGTGGAGTAATCGATCCGTGATCAAATCAAACACAGCCAGCTCAGAATGTAAAGATGGAGGAAGACAGTGGACAGGGTGGAGCAACCACTTGTTTATGTAGAGACATATAATGATCGTACCTGTGACGCTTCACCTGAGACAGCTGC
The DNA here is from genome assembly GCA_032876305.1 of Orestias chungarensis. Lineage (NCBI taxonomy): Eukaryota > Metazoa > Chordata > Actinopteri > Cyprinodontiformes > Cyprinodontidae > Orestias > Orestias chungarensis. The sequence continues at coordinate 607,224 of JAVLVB010000031.1, forward strand.
TCAAACTGGTTCAATGTTTTCTGCCATCTTTAAGTAAGAATAAAAAGAAAAATAAGAAGAAAAGCAGGCTTTGGAAATTGAAAAAAAATCGTATTTTCACATAGAGCAGGTCTGTTTGGATAGATTTTTTTTTTCCTTTAATAGGCACTACCATTATATGAAAACTGCATTTTATATTTACTTTTGGTTATCTTCAGTAATAGGGATTTGTGAGAAGAAGAAATCTTTACAGGCGCAAATACTACAGTTTTTGTGTGCAGTTGGAAGCTAACTCCCACGCAGCTGTGCATGTTTGCACCTAGGTTTAAGGCTAATAATACAAAACTCTACACCCGGTTCTTTGTATGTAGACATATGCACCCTTTTGGTCAGTGTTATTACCCCCTAATAGTTGACTGGCTGTGGATTTATAGTCATGCGTGACTCCGGCTGTGTATCCTGTCCTTCCCTTCATGGATCAATGCATTAAAGCCTGCTTTGAATACCAAACAAGCCTCTGGGTTGCGCCTCCAGCACCGCTGTGCTGAACAGATTGCATGTGGTCACTGGCTTTGCTACACTCAAATTGGCTCCCATAGAAATGCCTTTTTTTTTTGCACCCCCCCCTCCCTTTCTGCACAGCCCCAAAAGCCACCGTTGTGCTGTTTAATAGCAGCCCTGGCCGTCTTCTCTCTCTCCCGTTTCGCTGCAGAGTCTCGCTCTGTAGGCAGCGCTCCCCAATTCGCTCACATGCAAAATTTATGACTGCAGCACAGGCACAAAAGAAGAGCAGAGATCCAGTTCTGTCTCGCAGAGCAGATATAGGTTTTCAAATCCCATAGTTCTATATCCCAAGATATTGTTCAGCTGTGTGACAGTGGCACAAAGAGAGAGAGGGGGAAGATTAAAGTGTTCCAGTGGAACACGTGTCTATTTTCATCCTGCTCTATGGAGTATAAGAGCCTCTGTCTCATTACAGTTAAAAGAGGGAGCAGACTCCCCGGCACAACTGGGCTGCTTCTCGTCTTCCTGTGCACCCCAGAGAAGATTTTCACATACTATACACATATCTGCACTGAGAACGTGGGGAAATGTGGGACCCTTTTTTCATGATGCACAAACACAACTCTGTCCTCCAGAGCTGAACAGTTAGGAAGAGAAGGTATTCAAGTATAGAATAAATTACCCAGCTGCCTTATTTGCCGTGCACTTCTAATTTTCACAACGGGTAAAGAAGCCCCCAAGAGGGGCAAGTAATATCTATCATGGACACTTTATGTTACCTTTAAAAGTTAGATGTGGACTTCGACAAGATCATTTAGAGTTTGTATGTTTTGAGAAACAATAACTTTCTCATCGGTATCAAGGGTTTTGCAGCCCAAAATTATTATTTTTTCCCTACTGGATTCATTATAATCCATCTTTCACCAGGTAGCCTACCGCTCCTTAAAACTATCATCACGAGGACCTGATGCTGCCAATGTCATGTTTTACTGTATCTTATATTGTTGTGGGGAAAACAAATATTGATGTCATCTAGCCGTACCCCCTTTTTAACATATTTGCTGTTAATCTAACATGTTTTTTGGCAAACTCTCAGATCACCATCTACAATGGGTTAAACTTTCCTACTTGAGAATTTGACACTGTTTAGTATGTGATCTTCTTAAACAAACCTTTAAAAGGTTTGTGGAGCCACTGGATTTCCATAGTGATATAATACACAGCTGGAGTGTAAATTAAATTGATAGAATTTGATTTTATTCATGGGTGACATTAAAAGAGATTACATAAAAATGCATATTTTTAAAATTCATTTGAATACGACATGTTGTTTTCCTGCTACTTCTCAATTACAGATTATTTTTTATTGGTTCATCATAACAAAAATAAACTAAAATTATTTAAAATCTGTGGCTTAACATGCTGTGAAAACAGTTCACCTGTTACAAATGATTTTGTGACGAACTTCAATTAATGTAATCAATGCAAAAATAGGAATTTTTACACAAAAAAAGCCTTGGATGTTGGAAACAGCCTTTTAAAATCAAATAAGGAGAACCTGAACCATTGTGTGGTATTGATGTGGGTAGCATATCCCAATAAAAAATCCCATATTAAAAATACCTTTGGGTCCCCATGTCATGCCTTTCTATGTGGAGTTTGCAAATTATCGTCACACCTCACATGCAAGAGACAAAAAGCATTTTGAACTTGCCTTAGATTGTATTCCTGTTCAACCTGTGGACTCTTACAGTTTTGCAAATTTTCAATTGTGTGAAACTTTATTGAGTGAAACCCAACCCCCTCTCACACACATATACACCTGATGTGACTGGCGTGATAAGGGAGTTTTGAAAATGAGTGGTTTATTGATGAATAAACAGATTTTACCACAATGCTCTATTTCAGTCCTACTTGTTTTCGTTTAGAACAAGCCAAAGTTAGTTCAGCCAAAAGAAGCTCTCCGTGGCCTAGTTGTGATAAGATTAAGAACTATGGCATACATTTGTTTAAACCACAAGTGGGAAAGTTGTAGCGGAAGACTCTGAGCACAGATCTGCAGTCTCTGTGTGTTTGTCAGTCTCCTTTTTCCAAACAGAAACACCATCAGATGCGCATTTATTTTCCACTGCTGAAGTCAGTGCAATCTCAAATTTTATGAAAAGATTCAGGGGTCTGACTGTCGCAGTAAACACTTGCAGTGATAACTGTGCAGGATTTAGAGTTCATTCCTGCTTCTGCTTCTTCTACCAGCAGCCGAACAGAGATGCTGATGGGTAATTTTGAATAGTCTGCTCATAATACAGCATAACAATTTTTGTTTTAGCAGATGCAATATTTGAAATAGTCTTACTCTATAAATATTACAACAAATGCAGACTTTGTAAGTACTGACGTCGTCATGGGAGACACTTACAGTGAATAAGTGTATTACTGTTACCTTTTTTTGTCATTTGTTTGTTTGAAACAACAAAATTTATACACCTTTCGATGCCAACACTTTAACTTGTCTTAGCCATTAAACAAAATATCCCATGTCCGTGATGCATTGATTATGAGTTGGGGTTACAATGAAGATTTCCCTAGTTTACTATCAAAGGGAGTTTCTAGGTGAGTGCTGGGTGTGGTAGGAAGCATGGATACGATTGGCCTCAGATCACTTCTAATAATGTAAGAACACCTTCTGTGCTCTTTTATGCCTGAAAGTAAGTTCTGTTTTACGAAGGAAGAGCAATTGTGCACAGTTATCATATTCTGGGATTTAATCTGAGTATTAAACACTTACAGGGTTATTATGAGCTTTTAGATAGTGGTGGGTTAATATGAATATGGATAGATGTTCAATATTTTTATTCTTAATGGTTGTTTTGTAAACCGTTTAAATGTGCTGCATCTACATCCTGTGCAAAACTGCTATTTGCTATTTTAGCTAGCCCTTGGTAGATTAACTGATATTTACAGGTTCCAGTGCTGCTTCTCCTTTATGTTATCTTTTTTTACAAATTGTCTTAAATTTTTCTAAGCATTTAGTAGCATCCCAGACCCTGTCACCCTAGCGGGTGTCTAGATCACCCTGTTTTAGACTCATATGTCCAGAGAACATAATCCCAGCAGTCCTAGTTTTTTTCTACGGTACATCCTCTTTAAAAACTTTAGCCTAACCTTTAAATCTGTGCTGGTGAGGGTTTCCACTTTGCTCCCATGCTATGGAATGTAAATTTGTGCGTTCCAGGACTGCAACTACAAAACCTTTGTACTTTGCATTCATTGAGTTTTTGTTTTAAAGTATTCCAGTCAATCATGAAGTCTTATGCCTGACCTCTAAATGTAACCTAAACTTGCCCATTAGCATTACAATGATCTCAAAAGCATCACTCAATACACATTACAATTGTTGAAAAATAAAGAGAAATGTGTCGCAACAGTTCAGTCAAACTACAGACCTTGATGTAATGGAAGTGCTGAGTTGGGACCTTGGGAGAACAGTGCAGAAACAAACCTTGGTGAACTTGATTAAATTAAGAACAGTGCCGTAACAGACTGCTGAAGTCAAGCAAAAAAAAAATGCTTTTTTGCATTCTTACTGCTAGCAGTGCTTTTCACCTGCTTAAATTTGATCATTTAATTGCGTTATGATTAAGTTCATCTTTACCAAAGCAAAATGTGACGACAGCAAAGTAATTTGTTGCTTGCCTTCATTAAATAAGGGGATTGCATCTATTCCTCTAGCTCTGGCATCTGTGATGTCTATAAAACCCTGAATGAAAAGCAAAAATGTTTAAAGGTTTTTTAGAGAAAGATCATTCATTCTTCAAAAAGAACATAGACTTTTAAAAAAAAAAATCCCTGAATGAAAATAATACACGTTCACACAAAATAAGCCAAAAAATATATATGAAACATTGTAAAACAGAGTTTGAGAAAATAAGCTGACCGGGTTGACAACAGACAGGTGCACACACACATTTACTTTTCGGACACAGTTGGATTTAAGGTCAGTCATTACACGCTTGACCTCTGCCGTGTGTCGTCTTTTCTTGACAATTCTGTGCTCATTAATCTGTATTCCAAAATGTCACTCGGTCTTCCTCTTTTATTGCCGTCCGCAGGAAGAAGTGATAACGTGGGTGGATGAGCAGGTAATGGCGAGCCCACGCTTGTGGTATCCTGTGTTTTCTCGAGCGAGCTGCGCAATTGATTGTCCTTGATGATGTTTTCAAAGTCAAGACGCTGAAGGGGAAACAAAGGTGAAGAAGTGTGATATGCTCCAATGCGGCTGGCCTGGGTTCGCAGATTATTCAGGCTTTTCCATTAGACGGGCTCCAGATCCCAAGGAGAAATAACAAAAATGGTCTGACTGTATTTTATTACAACGTGTCCACACAAGTATGTAATGGTGTGCTGAAATCGAAAAGTAAGCATGGGTAATTGCACCCTGTTAATTTTAATTGTTACATCCAAAAGCGCTGTTGGTTTCAATTGTGCTCCGCTGCCAGCGCACTCACTTGTCACCTCCCCCTTCTTGTTCACTTCCCCGCATCCACATTTCAAAAAATTAACAGCACTTTAGAAATTACATTCCCAGCACAATTTCAACTATTTATTTTAATGAAGAAGAAATTTGCCACATTATCGTTTGGATCAGATTGGATCAAGTCAACATGTTGAGACATCCATTCCTTTTGCTGCATCAAAAGCACCTCTAACTTCGGTAAACAGTATTTTTTGTCATGCACACTTAATGACAGAGTCGGTTGTAGTTGTATTTGACAATAGTTGTGTACCCTAAAAACACACACTCGCAAACTAATTTAATCATGAGCAAACTTCTTCAGCAAAGCAATGGGCTGTTTGGTGGGTAAGGCCATTTTAGAAGAAAATTTGATTCTATTTTCATGATGATTAGAATGGAAAGTAAACGTAGCATTCCACACATTTAGCACTTTAACTGTAGCCATAGCTATAAGCCCTTTTAAAGAGGTCAATTTAACTGCAATAGTTGCAACATCTAGTTTATTTTAGACTACATTCCGATTTCGTAGATGTTACTGCAGTTTCAGTGGATTGGAGTATTAAATGTACATTGTACATTTGGTTTAATTACAATTCCCTTTGAAAATACAGATCTCAGAAAAATGTAATAGTTTTGCTTTATTTATTCTTGTTAGGTTTTAAGCCAATGTGATCATTATTAAAAGTAAAACCTTTTCCCAATTAGTACAGAACTGTGACATTTATCTCTAACATTATTATTTGATTTACAGTTTTTACCTTTAATGCGCCTTAACACTCAAACTCAGAGAGATAAAGGTCTTGCCCTTTCTCTCAAGTTATACAAAAGATCCATTAATTATTGCCACTTGGTGACATTTTCTTCTTCGTTTTGAACATGTCCAAGAATATCTTCATAGTTTCCGGCAGGCTTCCTAAAACAGCCATTAATCTTCATTTCTTAGTTATTCAAGTCTTGCTTTCCTCTTAGAGTGAGAGTTAGTATTTCCACTGATGGAGAAAATAGCCTTTTAAGACGGCCATGATGTGGCAACAAATCACGCTCTGACATCACTGAAAAGGTGTCAGAATCAATCAGCCGTCCAGTAGCCTTTGACATTCAATAAACGTCAGGCGGTATTTATGTAGGTCCCTAACAGCTAAAGCAAGGGTCCGCAGATGAGAAAATATGATAACAATTAGACAAGCCGCAGAATGGGATAAGCCTGGTGGGGGGGGGGGGGGCTCTCACATATGCATGAATCACTGGGTGAATCGCAGCAACGGTGGGTAAACAGAAAGAGGAGGTGGAGGGTGAAGACGGAAGGGAGTCGTCTCAATGTGGTCATTTTACCAGAAAGGACTATTCTGCCCACACATACCGAAATGCCACCATCTAAATCTAGCCTTAATTAGGGACGTGGCTGAGTGGAGAAGACAGGAGGCCGAGAGGACCAACACTATCGGCTGTGTACAAAAACATCCAGTGCCACGTTGTGGTAAGTGTGACAGGGTGATAAGGTCACACGTGGGACTGCATTATAGCACAGCAGATGCAGCTTTATGTGGTCAAATTAATCCCACTACCCTTTCAGCTTGCTGGGTTTATACAAAAGGTGTTTATCAAAGCTTTCCTCCGTTGAGTAAAAAGCTTAGTACTTAAGGAAACTCTGCCAAGACAAAGTAGACCAACAACATTTTAGTCTCAAAGTTAACTCGTTGAATATAAAAGCAGTTTTCAAATGACTGAGGAAACAAATTGGTGAAAAAGTAATTGTCCCCTGCACCTAAGAACCCGTTCTGACACCCTTGGTGTTTTCAACAGGTTGCTATGCATGCTAACAAGTCTTTTATGTCACTGTCTTTCTCTATGACATTCGTATGTTCTTCCTGTGCATGCTTGGGTTCCCTCCAGGTACTCTGGCTTCTTCCAACAGTCCAAAACATGACTGGTAGGTTAAGATCTTTTTTTGTGTGATTTCTTGTTTCTACATGTGTAGTAGGAAGGCCTACGTGTGGCTAAACAAAAACGGAATCCAAGAGAATTTGCAGAATCAAGGAATCCATGATTTTCACAGAAGGCAAGGTTGATCTGAACAGTTTTTTTTTTGTCTTTTATCTAAAAATTACAAAAAATGTTTCCGGTTTACTTTTAAGTAAGTTTACTTTTAAGTATTTTCATTTTTCTAGATGAGCTGAAATAAAAAATAACATTTCACAATTGATGTAAAATAAGAAAATAAAACTCAGTTTTTTTATCTGTAGTGAAAAAATACCAATAAGCAAAATAAAAAAAAGAAATAGTACAACTTTTTATGATCGGCCACTAGTTTTGAATATACGCTATCTTTACTCAAATTAAAGGGCAAATTGTTATTTATGACTCCTATGTCTGGCCATGCATGTTTCAATAAATTTAATTTGAACATTTCAGTAAAAGCTGCAAAACTGTTATACAGCAAAACAAGTCTACAGAGGCCAATACAGCTTCCCTAATTATGTTTTTTTATGGCGAATCCCATCGTAATGGCTGTTTCCAAGCCCAGTTTTTATAGAGGATTCCTGTTTCTTTATATTTCGAAGGAGGCGGATAAATTGTAATGTAAAATAATTTTTTTTTTTAAGATCACTTCGGAGCTAAATGGAAACTGAAATGCACATTTTGCCTCATTAATTTTACTTGAAGGTCTTAGGTGGGCTGGTTACACATCTACAATTTCTAGTGTCATTCATGACCAAAAAACTGTGCAATGCTGGCTTTGATATTGGGCTCTTGATCCATCAGCTTCACTTCTTCCTGCTTTTAAATCCTCTTTATCGATGGCTGTCACAGTCAGTCATTCAATCAGCAGGTCATTGTATGTTTCAATTTGAAGATGGGGAATGGTAAACGTTTCACATACCTATATTTCAAAATATAATGTTTTTAAAAAAGCTGCTTGAATATATGTGGATGAAAAAATTACAGTCAGGCCCAAAAGGGGATACATTAATTTCATTTTAGGAATCATCTGAGAAGCATCCAGTATGGTTTTACATGGTTTAGTGATTCTACCAAAACCCTGCAATTTTTGTTGGTGGGTGTTGTACACTTGGCTCATCATTTTACTTTTTTATGTGCTATGTTATCCAGTCTAATCATTAACATTGTAGACAAAGTGTTTCTATTTAAAGAACATTGCCCATAGCTGTATAACAGCAATTTGTGGTCAAATTCCCAAATATCTATGATGCAAAAGTGTCAGGCTGCCCACAAGGATGCCTTGAGAATCCTTCATAAGTTCCCCGGGGGAAGTGGAAACAGGTTTTTACAGCTTTTAAGAAAATAATACTGAACTTTTATGCAACATTTGGATGTGAAACCAATCACTCAATTAGTTAGAATTATAGGTTGATTTCTTTTAAAATTCTGTTTAAAAAAATAAATTTAATATACTTAATCAATTTTATTGTGCATTCAGATACGTACTATTTTGTCCAACTATACAATTTTTCTGTTTTTTATTCTTTTATTTTCTGTTTTTCAGCAAAACTGAATTGATTGATTGTTTGATTTTCTTCTTGTTTTCTTTTATCAAAAGCTTTTTTAAGTTATCTAAAACAATCATGAATAATCAAGGGCTTTGAAAAGATAAAAAAGATCATTTGTATATAATTACATTGTAAATTTTACATAAATATTGTTCCTTTAGCCACCTCTAAGAATCATACCCCTGATTTGTTGTTTAACCAGTTTAAAATGTTCAAAGTTGGAATTTAGACTTTTTTTCATACAGAACTTGGGTTTCATTTAAGTTCAAGGAGAATGTGAATTGCTGGTGTTTGTTTTTTTTGTGTGCTTTTTATTATTGGAAACAATTTGGCTGCAAGTCAATTTACCCCTACAAATATAATAAAATATAGAATAAGCAAAATAACCACCACTTTATGGGTTTGTGTCGTATTTATTTCTACATCCAACATACAGTATAGTGGTAATAAAAGTGATTAAAGTTTAAATGTTTTAGTCTTCTAATAATTCCTCTTTCAGTCAGCCTAAAAATTGTTATATAAAAATCCTTTACAATGATTTCTTCCCAGTCCTGTTTCCAACATGTATACTCTTCATATCCGTCCACATGAAAAACAGTGTGTGTGTGTGCAGAGGGTTGCCCTGCACACACTTGGCTGAACCACAGTCTTTCGGACCTTATGGAATGTAATTTCCAAGCAAAGCCCCAAGAGGCTAGCCTAGGTTGTGGGAATTGGTAAACACACTAAACGAGCTGAGTCCCCATGGTCCCGCGGCACCTTAGAGAAAGAGGGAGTGCTAACAGTCCTATCAAACAATGAGACAGCACGGTATAAGCCAGAAAGGGACTTAAACTCATTATAGCTCCAACTGTTTGGTCCACATGTTGGGTTGGAGTTGTCTACTTATCACTGGGAAAATTGGGGCTCTTGAAAGGAGAGTGTGAAAAAAAACGTCACTGGGAAAGACGAACTCAGAGTCAGCGCTTATACAGTTCAGTGATATCTAGAGGTATATAAAGTGCATTGTTTTGAGCTGTGTAAGCATTGTATAATAGAGGGTAATGCTGCCCGGCTGAGTATTTGTAATAAACAAGGTTTGGACTTATTATTGACAGGTTCACCATATTAAATTGAAAAACACTGACTAAAGTTTCTACACTTTCTTGAGAAAATTAAATTTACAGCACAAGTTAGCATAATCTAAAGCCGTTATTATATCGGAAATACAACAGCTCAACACTTTTTAAAAGCATTTCTTTAACACAATGAACACAATAATAACTGGATAGAAATCCGGAAAGGTAAAATACACCTGAGGCACAATAGGGTGGCTTGGTGAATACTAAATTTTGGAAGCTGCAGTGAACAAATTTCTCCTCTAAAGTCCTGTGCACAAACATCGATCATATTAGCTGGATGTAATTTCCTTACTCAAAGACTAAAGCAGCTCACTGATTCTATACCAAGAGTAATAACAAAAGCAAGGTGTGTGACAAAGGTTACATGGATTTTTTATTTCAGGTAATCTGCACAGGGTTAGCCTTTGACAATAATTTTCAATTGTTAGACGCACACCTCTCCATGGCATTTACAGCAAATTTGGCCTACAAAAATTCAAAACTTGATTGACTCTGAATATAGTATTGAGGACCCTCCATATCCATAGGCTCCTCTTGTGAAGGTGTGGAGAAAAATCCAAAAATGGAGAATTGTTTGCCCTATTATGTCACTTGCAGGTTTATTGACCTTTGTAGTTTTCTACTCCAGTGTATGATTTTCAGGGTAAAATTGTTTCTTTCTTATAACTGATTCTAAGATCTAATATATTATTATTGTATGATCCAATATGTTTATTTGAGTAAAATTTGACTTAAATTTTGTTGTTTTCACAGCAGAGATGTAAAATACAAATATAAAGCACCTCACATCCCGTGCGTTTTACCAGAACAATCATGACTGACAATCCAAATAAGTTGCTGGAAGTTTAAGACTCCCTTACAATAGAATCAGAATAAGAATAAGGGGTTTTTGGTTACACAGATGCTTGCAGTGCACGAAAAATACAGTAAAAAAAACATTTGTAACATTTAGCATGCGTAATTTATAGTGTAATTTATTTTTTTTTAAAGTGCAATTTTGTGCAGTATAAAAACTATAGAAGTTATAAAAATATATAAATAAATTGTTCAATTGTTCATGAGAATAATGGAAGTTGGAAAAAAGCTTCTCTGTAGCCTGGTCGTACGGGTCTTCATGTGGCTGAAGCGTCGGCCTGATGGAAGGCCCCCGAAACAGGTGACGGCCAGTGGGAACGGGTCGGTGATGATTTTCTGGAGGCATGCAGGTCCAGCAGTGCGGGCAGCTTTACACCGATGGTCCTCTCTGCAAACTTGATAATGCGCTGCAGTCTCTTGGTGTCGTGTTTTGTGATAGCACTGCCCCACACTGTTATGGATGTTATGATGATGGACTCTATGATGGCTGTGTAGAACTGCATTATCAGCTGTTGGGGTAGGTTGAACTTCCTTAGCTGGTACAGAAAGTACATCCTCTGTTGAGCCCTCTTGATGATGGAGTTGATGTTGCTGTCCCACTTCAGGTCTTTGGAGATCATTGTGCCCAGGAACTTGTAGGACTCCACAGCTATCACAGTCCTGTCTAGGATGGTGAGTGCTGGCAGGGTTGGGGGGCTCCTCCTGAAGTCCACGGTCATCTCCACTGTTTTTGTTGTGTTCAGCTCCAGATTGTTCTGACTGCTCCAGAGGACAACCGGATCAACCACCCGTCTGTAAGCAGACTCATCACTGTCACTGATGAGACCAATGACTGTTGTGTCATCTGTCTTGACACTTGAGTGAAGAGAGGGGTGGAGCTGTCAACGGAACCCTACCTGGAAGTGGGTTGGCTCCTATGGTGGGCGAGGATGCCAGTCAAACATGGCAGGCCCAAACATATTTTGAGTTTCCGGTCCGAACAATTGGATGTGGCAGAGATTCAACACTTGTCTCTCCCCTTGGGGAGCTGAGGGTCATTGAGTCCTCAATAGTAGTTGGGGGGGGGGGGGGGGGGGCTAATGACATTGACACTGGAAGCCTTGCATCAGTGACCCATCAGTCCCACTGCTATTGGTCTTCCATTGAGAAAGGCCAAGCCCTCTAATCTCTGGTGCTAAAGTTGCCTTAGTTGTGGGGCCCAGAGGTGGATGAGGTGGATCTGCCTCATTTCTGGATGTTGTTAGGCTGTGTTTGCTGACACTACTCTGCAGTATCTGATGGACATTGAGGGCAGCTTCCCTGGATTGGCAGATCAGGGTGGTAGTCCCACTATTCAAAAAGAGGAAACGCATAGTGTGTTCGAACTATACAATTACAATACTAAACCTCCCTGGAAAAGTATTTTCTAGTGTTCTGGTGAAAAAGTTAAATTGACACTCAACCCTCAGATTTTTGGAGGAACAGTGTGGGTTTTGCCCTGAAAATGGAAAACTAGATTAGCTCTGAATCTTCTGCAGTGTCCTGGAGGCGACCCTTGATATGTGGAAACCCGGTATGACCAGAGCTTGGTTCGCATTTCCAGCAATAGGTCTGTCACAGTTTCATTTCATTACCTTAGTCGAGAAAACAACCAAGGTGTTGAGGGGATCTGTTTAGGTGCCTGCAGGATCGAGTCTCTGCTTTTTGCATGCGATGTGGTCCAGTAAGTTTGATGAGATCATGATCTCAATTTTTGTCATGGAGCAGATGGAACCTTCCAAATTTTAGACCATGGACTTGAGCCAGAAGAGAGTAGAGGGCCTTTTCCATGTCAGAAATAAACTCCTGTCCTGAGTTTATGAATTAAACAATCTCTAAGTCATGTTCCCAAACTGTGGCAAAATGGAGCAGGGGATCAATAGACAGATGGATGCAGAGTTTGCAGGAATGCAGATGCTGTCACTGTATTTGTAGTTAAGAGAGCGCTGACTAAAAAGGAGCTCTCAATTTATCGATCGCCATCCCTACCATCATCTATGATCACTAGCTTTGGGTAGGAAAAGAAAGAACAAGATCTCAGATACAAGCAGCTAGAATTTGTTTCCTTTGTAAATATGCCTGGGCTGTCTCTTAGCTATAGAATAAGAGCTCAGTTATCTGGGAGGTGATTGAAGTAGAGCCACTGCTCCTAACATCCAGAGGAACTGGTTGAGGAGACAATGCAATCTGGTAAGAATGTCTTCTACACACCTATCTAGTGAGATTTTCCTGCCAAGTCCCACCAAGAGGAGCCTGAGGACTATGAAAACTCTTTGATAGCCTTGGTTTTCCCGGAAGCCAAAAAGGCTGTGTAGAGGGAAGTCTGTCCCTCTTTGTTGAGGCTGCTGCCCTCCTGCCCCAACCCCGCTTAAGCAGAAGAATACATGGATGGATGTGTGACAGGTATTTTCAACTACAAACAATTTTTTTAAGAAGCTATTTCAATGTGAAACATCTTGGTTTTTATTTTGTTGATCCACACAAAAGATGTCAGAAGTGGACTCTAGTTATTCAACGATAGGATATGGTCTTTCAAGAATGGGGTTATAGTAAAATTATCCTTCTGCAATACAAAATTAATTTTTTTTAAGATGTTTTGATTGTCTTTTCTAGTGGTGCATAGAATTAAGGAAAACTCTTAATTGTAAAAAACTCCTTGCCACTGTCACAAAGGAAAAACGCAGAGCTACCTCTGAGCAAACAACCCAAGTTGCCTAAAATCTCCACAGACTATACATGTGTTAAAAGAGACATCAAAAATTAAACTTAGGCTAAAAATGCTGTAAAACTGAGAGCTAAGTAAATATTTATAACCAGGAAAGACTTTGCGTGTCTTTATCAGCAATTGGTTTAAAATAAAATAAAATAAAAAATATCCCCTTCCAAGGTTCCCAGGTCACTGCTTCTGACTACTGCTTATCCTTTCAATGTAGTTTCTCCTTAAAGCAATTCAGAAGTCTTAATTATAGCCATGACTGCCCATTCTTTTAACATGTAAGATTTTCATGGACACTCTTTTCATTTTCAAACCATATCCCTTTTCCTGCCTTCACCATTTTTTCAACCTTGAAGCGGTGGATATATGACTGCATAGGTATGTCCAACTAAGGTTTGAATAGAAAAATGTGAATAGTAGATGTACTTTATGATCCCTTATCTGGTTAGTAGGACTAAAAGATGTGCATCCTGAGAGATGACAAGAGATCACAGTTATTTAAAAAAATGGTTTGTGCAGTTCAAGAGAAAGGTGGGGTAATAGATAATTTCTTTTAACATACAAGGTGAAATATTCAAAATTACCATCCAAAGCTGTTACTTCTGACCGGAATATTCTTAAAAGTGAAAATAGTTAAGGCACCTCATTTAAAGCTGGTGTGCTTATTCAATGTGTGACAATTACTTTCAAGTTACAGATTCAACGTGAAGGCTCTCAGCAGCTTCTTTAATTAGATCCCAGTGGCCATGTATTTGGAATGAGAGACAATAAAACTGACAGAGGGAAGGGAAAAAAGAAGGCAAAATTTCCCACTGACATTTTGTCTCAATGTTTAATCATGCCTTCCTCTGACCATCATAGGCCACCCCTGCTCAACCAATTCCTTTCTCTCACTGGGAATACAGACCTAACTATGATTCAGATGGACAAACACAAATATTATGAAAATTGGCTGCACAAAACCTAAATTACAGAATAGGCAAATGTGGTAATAAAAACAAGAAATTTGGATATGTCTTATTAATGTTATTTATTTGCTTTAAAAAGCCAAATACCCAAGAATAAAATCACTGAGTATAAGAAAGAAAGCTGGGCTTTACTCAACGATAATTACATTCGTCTACCTGCACGTGATGGGTAAAAATATTTATCCGTTTTCCTGGATTAGGTTCTGGTGAATTAATTAACACATATCCCAATGTCATAAGCTTAGAATGCTAGATTGGTTGCATCAACTGAGATAAGTTAAAAATGTCCAAACAGATGTTCAGTAGATATTTTATCATACATTTGTAGCATTGGCACAAATGACCAAAGTATAGCCCAAACCATAATTTTTAAAGCCTTAAGGTTTATATTTCATTGTAGCTGCATAGTATAGAACGGTTGAACAACAATATTTTGTGACATTTAGTCTTTCATAAAAAAAGAAATACAGTGACATTCTTTTAATACATTTATAAACTTGTTTTTGAGGTGACCTAGAAAAGTAAACCCTCAGAGACAGTGTTAATTGTAAGCATTTTTTCGTGTTGCCTTTTACTGTATAAGTTTTGTAAAAAAGAAAAAAAAGTTAAATATTCTATAGATTCCTTTAAAAAAATAATTTGACACAGTGGGCCATTTCTCAACCAAAAGCAAAGCAGTTATGTATTAATCATTAAAATTTAGGAAATATCAAAAAGGAAAAAAAAAAACATAGCAACTTGCCCAAAGATTTTTTCCTATCTACAGTTAAAACAATAAAAAAGTGGTTGAAACAAGTAAAACTTATAAGCATGGCAAGTTGAGAACCAAATCTCTTCACCACACATAGTGAGAAGGTTAGTAAAGGAGGTGAGATGTCAGTCTCCCAACAGTTTGTTTTAAGGGTGTGGAGTTTTGGGAATAATCTCAGTGTTAAGTAAATAGAGTTGTCTTCATGTCTTTTGCTAAAATGGAGTTGTGTCAGGAGGTTGTGCTGCTGAGCTGGCAGCTCTATGGGAGCTCAGTTGTGGCCAATTTTCCTAATAAGCCTGTGGAGCAGCTCTGCAGTCATCCAGTATCTGAGTGTTACCTTCAATGGTACAACCAAGCCCTCGTGTGTCTCTCTTTGCTTTCCTTGAGCCATTACCTGTTATTAAGGAAACATTCTTGTGTATGCTACAGGTACTCAGTTCTTGTCCTCCTTACTCGTGTCAAGTCTCCGTGGATCATCATCTACAGCCTCCGAAATAAACTACCCTCAGAAGAACTTCACCTCTCAGACTGCAACCGCTCCACTTACCTCCACAAACCATCCTCCCGAGCGTCTGCACTACCTGTCCGCTCCAATGCTGCACATACAGCCTCCTCTCAACCACGAACGCCCTCTGGTCATCACCTCTGGACAGCACAATAGCCACAAGCCCCTCCTCCAGATCCGATCACCTCTCCAAGTAAGACCTTCACCACACACAAGATTAACTGACCTGGACTCAAACTCACCTGTTGTCTCCCTCCAGAGCTCCCAGTTCCCCTCTTTGCAGATTACTCAGTTTTAGCCCTAAAGATCCCCTCAAGCACATTTTACATTATCACTGTAAATACTTCCAAAATAAATCACCGTTACCTGATTCCTGATCTCCTGAGTTTGCTTCCTGCATGTGGGTCAGAGCGTTACCATGACCATGACAAATCAGTGCTATATCCGGTTACAGATACAGGGTCTGCAGAAGCTGAAACAATGACCAACATTTTGTCTGTATTATTTTCATTTTACGAGTATCTCCACACTCAGCCAATCACAGCGCAACCTATCCCCTTCAATGTGTGTACCCATGTCGCCCACAAGCAAACAAGTCATAGGATAAGCAACAGATGAAAGTAAGATATCAAATCCCTGATGAATTCCCACTCAAACTACCTGCAGACTAATGAGTAACAGCTCTTGATTTGAGTCTCAAGGTTGTTGTTTTTATCCATCAAAAACCAACGTGTCCTTGTTTTTTATTTTTTGTTTGTTTTTTGTTTTTTTTACTGTCATGTTTTCTGCTGCACGTAATTAAAACAACAGTTGTGGTGATTGGTTATTGTCTTAAGGTTCCACTCAGGATGGCAAAACAATGCTTCACTGGGAAGCAGCATCACACAAGCCTGAACATGTGTCTGTATGGTTTCTTTCTCCTATCATTTCTCACACTTGCACGGTCGCATTCTCGTCGTCAGCTCTGGCTTCTGCATGAAAAATACATTCTTTTACTGCTGCTCCAATCCCTCTTTGTCACCAGACTCCCTCTATATATCTGTTTCTTCTCATCGTTCTAGATCATATCATTGTTCTGCATCCGCCACAGAGGCAATTTTTTTCACGCTTCTTGGTTCTTCCACTTAGCTGCATTCATTTCTAGTTGCCCATTTGTTTTCCGGCATCTCGGCACCACTTTGTTTTCCTCTTCTTCCTTCTGCACGAGTGTTCTCAGTTACATAGCAGCTGGATTTGGCGCTAATGTGCATTAGCTACTACAGCTAAGCCACAGAGGAGCTTGATTTACAAAAATAACCAGTCGCTCTATCACTCTTTGCTGTCTGAATGTATATGCTAAATAAGACATATTCCACATTTTGAGATCAATTTTGTGCATAGCCAAAGTGATTGACTTAGCAAACACAAAATACACGCCACACTTTTGAGAATTTCATTTGTTACTAAGCTCAGTGTGAGTGTGTGTATGAGTGGTTGTTTGTCCTGTATGTCTCTGTGTTGCCCTGCGATGGACTGGGGACCTGTCCAGGGTGTAACCCTGCCTCTCGCCCGTTGTAAGCAGGAGATAGGCGCCAGCAGACCCACCCTACCCCAATAGAGGCAAGGGTGTATAGAAAATGGATGGATAGATGGATGTTTTAACAGATGGATATGGTAGGTACAGTATAAGAAAGAAATAGTAAATGTGTAAAAGTGTTTTCTAAGTGGGGATTATTTTTGTTAAAATATTTAGCATTATTCCCAAACAGAGGGAACTTTGATGCATGGTTTAATGACAGGGCTTTCCTCTGATCTAGTTCCCTGCACTAGCTGAAACTGTTATTGGACGAGATGTAAGCCAATGTGGTGAAGCTGAAAATCACAAACTGTACCAGACCAATCCTGTGTTGCAAAACAGCCTCGGATGTTTGAACATTAAAAGATTTCTTTCCTCAAAGGTAATTTTTTGTCTCTGTTAAAACTATTTTAGAGAGACCTGACCTTCTTAGCTTCCATCCTACAAAAAAAAACCATTTGGTTTCAAGGAAAGCCTGCTGGATGTTTGCAAAAACCCTAGCTATGTCATTTATTTTCCCAACATATTTATAATACAACTAAAGATATTACAGCATCTCTTTCAAAAAGCACACTATGATAGTGATAGCGCATTCAGGCCTCAGAAGACTGTTAGGATGAATATTTGACATAAAACCATGGCCACTCAGAGGTGTGGGACTTAACGACTGAAATGCTAACGCCTTTGACTCCAGCTGGCATTAATGATCTGCATTAACTGACAACTATATTTCAGTATGATACACTTGGTGCATAAAATGTAGAAAAAAAAGAAAAGAAGGCTCCAGGAGGTGTCAGAAATCACACTTCACTGCACAGACAGAGGTGAGAAAACACCACTGGCCCAAACGACTTTCCCTCCGCATCTGACTGTACAGCCGGGGGTCTAAATTAAATTGTCCACTTCACTGTGGAGGCCGAGGATCTTCTGCCTTCTGCTGCTAATTTAAAAAGCCTGCATCGGTTCAGGGTTTTCTCCTTCTGGCCATCACAGCAGACATCATCTCCACATCAGGTCAGAAACATACTGATCTGTTGTGTTTTTAGAGCAAAACCCACACATTTAAGAAGCCACTATAATAAATACAATTTAGTAGCTTCATCTCTTCGTAAGCGTTTGTTTTTGTTTGTTTTTTATCTACCCACGCATTTCATTGGAGATCTTAACGATATTTTATGCGTTTCAAATATTCAGCCCAGTGTTTGCTCTGATCCGATTAGAGACAGGAAGCAGCCGGATGTAGAAATCCTTGGTGGGTCGATACAGAGGCTGCTAAATTACCTCAAAGGGGCTCAATTTTGAAATTGAATAGGCTTCCTGAATGACTTAAGGGCCGGCTTTATGGGAATAATGGAGAGCTGGTGCGGTAACACAGTTCGCACGGGGTAACAAGCTCCAAACAATAAACAGATGCAGGAAAACATAGTAGCTGAGCTCATAACTGGATACGCACATACTGTAAGACTCATGAATTGATGCTGAGCTCAGTGCTTTTCTTTTATTTTTATTTTTTTTCCGACGCGAGCTATGAACCGTGTGCAATGAATCTCATGAATGGATGTTCACGCACAAATAAACAGTGCATTTCACTTACAGTATAATGGTGTCAGAAAAGGCACACTTGCCATCATTCCTTCGATTTCATGAAGGGGGAGAAAGAAAACGAGCAAGCGTCGTGTCCACAAACACAGCGTCTGATGTTCTGAGCCACTTAATGAGTCATTAAATCAACAAGGGCTTTTAATAAAACTCATAATGAATTATTAAATGGAACAAACGAGTTTGACGGCGATTCTCTGATCTCAATCCAGTCACAGTAAATTAGAAAAATTGATTTTTGAATTTTCAACTGATACGACCAGCCAATACTGTCTCTGTAATCGACAGTAATCTCTGAACCCTGAGGGGAGATATGCAGAGCTGGCAACTTTGATCACTTCATTGACACAATGGAAGAAAAAAAAACTGTTAATGTGTGACTGGGAGACATGGTTTATCATTTTAATATGCTAACTATTACTGGTTTAACTTGCTTAAATACTGGCTTATTTTTATTTTTTTATAATCATAATTTGAGGTAAAGTAAACATTTGGTTTAGTTTTTTTTATTTTGTTTTTATTATTTTTTTATTTTTTTGTTCGTGTTAAAAGAAACACAAAATACAGTTTAAAGAGAATCTTATACTGTAATATCTCACCTACCCGCTCAAAAATCATCTAATCTCAACAAGAAAATGTATTCGGCATTTTAAAAAAATGACATTTCTAGGCGACTCCATAAAAGAACAAAAGGTTTGAGTTTTTATAACAAAATTCCAATTCACCAATCAAGATGTCAGCAGATACCAACATTTAGGAAATATCTCCTTTTTTCCACGGCCATTCACTTAGACAAGTCTTAATCACGTGCTTAATAATGGTCAAAATCCTTGCAGAGGCAAACGGTCAAACGGGTGATCAAACCTCGACGTGGCAATAACCTGAGAGGCAGAGCTGCTTCTTAACCTTTGTTCCGTCACCATTTCCTCCCATAATTTCCATCACTTTGATCAGAGGCCTATTCTCGCCAGCCTTTCACTCTTCATAGCTCGTGCTCTTTCAGCTTAAAGTTTTTGAAATGGGCTCTTAAGTCTGACAAAAGGTAATTTGACAATTACAATGGTTTTCATTAATGTCTGGCTCTCTCAAAAACCCTGTCTTCCTCTCACGTCTCATTATTCATCCACACCTTCCCGTCTTAACGTAGACAGCGCTCGGAATTACAGTCAGGTTTTTTCCTTTTCTTCCATTAACACGTTACTTCTTTTCTGAAACCCACTGCTCGTTGCTGCTGTAATTTTCACTTCTATTGCTTTTTTTTTTTTGACTTTTTTTCCTTTTTCCTTCCTTTTATTCTCTGTTTTCACCGAAGAGGACACGGATAGACCATGTAGCAGCTGTATTTTTGACAGGAGTTTTTTGGTTTTACCTTGACTGTGAACGACTGCTTTTATCCCTACACTCATTCGCAACATGGACACCGGAGTCGCACCCACGTAAATGAGTTTTATCGCATGGGGGCTGGTTTTATTACCCCTCGCCGCCATGTGCGTGTATGTTTTTATCACGCTCGTCCACTGCGGGAATCAAACCACTAACCCTGCTAGTGTTGCTGTCACGCTTCAGCAACTCAGAGCGTTCCACTTGCATGGGATTATTCAAAAGAAATATTCCTCGCCGTCGTGTCTGCCTCTAACGCCGATTCCTTGACTGCCTTCGCGGGTTCATGAGAAGTGGAACTCTTTCCACATTTGCCACGCAGGATCCAGGCTCCAGTCGGCACCCAATTACAGCGTAGTCAAAGAAAATGCTAAACTTGCCGACTGGCCGGGAGTGGCCTGTTCGCAACGGAACGATTTCCCCTTCACAGCTTACATTAACAAGTTCTGACGTGTTACCGGTGATCGTATTCAGGTGTGGGATTTGGGAAAAAAGAACACACATGTTCACAAGGTAAATGTGCAAATGTCTACACAGGACTTTAAACTGTACAAAACTGTGTAATGGATAACGCCTAAATACTTTTATTTAGGTTACTTTTAGCCAATAAACAGGTTGTTTATTGAAAGCTGGCACTCTGAGAAAGCTACTTGATCTTATACCGAGATGAAAACATCCACAGAAAAGGAATTTGTCACCTACCTAAACCATTCTCCAAATAAATATTTCATTCATTAAGCAATAAAAGTAGTTCAAGCTAACAAGAGAAAACACGGAACAGTAGAGAACCTTCGCTGGATTAAAACAAAACTAAGTAACTTTTCAACCTTCATAAAATATTTTCATAACTTTTGTGATTATATGTCGTCTTACAGCTCATTGAAGGACACCTCTGTCACGGCCCGAGGGGGTCTAACCGGCACTAAGCAACTTTAAGTAGGGTGGCAGGAACCCTGCCACACAAAACAGCTACAAATGTGCTGACTGCTTTACGCCGTATGTCACTTCCCTTATTTTTCTTATTTTCAACATCATCATATGACATTGTTTCACCATAAATAGATTGATTACCTCATAGCTATTCATCCTTCACACTCACTGGAAACAGGAATGTACTTCAATCCAACAGCAGGCTACCGGGAGATCAGGATCTTACGCTGCTATGCGCTGTTCCTCATGGGAAATGCAGTCTTCCTTCAGGCAAAACACTACAGCTTTTGTCCTCTGGCCGCCAAAAACAACCATAACTGAAACTTCTTTAGTGCTGCTTTTCCCAAGAGCACAAAGATTTATCTAGTATGTCACAAAATAAAACAAGAACATCTAAAATACCGCAGGCCTCACTTACCTGAGTTAAGGTTAGTGTTTGCTGGTTAATGTTAGGATGGTGTTGAATTGTGTCAAGTCATCCAGTACTTTTCAGAAAACATTTAGTGATCCGATGAGACTTTTTCATAGTCTCTTCTTGCATCTTGTTCACAACTAGCGTCATTTGGAATAAATAAAAAAGTGTGGCTGCATTACTGCTGTTGATGAAAACATTATCTCTGCTCTTTAGCAGACAATCCTTTCCATCCACCTGGACCCCTAATTGGCCATTCCTTTATAAACATGTTATAGTGAGGCTGAATTGAAACAATCCTGAAAAGAAGAGTGGGTCAAAAGTTTCTCCACAGTGATGCAAAAGATATTCAGAGGAATGTATCTATTCAAGTAGCGACAGCAACAAGGCTCTTCAACACCAACCCAACCACCAACCACTGGACCATCGCCATTTTTATCAGATAAAATACTTTTTTTTTCTTTTCTTTTACATTTTATGACTTACTAAATCTGTATTTGCTCTTCTTTCTTCTTCAGTCAGTGGGGACTCATACAAAATAGGTTGTTAAAAAGAAAACGGTATTTTCTACAGCATCTTTCTACATTTTTGATTGTGTTGTGACAAAATGAAAGAGAGCAATACATTCAACAGACAACAAAAAAAAAGGCTAAACTGATTAGAGTAACGTTGCTCTAGTGTTGCTTGATGTAGAGCTGTTTGCAATAAGAACCTAAAGTCCCTGGAAATATCAACTCCCTACATCAGTCATGTTTTTATATTTTAGTAAAACCTTTATGTGTGGTAAATGCTCAGTCTTCCCTCTGCGGCAGATATTGTTAAGTTTGTGCAGTGTTGTGTGCGGGAGACTGCCGGTTTCTAGATTTATGCGTTTGCAATTACCTTCCACAGGGTGGCAGGAAGATTGGATCCAGTTGGTGTTCGTTGCTGCTAATCATTGGGGCCTTTACGAAGAAGCTGTTTCCCTGAACCAGAAGCCGGAGAGTTTTCTCACACAGAGCGGTAACAGGACAGCCCTTAGCTCTGTGCTCTTAGTAGCCTCATTTTTTCTTAAGTGGAGTTACTTACCCATCTCCTGGGTCCCATCCTCATTTCCTAGCTCTGACGCCATCCCTGGATTTCATCGTCTGCCTCACAGCGTCGTCCCTATCCACAACGCACCATTCCAACTTTGTCTCCTTCTGCTCCTCAGACAAAACGCATCATCACGAGCACCTTCAGCTTTCTGCCTGTCCTGCCTTGCTCCATCTTTGGCACACACACCTGGATAAATTAACATCTGGATTGCAAGACATTACCGCTCCCTGCTAATCACAATAACTGTCTGATCCATGTCTCCCTCCTCCTACAAACCATTGAAATAAAATCAATTCCGCTTCTTCTCAGTCCAGTTATCCCCAATCTGACCACTTACCTTTCTCCTCGGTCATCCCCTCTGGCTCGATCACCTTGCAGTTGTCCCAGAGTTGATCCCCTTAACTCCATTCCCGATCCACCTGCAGCCTTCGTCAAACTCTACCCAGTATCAGTTCGTGCATTCATGTAAACCTGTTTGCAGATTTCATAGTTGTCGCTTGGTTTAGAGTTCAAAACAGCGACATTACGACAAGGATAAGCAATGCTGCTTACAGCGGTAGGGTTAAGTAAAATATTTGCTATAGTGTTGGATCTGTTTTTAAACAATATATCCAGAAATTGGCTGGAGGAAAGTTTTGATCAGTGGATCTCAGGTTACAAGACTTTGGTGCTTTTTACATTTTGTTAACATTATCTTGGTTTTTCCTGTCATCTCAGTTTTAGCGTCAGTGACTCGATCAAATTTCATACATAGGAAATCACCTAAAACATCTATGCAGCATAAATTATTTCACTGATTTCTAGTAATGTTTACCTCAAACCGAGCCTCTAACTTCTCTGATCTGACCGTGCCCTCATCGGAAAAAGAGAGCCACTAAATCAGCTGTCGTATACGACAACTGTGGCGAAACAACTGCACTGTATTATTAAAAAACACGATCAAAATGCCAGAGAGTCACACTTTCATAGAAGCATTCAGATTTTTTTTATTTTATAATTTGATCAGATAAATAAAAACGAGATTCATTAATATTTCCAGGGAAAATTTTTCCACAGGAACAATATTAATACGCACTCATAAGTAATGAACCAAATTGTGTGTTCTCGTGCTTCGGCCACTGGATTTATTTAGAAGAAGAGAGCTAAAACATATATATGCTCCTTTTATTATAGAAAGACAGTTGGTATGGATGGTAGGAAGTGCATGCTGCTGCCTGCATTGATGATATGAGGGTGGAGCCGGTTGTATAGACCCGACAGACAGAGCAGTGTAAGCCTGCCATCTACTGACTCTGAAGCCTGTGCGTACAGAATGATTCCCCACAGTAAAGACTTTCAGCGATATCATCCGCTGTACTTTAACCAAAGGTAAGAAAATATTTCTGAGTTATGTTGTGCAGATCAAAAGCAGACTTTTTACAGTTTAGTAGCACAAAAACCTAGTCTACACCAGCCTAATCCACTATAGGTTTTTTAAGTGGATAGAAGAGCTTAAAGCTAAAAAATAAAAAGATAAAAAACATTGTTGAGCTCCAGCCCTCTTGAATGGTGAGCTCCATTTCAAAACATTGTTGTCCTTTCAGTTCGCAGCTTTAAGGCAACTGATTAAAATTTGCTACTGCTGCGAGAAGCATAGAGCACCATTTTTAGGAGCTATACCCGGCTGCTGCATTCTTTTTTTCAGATTAATCAGGATGTTCTTAAATTCTTAATGAAGATTTTGAAAAAATCTGTTTTTAGGGGAAGATTTTAATGTTGCATGATAAGTTTTATATGATCTTTCCATACAGAAGTGAATCATATTAGGCTTATTCTTTTACGTTCTGTCAATTTTAAAGCTTCTTTCTTCAAATTTGTTTTTGTGTTTTCCAGTTTTCTGCAACGCTGTTTGTCAAGATTTGATAAACTTGGTCGTTTCTTCGCCCTTTATCCCATAATGTAAACAAGCCAATATCAAAAAATGAAACATGTAGTTATACATTTTGTTGTAGAGGGCTGCATACCTTTTAAAATGATTGTTTTTAAATTTCAGTAAATGTCTGGCTCACCAGATTAAATTACATATTTTTTAGGTAACTTTGATTTTGCGTCATTCTTAGCTTCTACATTATGGTTAATCTTCTTCTTTTTTTCTAACTGAGGAAGATTTTAGAGTACTCTATCCTGTAATAGATCACGTTTCAGTGAAAAGCTCCTAATAGCCGTCTACCAGTCTCAGAACGTTGGTCTGAGACTCTAAGTTAGTCTGAATTTCCTGTTCATCTTAGTGAACTTTGGTTTTCTCCTTTCAAACATCCAATTAAAATTAGATACGTGCATTCCCTTTGTGATTGAAAAGATGAAATAGGTATATTAACAATAGCAGTTTAATAACTGTTGGTCCCATGAGGGCATTTTATGATTTTTGGAGGCATGTTTTATATGTCAAGCTTGACTATTACCTGTAGTTTTACAGAGACTTTTAAAGGGCGTCCTTATGGTTCTACATGACTTAAAATGCTTAGTACTTCAGCAGTGCTATAGAATATCTACTTGAATCCTTTGAATTAATTTGAATATTACTCAGTAGATTTTTTTTTTAAAGTAAATGCACTATTCATATTTTTCCGCATCTGTGGTTGTTTACAATTACTGTTTTATTTTTTCTTTGATTTGTAAATAGATATTCAAAATTATTAAAAGATTTCTTCTGAGGATCGGAGGACTGGAGGAAAGAGACCCAAGTACCAGCAGAGGTCCTCGAACCAGACTGAGAAGCAT
>JAVLVB010000031.1:632475-646298 GCA_032876305.1 Orestias chungarensis
TGTGTGTGTGTGTGTGTGTGTGTGTGTGTGTGTGTGTGTGTGTGTGTGTGTGTGTGTGTGTGTGTGTGTGTGTGTGTGTGTGTGTGTGTGTGTGTTTTACTGGCTTTAGGAGGACAGGTAGGAGATAAGGGGAGGTTTTACCAACCTGAGGGGATGGATCAGAATTATCAGAGAAAGTTGCACAGAGCCTATCACTCACGGGTCCAACGAAGAGACAGGAACTCCAAGGCTGCATATGAGCAGGTTAGAGAATAATCCAGGTCACCTGCAGCTAAATCAGCTCCAGAGATCAGTTGCTTCACACCACGTTGTGTTGAGAAACAAAAAGTTGCTCAGTTCCAGGTAGCTCTCTGAGCAACGGCTGCTGTTAATGTTTCTTTGTTCATGTTCATTTTAGTAGTTTTGGTTGAGCCCGACAACTTAATTTTTTGCCTTAGTGCTTTTGATTGTGTAGGTCAGGATACATTTAGTTGTCTAAAGGTAAACTTCTTTCTCTTCACTCCTCCATCAATATTCTGCTTGCATGTCCTTTTCCCTTTTTGTCCTTGTATTGTCCTCCTTCCTTGAAACTTTTCTTTCTCATTCACCCCTCATTGTCCTTTCATCTTTTGCCCTTGTGGCCTAATGTCTTACCTTCTTTGTGTCTTCACTACTCTGATGTACCCTATTTCTGTATAGTCTCTCATGTCTCATACCTCCATATCACGCTTCCTGATTTCAGATGTTGAGTTGCCAACCTGGTTGGGAGGTGATGGTGGAGCTGAGTGGGGTGAGGGTTAATGTTGTAGCGCCCTTGATGTCGGATGTTTGTGGGGGTCGTGGGCCTTAGGTGTGGGCTTTCTTCTGGTCTGGTCTTGATTGGGGTTGTTCGAATATAGGTGGTGCCCGGAACTTAAGGGTCTTAACCATGGGCAGTGTGGTCACCTACACCCCAGACAGAAAAGGAGAGCTCTTGTGGGTCTAGGGGCTTGTTTCCTGGATCTAGGAGTATAGAATATGAGTGTAAGGAGTCTTGGGCTTCCCCCTCTTCTGCCAGTGTCTGGTAGCACTTCCTGCTGATGCGTAGGTTGTTCTTGATGTCCACAGCTAGATAGCTTCTGGCCTAAACCCCCTTGCTCCTGTGCTCTGGGCGACCTCTAGATGTCTACCTTGTGTACTGGAAGGGCAGGTCTGTAGCTCCTTAAACTTGTTATTAAACGTTCTGATTAAGAACACATTTATACACAAGCGCACTCACAACCAAAAATATTTGGATTCTCTAGACCTCCTTTTTTCCATACATCCATTATGCTCATGCACCCTTCCTTATTTAACTTATTACTGTGTTCCTTTATTCTCCCTTTCCTGTGTCATTCCTTATTTCCCACCGTCTTCACTTCCTGTCTTCCTCTCTTTCCTTGTCCCCATCCTTGCTCCTAATTTCAAAGCGGATTCATTGTAATTGCATGTGTGTCGGAATCACAGTGAACTTTTATCATTTTGCTTTTAACTAAGAAAGCAAATCTAAAAGCCTGAAAAGTTCAGTCTGGAAGTGTTTCCATATAAAATCTGGAGTCGACCTGTAGAGGTAAAATGTTGCCTTCTACTGCTGCACATGAAACATCTATCAGATGTATCATCTCCCCCGTCTTTACCGGTCAAGGCAGTAAAAAGCTGTGTGCTGTATGGATTTTCGTTCAACAATCTGACCCCCCCAAACTTTTGCAGGTTGTTTAAAATAAAGTGTCTTCCTTTATTTATGCACCAATTAATCAAACCATTTACTGACTTAAATTACTCACAGCACACTTACATGCCAAACTAACAGTCACTTCCTCATGGTAATCCTGCCAGAAAAACTGGATTACGGATTAATGTATATCTTGTGTTACTCCCACACAACCGTCCTAATCCCCTCATATCCCATTTTTGCACAATTGAAGGGATTTGGACAAGTTGTAGATGGCAGATGGCATCAAAGATCAGCTTTTTTGTCTTCTTGGTTTTTTCTCTCTCTTCTTCTTCTTCTTTTCCAACTTTTCCTGTTCCTCGGTGCGATGCATCAAAGACCCGATCCAAAGTCAATCTCCTCCACCGCGTCCGCGCGTCGCACCTACCTGTATATATATCTTCACGTTTGTGCAGTTACCTCGCCTCGTTGCGAAGGCTGAAGATATACAGCAGAAACTTTATCTTTTTTCTGTTTCATCCTGCACACGGGCTTCTACACTCCGAGCGTCACCGCCAAGCTCAAAGGGGGAATGTGTGACTTGATAAGTCCGGGTAACATCAAGGAGAGGGAATGTTTTATTCATCGACGCAAAAGCTCCTGAATTCACAGAAATCAAATTCACCCCCCTTTGTTTGAGAGATCAAGCCCGAGGTTTGACACATATAGAAAATGATTGGATTTCGTAGAGGTTATAAAAATAAAATAAAATCACAGCGAGGAGCAGAAGAATGCTTTGTGATGGGGATAAAGTTGGCGGGACTTAGTGGAAAAACACGTGGATGTGCTTCTAATCATGCTAAAAATCTTCACCTCCCTCTCATTAATTTACAATATTACCAAAACTCCTGCAAGTACTGTGTAAACATTTCTCCCGTTTCACTCAGTTGTTATCAGACGCTGTCATATTCAGGTGACCTTGGACCCCCTGCTGAGTCCCTTGTTTTTTTCCTTATTTTCTTTTCTTTTTTTACTTATTTGTTGCTGAGAGTCTTTCATCCCCTATATTTCGCTCTCACCGCTTTCCTTTCATATTCCATTTTTCTGTGCCTCCTCCCTCGTGCTCTGATCCCCCGCTGTCACAGAAATTCACAAACCCTCTCCGTGGCTCACCGAGGTCAGACAACAGCTCATAAAAAATCCGATTTAAGAAGGGGACAAAAAAAAAAAAAAAAGTTTCAACAATGCTGCAGCTGCCACAAAGCAAAGCCTTTAAGGAATCTAAAAATAAGGAATTCAATTTTATCTGGCACGTTTAAGGAGTTTTGTCCTATCTGATGAGATTTTCCGGGGTTTTTTTGGGGGGTTTTTTGTTCTCTTTTTAACTTTTATTGTATGTCACTGTGTTTCATCAACCAGGGTAATTTAAAGTAAACTTTATGACTCACTTTACATGTCAGGAGTGACTTTAAGTGTCATCTGGGCTCAGAAAAAGATCCACGTCTCTGCAGGAGCGTCACAAGTTCTGAGGTTTTAGGCGAAGCTGCTCTTTTTAAACCTGAATCTTACAATGACTTTCTGACAAAGGTTACTCATACATTTTTTATTTATTTATTTGTTTTACTTTTTAATGCTGACTTTTTCACGTTATGGACTTTGTATTGATTTGTACATCTTGTATTTCTTCACTCCAGAAACAAAATCATTTAGGTTTTAGATTCAATAGTGTTATTGAAGAAGCACAGCTAAGTATTTGGAGTGACTTCTGGTGTATTTTTGATCAAACTATTGCAACTATTGATGCTACTGGTCAAATCATTCTAGAAATGTTACGGCCAATCTATGTGTTTCCCACAGAGATTTAAATCTTATACATTAAAGCACATTATAACCCAGGGAATAACTCTACCTCTCTCATTTTTTTAGTTTATGCTTCTGTATTTACAATCAAGCTAGATTCAAAACAGTAAATGGACTTTACTTATATAGTGCTTTTATATTTGAAGGGACCCTTCAAAGTACATTACACTGAAACAATATTCATCACCAATGCATGTATCAGTAGGCAACTTGGGGTTAGGTGTCTTGCTGAGGGGCACGTTGACATGTGATGGGGTGCAGGTGAGACGTAAGATGACATCTTTAGCTGCTGTGCCACAACCGTTGCAAATGCATTGTCTCAGCTCACATGCAGTCACATCTAAACACTAGTGAAAAGATCGAAAGGAAACTTTTGGCATCATCCACTGCTGTTCACCATTCCTTAAATGGGTCTAACCAACTCATATCAGATCTTCTGTTCTTTTCTGTCTGTGGGACAGCCTTCATGTGAACACCTAAAGGCACCTGAAGGTGTGAGGTCTTCAGGAGCGATTTGGAAATGTTTTTATTCAGCCTGATTTCCATTTCAGGTTCAGCGTTATTTATCAACAGTTTTATTTTTGAGTCTGTTTTTGTTCATTTATCAGCAGAAATGTATGTAATTGTGTTCTATCTATTAGATTACTTTTTGTTTTACATTGTTTATTGGTTTAAGTGTTGACATATTTTTAGATTTATTAGAGTTGTATATTTTTTTAACGCTTTTAAATCCTTACTTTCTGTTCGCGGTCCTCTATAACTGTTAAGTTTATCGATATTATTTATTTGTCTTTTTTTTTATTAAAGTTGACGGGGTTTTTTTAATTGTCATGAATCAAAATACAAAAAGGAAAAAAAAATCTAAATTACACCAACATTCATTAAAACAATAAGAAAGGTAATTCAAGAAAAAACTGTCAAAGTCTAAATTAAGAAAACTTTTTCTAGGGCCATCTCTTTTTTATTATTTATACTAAAAAAGTACTGGATTGTTATTTTTAAATAACTTTTATGTTCCTCAACAGAGTAACTTTATTATATTTCCTCCAAATTCACCAGAATTTCTTCAGTTTTTCTTATAACATGTATATATTGTTCTAAAATTTCGGAGCTTGAAAATCCTTTAGGGAGTTGTTTTAGATTTTAAAGGAAAGCTACAAGCCGTTAACATCTTCAGTAACTCTTTTCACATGGTCGTTTTGGTATGGAGTCAGATTAGGCTTTCCTGGAGGAATATAAGAGAAGGACCAAGATCATAATGGACCTCAACTTTTGAAACAACTCCAACATTGAAAGCACATCATATCTTTACTTTACTTTACTATTGAACAAGTTGTCTTTTTTGTGGATTAATGTTTCACTGAGGAAGCCTCCTGGCTCCATTTACTGTGTAAAAGAAAATCTTAGGTTGCTCCATGAATAACTAAGACAAATTCTCTGACACGGCTTGTAACTTCAATGTTAAGAACTACATAAAGATAATCAAGTAATCACAAATGCAACCTTAAAGACTATCGTTTTCGTTAATATCTTGTGACAACGCAATGTCAAAATAATCACAAATATCTTTAAAGTTAATTTTCGATGTAATTTGCCATTTATCAGGTGAAATTTGGGCAGAAGACCAAATGTCTAGGTATTAAAATTCAACATAAACTTTGTTTTTCATTTTAGTATATCATACATTCAATCAGTTTCGGTTAAATGCAACATGAAAATGTACGTGGTGCCCATTTCAAAGTGCCATTAAACCAGTTCAGTCCTTTTTCATTTTCTGTTCACATCTGCAACATTGCTTGATGTAATCAAGGAATAAATGAATAGGTCTGGATTAACCATGGTGTAGCCTGATGTGCTCAAACTAAACAGGTAGAGATACCTTTAGAAATGTTTAACAGCCATAGCAGGAAACTCAGTTTAAATTCAGTCACTTTAATCTCAGTGAGTCAAATTGAATCATATCCTGATCTGTGTAGGTCAGCCTAAAAAAACCTCCAGCTAAACCCTCACAAGGAGAATTAAACAAACCGAAGACGGAGACTCCTGCAAGGAGTTCATTGAGAAACTGTCATTCTCATCCTCCTCTGTCAGTGGAGCACTCCATGTTAATCTAATAGGTGCTGGCAGATCTCTTAGACATGGCTCGGCTCAGACTCCGTTCGGACTTCATCATGCCTTCTGACACCACGTCGACGGCAACAACACGATAATTGTGCAGGATAATATCTCAACACCCATTACAGTGGCCAAACGGCTTTGTTGGAAAGCCACTCTTTGATACTTGATTGAGAGCTTTTACCCTGCTTGTGAGTCGTGAAGTATAATTTCAGCTGACAGACAAAAAGACCACGATCATGACTTCGTCTAATGGGATTTATGACCCTGATTGTGTTTACAGAAAGCATTCGTGCCAGTTTATGCTAAAATGTGTCACACTTTTTCTTTTCTTTTTAACCACCAACTGTCAGAATGACTTAAGACGACACAAATCACACAGGTTTTATTTTATGAATTCATTTTCTAATTCAAAAAGAAAGGATTTCAAATTAAATCACTCGTACGGCCGTGCAATTTTTGCTTCACGAAGGCCGCCAGAAACTGTCATCCCGTCGGTAAAGTGCAGTTTAAAGTCATTTATCCGTCTCAGAAAACAACGGAAAGGCAGACTGTGAATTATTTATTTCGGCTCTGTCAAGATTTGCAGGTATCCTGTCTCATAAATATGATGAAATCTACCCTTTAAAAAACATGAATTATTCTGTCGCATTTGCAGTTCTAGGATCTTAACCTTTTTCGTGTCCCTACAGTGATGTATAAAACACTTACGTAATGGTTTACCTATTGCTTTCTTTTAGATATAAATAGGAGCTTTTGATTCATATTTAACTGGATCCAAATCTCCATTGATTTCACTTGCTTTCACCAGTGACTTGGGATTTTTTTAAACTTTAACTTGGATTGTTTTACCTTGTTGCAGATCAAGAGTAGCAGGACTTCCTTCAAGTGAAATAAGGCCGGGCTTCACCTGTTGCCCCCTTTTTTCTACCATACCTAATTGTTTTATGGGCATAATTTTGAGTTATAAGTATTCAGCTCCAAAGAGCCTAAACAGTATGTCATGTCAGCCAAGTGACTCTGTCAGGAGGACAGAAAATTAATTCCCGTTTTGCAACGACTTTTTCACGACCCTGAAAAGTGTCTTTAATAAAACTGCCCCACCTTTGTCCCAGCGAGTACATCAGGAACTCGCGAGAGAGCATAAATCATGGTACTTTATGGTTACTACATGAAAGCCGCCTGTTAAATTAGCAATCTTTTAGGTGTGAAGAAGCAGACTTAATCTAATGACGATCTTTGCAAATCTGATTAAGATCCGCCTAATCGCACCCATTCAATCACGGCGCGAGAAAACTGGAGTCTCAACAAACATCTCTTTACGACGCGTTCGACTCCATTACGAGGGGCTTTGATCTATTTCGGCTGCTTTGGGGCCGACAAATGAAATTTGGCAGCAGGTTGATCAAAAGGTGTGCGCGGCACTCGAGTGTCGTCACATTATTTTTAGAAGCAGTTTCAATCAGATCTATCTTTGCCAGAAATTGAAGATGAAGATTTTCCAGCTTGCTTTTGAGGAAGTCGGTACAAATTATGTCGTCGCATGATGAACAATGTCAAAGCTTCTCTCCCGCAGGCCTCACTGGGTAAAATTTTCATCCATCACCGTTTCATGTCGATCCTCTTCTATGTAATATTATAATAAGGTTAAAATCGGATATATACTGATTTTTATTGTCACTTAAATGCAACTATTCAATTGTGTACAAACATCCCCCACTACAGGTTGTGTTGCGAAATGTCTAATAAATGAATATGGATATATGAAGTCAGCGAGAAGTTCTATTTTTAGTAAGTACAGTCCTAAAACTGGACATGAGTGGGAATCTGGTGTGTTCTAGGGCACAATTCAAAAGCCTTATTAGAGATGGAATACTTGAAACCTTCGATTGTGTGCTGAAAATAAGATGAGGTCATGACAATTATCTAAAAGGTTCATAGAAGAGATCAGGAGGAAGTAGTGTAAACATCCTGAATAATCTGAAAAGATACTGTTGTAGGTATAGTTTAACACATTCAGAACGTTTCTTTGCCTAACGCTGTGCTATGTGGCATTTGGTGGGAATAACTTTAAAGCAACACTAGGTAATTTTTCAACCTTGATAAAATATTTTTTGAACTTCCGTGATTATACGTCGTCTTACAGCTCGTTGAGTGACACCTCTGTCACGGCCCGAGATGGTCCATATTTCTTATTTTCAACATCATCATATGACAGTGTTTCGCCACAATTAGATTCATTACCTCATTGTATTCCTCCTTCACACGGCCACTGGAAACAGAAATGTGCTTCAATCCAACTGCAGGCAACCAGGAGATCAGGATTGTACGATGCTATGCGCCGGTCCTCATTGGACATGCAGTCTTCCTTCAGGCAAAAAGCTACCGCTATTGTCCACTGGCCGCCAACAAAGACCAAAACTGAAACTTGCTATTCAGGGGGAAATAATGAAGGACAAAATCAAAACTTTACGCATCTTCCAGCAGCAACAGTGCATGTTGTTGAATCTGCACATAACTGGATTACTCACATGAAACAATGTGAATCCAAAAAAAATGAAACTTGCTTTATGGTCAGAAAACACATTTCCTGGTCTTGATTTCACTTTTCATCTATTTTTTCCTGTGTTAAATTTGAAGACCTTTTTTTTTTTTTTTTTTCACTTCGGGTAAGTCAGTGATGATAAGATCTGACGTATAGCATCGCCCAGATACAATCTCACTCTGTCAAAGTTAAGGCTGGCACACTCCTAATTACGTTTGTGTGTGTGTGTGTGTGTGTGTGTGTGTGTGCGTGCGTGCGTGCGTGCGTGCGTGCGTGTGTGTCTTACTGCAGGAAAAAAAAAAAAACTAGACCGTGGTCTCTCCATCATACTGGAAATTGGTAGCACAATTTTGAAGCAAAAATCATGTATTTGTGCAGAACATCTCTGGATGAAACCCTGGTTTGTTATTTATTGTCGGGGGTTTTTTTCTGTTCAGGAAACTTCTGCTTTCCAATACTGCTAATTATAAAGACTAAAAAATGTGTTTGCCTATCGTCCAGCACATTTTATTTGCATTTATTTTATTTTTTTGCATTTGTTCAGGTTTTCTGTCTCTTACTTATCTCTTGAGTTATGGTTTCAAAACTGTAAAACTGAAATTCACTGTTTTGCACGGCTTCCTTGTACACCTCATTTTCTGTTCTCCTTCGCCTTTAAAAAAAAAATACATTCCTTTTTTTTTTTCCATAGATGAGAAAGGTAGATGGCGAGTGCCCATTAGGTCACAGTGCATTAACCACACTAATAAACCCATTACGCTGCAAAGGAATGGGATCCAAACGAGAGAGGAGAGAGGCTTGAGTTATAGGGGATGAAGAAAGAAGGAACTGAATAGGGAGACGTGGCAGCAGCAGTCTGGGTGGAAACCCTTAATCATACACATTCACTTTAAACCCATGTGTGTGTGTTTTTCATTTTAAATTTAGTCTGTGTCTCCTCATTTACACGGTTGTTTTTTTTTCAACCACCACTCATTAAGCAAAGGGTCTGCCATCTTATGGCGTTGCATCACTTTCTGCTCCCTTACGCAGCTCCTCTGTCTGCGCATTAGCGTCATTGTGGGACCAATTACCACACTGCAGTGCTGTTAGGGGGGCCATAAATATCAGCAACGCGTCCCAAACCTGCAAAGCTCCTGGGAGGAAAGAGAGGAAGCGCAAACAAGAAAGCAAGGGGAGAATAGGGGACACTGTGTAGCTGAACGCGGCAGCTTCAAGTGTACTTTTTCCAATAATCGGATTTGTGTGAAACGAGGTGCTGCAGAGCGAACGTTTTGTGGGCTTTCGCCGCTGCGTTGTCACAATATAAAATGTAAATAAGAATGTCATGATGCAAAAAAAAAAAAAAGCAGGGTTTACATTTTTTATGCATGCAAAGGTTTTGGAGTTGGCTTGCGCACAGAGATCAGGGAGGGAAAGAGAACCGAAAACAACTTGACAAACCTTGTTGCAGGAGTCAATAACCAGGGATCATGTGCATGGCAGGCATTATGAATATTATATTCCCTCATGCTGGAAAAAGGATGGAAGAGACAAAAGCTGACGGGAGCTGTGGGGGATCGGGTTTTGGTCCAGATGGCCGAGCCAAAACTCAAGAGATCTGCTCACCAGCTGGAACGTTCCAATCCAAAAACCTTAAGGGGAATTTTAACTATAAGTGTTAACTATAAGTGTTTTCAAATGTAATGAATCAAATAATGTGAAGTGCATTTAAATCATTTTTTATTTTAAATCAAACACAATAAATAAAAGTAGACACTTACAAGCAAACATTTCTTTATAATGAATAGATTTCTAATTACCATGTTCTTGTTTTTCTGCAAATGACTGTAAAAGGTGAGTTAAATGATTATACAACATTTAAGGACCTCCAGATGGTGGCTGGCGGTTCAGAAAGTTGACGGAAGAGTCTGTTAACAAACTCATCTTAGACAGACGATGGGACGCCCCGGTACAATCACCGTCCGGCTTGTACCCCACAACATGAATATGGACACCAAGCCCCCCAGGATTAATTAGGTAGAGCAGAACATTGAGCAGATCACTTTGTGTTGGACTGTAATTAACCCTTGTATCACATTGTCATAAAAACCAGTTACCAGTACAGAAGAAATTGTTGTACTTACAAATCTTGTTTGTGTTCTTCAGGGAGGCGCCACCGTCCTTAGCCCTCGGTCTTTCGTTCACAGGCTGCGTTATTAGATCCTACTTTTCTTTTTTTTTTTTTTTTTCCCCCCGTCGATAACAAAGCCAACTCGGACACACGGGTACTGATTGTGAATGCCTGACATAAACAAATTCTGTGATTCTTTAGAAAGATAAAGCCTGTGTGAGTGGGCGATTTCTATGTATGAGGAAACCTGATCGATAGGCCGCAGCGTTCGAGGCAATCCACATTCACATGGTCTTTTAGTACCCGACTCGTACGGACTGAGAGGTTTCGACCCTGTATCCGAAAAAGCCGAGCGGATTAAATTAAAGTTGGGCAGCCAAATCATGTTGGGCCTGATATCCTTGCAGAATAAAACCAGCACACGTTCAGCACAACCAGGCTGCGTTTCTGCTGTATGCATTTGTTTTGTTTCGTTTTTGTTTTTTTCTCTCCATCCTGACATGAACCAACACCCAGCAGATCTTGATATGATTTTTTTTGTCATTTCATTAGACTTATTTTTTTATTATTATTATTTCTTATGATGTCTCGTGTGATGCTCTGTTGACACCACGTGGCCGTCGCTGGAACTGCACAGCCAGCTGGGGTTCAGGAGCAAGCAGTTGTTGTTGTTTTTTGTTTGTTTGTTCTGTTTCTGTCTTTTTGTTTTGTTTCTTTAGGGGGTGGGGGGGGGGACGCACACAGATTCCCAAACAACATTCATCACCGGCAGCCGTTTCCGCTCCTCTTGTGGAGCTCCCCTCGACAATTGATGAACCGTCGACGAGAGTTTCATCACGTTCACTTCATATCGACAAAGCAAATCATGCATGCTCTTCTTCTGCGTTTCACGGTGTCAACGCTCGCTTCTCAAAGACGAATGGGCCGTCAGAGTGACATCTTGGCCTCCCACCAGTGCTCGGTTGGTGGAGGATGCTGGATTTGCTTGGCACGCTGGTCCTTCCGCATGTTCTCCAACAGGCAGGAGAACCCAGCTGGATGTCAAACATAAGATATAAATGGAGGGGGTTTGTGCAAAAAACCCTTAGAGAGAACTAATTCATAGCATTTTGTTATTAGTTGTGTTCATATGCAGCTGTTTAAAAGAAAAACAACATGCTTTTTAAAGTAATAAAACAAAAGGCGGCCCAGAAGGAATCGCTACAAGAATGAGACATAAATTAATTCCTCCATTTTTTTGTCTAAGATGCTATAAAAATAAAAAAAAATTTTACATACAGAGAAATATTTTAGTTTATTCTTAACCCCCCACACACAAAATATAAACACATTACCATGATGATGATGATGTGTTGTCTGTTGGCCTAATGACATATTTAAAGTGAAGGTGACGACTGGATGCGTGTCTGCCTATTTGACAACACAGGGAATAATGGAGCGAGCCCTTTTACTTTCTCTGCTTTGGAAGAGCAAAAACAACAACACCAAAAATAATTAAATATGCAAGAAGACAAGAATTATCCTCAACCAACCAAAAACTGCATCCCTGGCAAAGGATTTTAATGTCACAGTGGATGGGATTGAGATGGATTGTTGACACCTTGGTGCGTCAGATTAACAAAAGCTGGTTAGGAGAAGAAATGACATCTGCACAAATATTAAATGTACGGGTGTTTGAAATGCAGTTTTTGTCTCAGGCATTCTTCTGTTGTTTTAAGCCAGTTGGTTAGGTATCCTACAACGTTGTCTGACAATGATGCAGAAAAATCATTATAAGGTCTAACTCCCATTTAAGCTTTAGTGTTATAAACCTCTGCAGCAACATTTAGTCACATTCTCGATTTGTCTTATTTCCTTTTCTTTTTTTCCCTTTTTTGTTTTACAAATTTCTTGTAAATTTTACAATTTCTAAAGCTAAATACAATTATAGTGTCCCCCAAGTATAAAATAAAATGAAGGATAAAGGTTCTAAAATTTGTAAAATATGATCTTTAGCAGTAATTGTAGAAATGAAACTTCCAACAGCTGACTTAATTGTAAGACTTTTACCATTTCAGACAAAAGTAAAACATTCATACTCCTGCAAACATGACTCTGAACCATCCCGCTTGCTTCCTTTTTTTTTATTATCATTGTTATTATTAATTCTTCTACAGTATACAAATATTCACACACACAAAATGTTGTCAAACCTCCTCCCTCACCCAATATACCCCCCTCAGTAAATATTCACTTCCTCCCCACCTCGCAGCCCCGTCCTGCATTCCCTTCATTTTTTTTTTACTCCATTCCCCAACAACCTTGCACGAATTTCTTTCTATTCTTTTTTTTTTTTTTTTTTAAACGGCACATCGGATCCTGTAGCTCATCCACCTCCCGGATGCTGTTGCGATGACAACCGGATCAGGGATGAGAGAGGAGGCAGCCAGAAATCACAGTGTGAAGCTCTTGACATCAGTGTGCTCGGTTTGGGGGCCCTGGAGGTGACGAGCAGGACTGTATTGCGTGGGGTCGAGCTGGGTGGAGGTTGGGGGGGTTGGAGAGGCAGGTCTTGGTGCATCATTTTGATCTGAATCAAAAAGCTTGACTTCCGATTGTTCTTGTTTCACTTGTATCAGGCAAAACGTCGGGTGGGTCTGGTCGCCTTGCAGTGTCAGGCAAGACTGGCAGCGCGTCATTCTTAGTGTTCCTGGAAATTGTGCGGGGTTGATTTAAGTAAACACAAACAGGCGCGTAGGAAAAAAAAAAAATGTTGATATGGTTAAATGGCTTTTTTAAATTATTAGTTGTTCAGTTGAAAGAGTGAAACTCCAACATTCATTACAGAGAGTGATACATTCCAGAACCGCAAGGTACGGTTGTTTAAAATACTTATAAGCGGAAAAAAATATTTTAGAAAAACAATTTGAATGGTAAGTTGAGTGGAAGGAAAAACTGTGGTTGAAATAGGTGCAAAAGCAAAAGGCAGGATTCCCACAAACCTTCTTTCACAATTCACAATATTTCAGTAACAGTAGACTCTAGGAGGGATCAATCAGATCTTTATCTTTTAGATAATGAACTAACAGACTTCCATCCTCAAGTTTTTGTACAGCAAGACTGGTTTCAGATTTTAAATTCCAGAACGGTTTGGGAAACATAAACACCTAAAATATATCACTCAGCATGTAATAAAACATGTACGAAAAAACAATTGACCACTTTTTGAAACTGCATCGCTAAAATAAATGAACTTTTCAACAGCAATCTAACCGGAGATGCACCTGAAAGCCAATTTCTCCCCCAAACATACATTACACCAAGTTTCAAAAAGCTGCAGGTCTTCTTTTGTTTAAAAAAAACGAAACAACAAAAAAAAAAAGAAGGAAAACATAAAGATTGTAGATTTTGTTACTGTGTGGCTACAGGATGCAGGTAATCAAGTAATAAAAGAACACAGATAAAGTGACTGTTGTGGCTTCAGTCTGCAACGAAAACCCACAAATTTAAAAATCTAATAAAATCACTTTTAGGAACATCATGTGAAAACAGTTTATATATAT
>JAVLVB010000031.1:660264-672920 GCA_032876305.1 Orestias chungarensis
CTACTCAGCTAAGCACTCAATCCATTCTCAAACTTATTGCATCTGCTGCTTTTCCATCATCGTCACATTAAAGGATGACGTCCGTGGTCAGAGACGTTACTTTAAGTGCGAGAGAAAGAAGGGAAGGATTTTGATTTATTCGACCTGATATGTCATTAATATGAGACAAATGGTATCGGCCTGCGTTTCATCAAGCAGTTATCAGAGCAGCATTCACTCTTCATCAACATCCTAACGTAGGGCTTTCAATGCTTCACTTTAGATTTTTTTATTAGGATTTCATTATTAAATATGTTTTTTAATTATGTATAATTTGAAGTTATAATAGATTTTTTATGGCAAATGTAAAAAAACAGGCTTACAGTATATGTGAATATACAATCATACTAATCTATTCATAAGCTCTGCTGAGGGTGGTTCATCGTTTTAATGTGACTCAGCCAAACGCTGCTAACTTCAGGTCAGTGACTTTGACTGATCATTGCTGCTAGCTTGTCAGCCTAAAAAAAAATTATTGACAGCACTCCCTATATTAAGAAACACTCTAAAAGACATCATAAGTAAGAGGGAAACTTTATAGTCACATCTGACAAAGTTTGATCTATTTGGCCACATTGACGAAAAGAATGCCATAAGGAGTCGAAGCAAGGCTTTCAAAGTAAAAAAACTACATCAAATGTCAAGAATGAGGCTTTTAATTCTATAAAAAACCCTAAAGGACAAATTTACCAGTCCTCCCTTGCTTGCCTGTCCGCTACTACTTGGTTGAACGCCGTCTGTTGCTCCGTCCCAGCGTCCATTTGTACCATAGCGTTTACCTGCTGAATACGATTTACTTGATAGTAACAGTCTAAACCAATGTACCCGAGTATTGATAACAAAGTCTCATTATTCTATAGGCGGTATGAATGATTTTTTCCACATATTTTGTCATTCAGGGATCATGAGAAGCTGCAAACCAAATCTCTGTGTTGGACATTCTCAGACAAGTCAACAAACACCCTTAAGAATCTTCTTTTTATAGATGTATCATACCCTAGATGCTGCTTCAGCCTTCTCTGGTTTCCCACCCTTCCTGTCATTCTGCCGCACCAGTAGGACATGCTGTATATACAGTACCCTTCCACGCAGGTGGAGCCTCTGAGATGTCATGCACAATCAGCCGGGAGCTAATAAAGCCAGTGACAGAAGCACCCACACCGCCGCCCGGGCCTGTGACAGACAGGGTGGTGGGTTTGAGTTCGTGCAATTCAACAGATGCAACACGATCCAGCCAAACATCTACTTGGCAGCCGAGGGGGGGGCGGCGAGAGGCGAGGACGTGCACCTGCCGTCCCCCGGCGGCTGCGCTCAGCAATGGACCCGACGGGACGTCATTCAAAACCCAGAGAGGGAGCAGAACGGTCCTCCACGCAGAACTGTACCCAGGCAGGTTAAATTCATGATGCTACTCCCGGTTTGAGAGGACATCAAATCTACTGTGGACAATTTAAAAGCATTACAGTGGTTAACATGCCTTTGAAACACATAAACCAGTCACTTTATTAGGTACACTTTACACTTGTTCAGCCTTGTTGGCTAAATAGCAAATCAGCCAATCACAAGGCTGCAGCTCCATACAGGACAGTTTATCAAAGTCCAAGAGAATGAGAAGATGTTTGTCGAGCAGACTGGTCTGAAGGTTTTAGTTGTCCCTGATCTTGTGGGTTCTTCAAGTTCATCCATAGCCTGGGTTTTACAAAGAATAGTCAAGAAGAAGGACGTGCATGATAATAACTTGTTTATGTCCAAACAAAATGCCCAAGGACATCCATAACTGTCCGCGAAGTAGAGAAAACAGAGCCTAAAGAATGAAGACGATGGGAGAGAAACACCTTACAGGATGTTGTCAGGTGCAAATAGTCATTAGCTGCAAGAGTTTAACATAAAAATATCAAAGTATAGCTGCAACTTGTCTCGCAAATAACACACCAGAACAGTTGCTGACCTTGTCCATGTCTTTATAAGCACAGTGTTATCATCTCCTAATGCACCGCATTGCAACACTCAAATCATCCCCTGCCGGTTTATAAAACATCATCCACACAACGGCTTCAATGTTCTTTAACAGCCTCCATGGTTACCAGACCTCGGCCCAACCGGATATGTGTTTTCCTCAGCTGAGAAATCTTAATCGACTGGGTAGAAAAAAAGGAGCAAAATCGAGGGAACGGTATCTACACTCTGCAAACTTTATGTATGAGTTGTTTGATAGTTCCAATGTACCCTAGGAATAAAATCTCAGGTTTTAAGCTCTAGAGCGCAGTGACTTCTCCACAGAAACATTGGCTGCAGCCTCAAAGGGCTAAAATTAGATTTAGGCTTAGATCTGTTTATGCATGATAAATTGCAGATTTAAGCAGGTTTATTAAAGCCTTTTATTCATTTATGTTCCAGCATTTACTCTCTCTTTGGAAACTAAACAAAGAAGTAATATGTTTTAAGTAATATGTTTTCTGCTTGAAAGAAACAGACATGATTCATCATATTTATAGCAGACATAAGTTAGTATCTAACACGAGGAGACAGGAGTCCAGTTATAGTCTTTAGAGCAAGACCCTAAACAGCTAACTAAGGCGCCACAGAAACGGGCAGCGGGGTATAACCGTCTCTCACACCACATCTCTTTCCCCACTTCAAATTACTCCCGCAGAAAGCAACAAAAAAAAAGCAGCGTGAGAATAGGACAAAAAAATAGATGTGCTGGCCGGACGTTTATTAGCCAGAGACGGGAGCGAGGCGGCGGGTCAGAGTGATGCTCTGACGTCAATCTACACCTCTAGTCGATCAAACACACATTTCAGTACCGGAGTTAAGAATGTTAAAGTGCTGTATCTTATATCATGAAAAGTCAAAAGCAGCTTTAAGGGTTTAGTTTTCGATTCCAGATGTTTTTTTGTTGTTGTTTTTTTTTAACTATAAATATGAAAATGTCTGAAATATTGAATATTGAGTGAATTTGGGCAAAAATTACACAATTTTTGGTTTATTTGGAGCTGACACTGAAACTGAAGAGGCCCATATTAGTCACCGCACAGCCGTAATACACAAAACCACAACGGCCCGACGATGTGTCACCATGACAGGAATGCTGACTCATTCTGTGATGACGGTGAAATCCTTTCACCCTCCTCTCTCTCTCTCTCTCTCTCTCTCTCTCTCAGAGCTGAAGACTAAATATTTACATATGTCAAACCTGCTCACGCACCCAGGTGACAGACGACAGATCCTGCTTGGA
The DNA here is from genome assembly GCA_032876305.1 of Orestias chungarensis. Taxonomy (NCBI): domain Eukaryota; kingdom Metazoa; phylum Chordata; class Actinopteri; order Cyprinodontiformes; family Cyprinodontidae; genus Orestias; species Orestias chungarensis. Next base: position 663,542 of record JAVLVB010000031.1, read on the forward strand.
CGTGACGCCCGCAGTAAATGGTATTCTGCAAACCATTATATAAATTAAAAAATATATCTTTAACAAAAATGCTATAGTAATAAGTTGAATCTATAACATGCAAGAACAGGGAGTGTCTTGCATCTTGCAAGAGTGTTAAAAAAAAGTGTTAGAGTTAAGGTTTATTTCTATGCATTTACTGGTTTTCTTTAACATTCACTTTTTTTTTTGTTCATTTTGCTGAGGCAAAAATATTGTCAGGATTGTTCCTTTTGCTTTGCTGATATTCCTTATTTAAAACACTTTAGTTAGTGTTTCTGGTTAAGACTCTCCTGCAGGGAGGTTTGTTACCAAATGTTCCACCTAAGACCTCAAACTGCTTGTAGTCATCTTGAACCTTATGGCATTATTTAGGCTGCTTATCTGACTCTGGATATCTTGAGATCAGGCCTCTTTAAGAGGGAGGTTCGTGTCTTTTGGGGATAATTTTGATCACGAATTGTGTTTTGAGTTTCAACCATTTCTATGTGAACGGTTTGGGGTCAGACGATTGAGACTCGGACACAACTGCGTACAAAACAGACGAACCTTTGAAAACAAACTTCTTTAATATGCTTAAAGAAAAACTCCTTACCAAAAGACCGCCCAGTTCAAAATCTGACCAGAGCTGTGACCGAAACCCTCCAGTTAAAACCACAAACAATAGCCTCCGGTTCTGTTGCAGCGACTCGCCGTGCGCCAGTGCTAACTGAACCTCTCGACGCTTACCTCCAAGCTCTCGTTGACCTCAATCCCGCCGTCGTTGTCGTCGTCCAGCTGCTTGTGGATGTGCCGCAGCGCGTCCAGGCTGAAGCGGTCGGCCTCGCCCATGCATGGCGGCATCACGATGAGACAGGGGTCTGTGGAGAAGAAACGATGGAACAGCTTTGATGAGGAGGCGCGACTTTAACGTCACAAACTGTTCAAACCGTCGGGGCGCGAGCGACACAAGACGCCAGAGTGGCGGCGAATCAAAAACGAACGGCGCTCAGTTGGTGAGTGATTCGGTGAAATAGATCCCTTATGTAACAAACTTTATTTTATTGCTTTCAAGAGTCACAGTGGGAGAGCCACAATAAGAATTCAATTAGAAGCTTTTTAATTAATTCAAGGCAATCCAGTGATGCAAAAATTTGAAAAATGGAATTTAATCAGTGAAGACAGTCAGTCAGGCAGCTCAGTGTCACCAATTTTGAAAGAAAAGCTTTTTATTCGCTTTAACAGGCCTTCAGATACAGCAAATATTCCTTATCTACAGGTTTTAAATGCATTTCCAAACACACCAGTTTGGTTTTATACAAATAAATCGAGTTTAAAACGACGGCAAATATTTCGGTGAGCACTTCCAGATTCCAGCACGGCTGCGTCGTATTTTGCGTTTCAGCCTAACCAGGTTTGTCTGGTCTAAAGAATGTGATTAGTCAGATGTTCAACAACAAGCCTCAGGTTACATGCTCTAAAATGACTCAAACTGTCAAATTTGGCAAGGAAAAAACATATTTGAAGAATAAGTAGCTGTAAAGTAAAAAAAAGGGCTAATTATTTTAGAACCAAATAAAATCAGAACGGGCACAAAAGCAGCTTGCTCTTTCAAACAGCAGTGCAACAAGTGCTCCGTTGAATGCTGTTGTCATTCCTGCGGCGTCCCTTGGCGTTCCACGCTCTCGTTTCTATCTGTCCACTCCCGGACATGAAAAGGAACCCAATTGTCTCAGTTTTCTCACCTTAAAAAAAACGAGGGTACCGCCAATCAAAGTCATGTTACAAAAGAACAACAGCGCTCCGTTCTGGCAAGTGTTCAAACCAAAGCAAGCAACCAAAAGCCGACAGGCCAACCGAACACATGCATGAGGTCTGTAAGTCATGTTGGTTAACACGAAGCCTCTCAGCGCCTGAAAGGATGATGGACGAAGACAAAAAAAAAAAAAAAAAAACATGTTAGAGCGGCACTAGGAAACGTTTCTACGAATAAATGCTAGTTAAAACATAAATGTTGTCTTCAGTCTTTAAGGACAATACACCACTCCCTGTCTGTAATAATAATAAGAGGCAGATTATCCGTCTTATATCATTCAGTTACGAAATAATGAAACGATTAACAAACTCTTTTTTTTTAATGCAAGCTAAACAGGAGCCATAATGTTTGGTATTTACGGTCAGGCCAAGGAATAAAACCAAGCACTCAGGTAAGATGGATTTGAGATGCAACATAGTGTGTGCTTTCTGAAAACACGTGTTTTTACAATTTCTAGATTTCCTTTATTTTCATCCAAGTTGTTCTGATGAGCCAAAAGCTTCCCTGTGATCCGTAGCATTTCTACAAAAGTGCGATGTCGCGTCATTTTGTATGAAGCAAGCGGGGAACACCTGATTTCAATTCAAACATAGAAGTGGGTATCTTCACAGATGAAGCGCATTGTGGGTTTTGCTATAAAGCTAAAAAAATCTAAGCTCAAATCTGTGTTTTTACTATACATCAACAAAAACCCTGCGCTGTTCCCTGTGGGCTCTGAAAGCTGAAGCTATTTTAATGAACTGTACTAAAATACGTATCATAAATCAAACAAAGAATTGAAAAATCTAATATTGCCAGATTTATTTTTTTTGCAATCTGAATTGGAAAGTAAAAAAATATATATTTGGTCCCAATCGGCTGGTAGAAAGATCGAAAAAACCCTCAACATAAAAAAACAGCACAAGTAAATGACTTCTGTTTGTGCAGGTGTGCAGAATAAATATTAAAAGCCACTCTTTTTTTTTCTTTTGTCATGTAAGCGCTGCTGTTTGACACTTGCAAATACGCTCACCATGTAGAGTTTGGAGCAAGAAGCACCACTGTACAGAAAGTGTGTCAGGTCCCCATTTACAACTGGCTTCGGCATTTGAGTAGCACATACTTTGTTGCTGGCAGAGCGGCGCATAAGTATCTAATTACATTTCTGACTGCCTACAGTGGCTGTTGCGAGTTCGCAGCCTTAATTTGTCGGACGAGCCAATCACAGTGATGCAAACTTATGAAATATGAAAAAACAAAACCACAGAAACGCATTTTGTAAATGCTTTTTTTAGATGTTCTTTATTGGACAATATTCAGACAGGAAGGGTGGCAGAGAGACAACGGAAGACATGGAGTAAATGGTTTGGGGCTGGGATTTGACCCCTGGACCACATATCAGTATTCCGCTTTTTTGTGCAAACCTCACGGAGACTCACAGTTGAAACTTTAGTTGTTTCGAATTAATTGTCATCCGTGCCTTATCCGTGGCGTGCTTTGAAACCGCATTAGCAGGCAGTGGGAGTGTACTTAGGTCGGTTTGGCCCTGTCGTGGTCATTTTTAAAAACAACTACAATTACTTAATAAGGGTGACTAATGATGGTTTTATTATTAATTAAGCAAAAATAAAAATACCAACTTACACAAATTTTTTATTTTAGGCAAATTTATCGGTACATTTATCAGCATGCAAGACATTGGATGCTCACTAAGGTCTCCTATCAGATTAAAAATCTCCATTCTGCATCTTACAAAAAGGAAATGAAGGCAATTGATTCCATCAGTACGTGTCAAATGAAGGAAGTGGCACAGGCAAAATAGTGACTTTAGATAAAACTGATCACTCGTTTGCGTGTAAATAGACACAGCGTCTTTGTCCATCAAACCGAGGTAGATTTAAATGAAATATTATAGCACATACAAAGGAACGGGAAACATCACGGGTTACTTCCTGATACGCCAACACGATGAGCACCAGCCTTCTCATAACGCCACACTGAGATACAGGAAGGAGACAACAGACTCTAAACCACTTCTCAACATAAACACGCAGCGGGAAACAGCTGTGAGATGTCAGACACTCAAACCCTTTAAGACTGGCTCTGTTTTCAGTCGGAAAGCACCTGAGAACGGCTTGCATAACGTATTTGCCTACATCATGTGGGAAGGTTACCCGGCCTCCTGTTTGCATAGCAGCGCGCATATCTATTAGGATGTTTGGTTATTTAAAGAGACACCAAACTTTATTGGTTTGAACAAGCCAAGGTACACGCACTCGGCTGCTCAGGTGAGTTAAACTCAGGCTGGGTTCTACAGGACTGACGGATTTTGGCACCATTTTAGTTGTAGTGGCCTTATTCTGTATGGTCTGACTTGTCTTGTGAAGCCCACACAGGGAAAAACAAGACAGATAAAAGAAGGAAAAACTGTCATTCACAGTGGAATAAAGGCTGGACTACCTGCTGTGCAGCTCAAAGATATGACAGCACAGGCATTTCCTTCCCAGGTGCCCTACTTATTTTTGTATATTTGAGTACATTTAGGAACAGCCACTGAGAGAACAAAGAGGAAACTTGTAACAGGAAATGCCCCACGGTGACCTCAAGCTCTCCCGGGGAGACGCACGCTTATGAAACGAAAACAGTTGAGCCTTAAAGATGACAAATTTGGAAAGCAGTGGGTTATTTTTAGTCCGTCAGGCTCCCGGCTGTCAGTGGGTAAAAACCTCAACAATGGCAGAGGTCTCCCTCACTGGAACAGGCGGATGCTCGCTCAGACGCGCACACCCCCGGCGCGCCGGCGCGAGCAGGAAAGAAGTTGTAAACTCATTTGAGTCGCTTTAACTCACCACCGCATGCGAGCTGTCACAGACGAGGCAGCAGCGCGGCTTCAAAAGAATCCCATCGCAAAGTTGTCATCTGCTTACTTAAAAGTAAAACACCTGAAAAGAGGGTTTGGGTTTTTTTTTTAGCACGATATATGCTTTTCATTAACGACCCTTTGTTTTTGTGTTCACGAGAGGCTGAAGAAAATGAGACAGGATAGGGGAAAAAAAGTCTTCTGTGGTCTTCTTCAAACATAAAACCTGAAATTGTTCTGTGTAAACACTCACTAGTAGCTTGTAAAGTCTACTTGTGTCCAAACATACATCCAACAGTCAAACACCCACGGTCATGCGGCCATGTTGGAAGAAACAACAGAATAAAGCAAAAAATAGAATAAAACCCAATAAAAGCATTGTATTCAACTTTTTTTTTCTCCTTAACACACACAATCTCCACTGTTAAAACATTATATTGGCAGGTCTTCATTGTGGACATATAAGCTGTTAGGAGTTGATGGAAACCTGGAAGCTTCCAGGACAATCCTTGAAGAAATCGTATTAAGAGTCTGTCAGGGCTTTGCTGAAAGGGGAGTTTTTCCTCTCCACTGTCGCAACATGCATGCTCAGTATGAGGGATTGCTGTTAAGTCAACGACAACACAAGGCATTGTTTCTGTCTGCTGATTCCAGAGGAGTGAATGCTGCAAGTCAATGACTCCATGCAATCTGCTGGGGTTCCTTAGATTGGAAACTTTTTTAAATAGATTTTTTTATGATGTATCTTTGATTTTAATTGATTTTCTGTGAAGTGCCTTGAGACGACACCTGTTGTAAATTAGCGCTATATAAATAAACTGATTCTTGATTCCTGAAAGACCCTATCAAAGCACAGTAAAGAGTTGAAATGGCCCAGTCAAAGTCCAGACAGTCAAATCTGGTGAGCTTGGATTGTCTCCTGAAGAACAATTGGCCCCTAGATATGTGCAAAGCTTGCAGAGACTTCTTGCCATATTCTCCTCAATAAAAATGTATAAAAACCATCTGTCATTTTTTGTCTTCCTCCAAAAACAATGGCACGCTTTGGTATTTTGGTCTATCACAAACAGACCAGAAGAAATACAAACAACGTCCAAGGGGTATGAATCATTTTACAAGAAAATTTACAGTTGGTCTCTTTTTTTTTTAAAGAAATTTAATCAATTTAAAAATATTTGATGAACCTTCGCTATTTCTTACTGTTGAACACACGTGCAAGCAAACATACACTAATCCCCCTTTCTCAACACAAGGTCATGATTCAACGCAACATTATTCATCCCACAGCAACTAACAACACAGATTCTATAGTACATCTTGGTTTGCAGCTGAATAAAAAGAAATAAGCTCAGGAAATACATGATTGTTCTCAAAATTTCTGCAGAAATGTCAGCGACCCACCGCACCACAAGAGTTGTAGAAGAGTTGTTACAAGTACAAGCTGCTCTAATAAGAGGGTTAACCACGTCCTGAATTTAGACAACTACATTAGGTGAGGGTCAGTTTTGGGTATTAGGTAGCTAAAGCGTTAATTTCAAAGCCATAAATGTAGTCCCGAACAGACGAGCAGATGCCCCCACTAATTAAAAAGCTTGTCAAACTTGTGCAGGGGTGCAACTAGCTGTTATTTTAATAGTTTGCATATTTTAATTGTTCGTTTATCCTAGATAAAATCTTGCTAAATATTGTGGGACAAAATGTTACGACTCAGTTAATGGGCATCACAGGCCAGCTAGAAACCATAGCCTCCAAAAAGAAGAGCCAAGCTTAGCTAGCAGGATGTTGATATGCTAAAATTTTTGCATTGCAAAGCTTAAGTTGTTGAAGAAAAGGAGTGTGCGCACCAGCAAGTAGGTCTTAGTGCCATTGAAGGTTTCCTTACTTGTTCTCTACATTTATAGTAATTTTTTGCACTGCATAAAAAGTATCCTATATATTTTTTGCAGTTATATAATATACGTTTGCATAGGGTTTTGTGCATTTTCTTGTTGTTTTATTGATGTTTTTTTTTTGTTATTTTATAACATTGTAACAGAATACAGCAGCAACTTGTTTTTTTAAGTAGGATTTGCTATGGCAGTCCAAATTTTCTATCTTGAAAAAATATTATTTATTTTTTTTGCAAAACAATAAAACAGCCATATTGTCAATTATTAAAATAATCATTAGTTGAAGTCTTCGGTGGGTCCTAAATATCCAATAGGGCTGCCCTGACCGCACTTTTCTTCCCAATTACGGATGTAATTGGGAAGAAAAGTGCCTCACCTGCTGATTATGATTATGACCGATAATGATTTTTTTTTTTGTAACGTCCAATTATACCTTCAATGTTCCAATCTTATTTCAATTAAAAACACTGACTAATACCTGTGAAATAATGCAAAATTGCACACAATGTAGATCCCTCCAATATGATTCAAAGATTTAGAGCATTGCTCAGGTTTGTTAGCCTCTTACAAAAAAATGAATTGCACAGCACTGTTTTGCTACGATCTGTGGATAAGATCGGCTTTACATGTAAAAAGCGTGCAGGTAGAAATAACGCCTCGCTTTCCTTTGTATCTGCACTGGCTAAATCAAACTAATGCTATCACTTATAAAATGAATGAAATATGAATATCATCGACATAAACTGAACTTTTTTTTTTTTTTTTTACAAGTCCCAAATATCAGAGTTTGTCAACAGCTGTTTGATACTGCAGGTGCATCAGGATGAAGCATTTCGGATGTCTGGCATGAGGAATGCAAAACATGTTTGCATTCCTGATCCCAATCAGGGTTTGTTTGCAGGAAATCCCAAGGGTTCACCTTTGACTCATTAAATTTAAATCGAGATAAGCATTACTGCATATGCTGCAGGAGAGTTTAGATAAGCCCAGAGTCAACATTAGCGACGCTTGGAGCAATGACATAAAAGCCGCACCAATAGAGGTGGGGGCGGTCGATTCTTCAGCCCGTTTCTCAAACTTTTTAAGGAGTTATTTGCTTCCTCCGTGTGTTCATGTGTTAAGTAAGTCAGCCCACGTCTGTTATACCCCTGACTTGCCAAGTTGGTGCAGTGGCTGTTTTGTCTCTCTGCTCTGTGAAGCCGTGTGCCAACGTGATGAGATAAATATTGCTCAGTTTGTAGAAATTTTAATGAAAGTGTAAATAAGTTTTGGGAATGAACCGCATCTAAATATCGTTCATTTTGACAAATAAATTCTTCTCCAAGTCAAGTAAAGGGGGGACTTTTGAGTAATTTCGAATAACCAACCAAACAAAAACGCGTTTTTTGGACCGTGGGAGGAAGTCGGAGTATCGAACTTCCTCCCACAGATGTTATGTCAGTGTGCGCCATCGTCCATGCAGCCCATGCGGCAGTGTCGTAAGTCAAGCTGACGGGTCAGTATTAACGGAGGGTAAATAAAGCTTGGAGGGAGTCTACCATTTCAGCTCATCAGCAACCGTTAGTAAGACCCAAATATCACCGTCCTGCCAGCGCAGGAGGAGGGTGGAGGAGAGGCAGTTAAACAAGATACAGAAAGGGGTTCGTTACTCTCAGTTTTCACAAGACGGTCACAGGAGCACAATGTTAAAAACAGACATGATTTTAAAGGTGCGCTCTTGTCCAAGAGCAGTTTGGCGATTGAAGCGAGTCGCTGAAAGGAGGCTGATTACGACAGAAACCTCACTAGACAGGTTTCAGTGTTGATGCCTTAGTGAGATTTAAGCGATTATTCCTTCAAAGCTGTGCTGAAAGATAAGTCTTTATAAAGTTGCACTCACGCACGGCAGAGGAACGCGTTGCAACAGAATCCTCAGCAAAACACGTTACGCACAAGTGCGCGGTTACGCACAAGTGCGCGATTACGCCGGACGAACAAGACGACCATAGGCGTCCACGAACACGACTACGGCCCGTATGACGTCTTGATAAACCACAACAGTAAGCTTTATTCAACATGTCAAAACTAAGGTTAATCCACCCTGGAAGACGGCGCGATACAGAACACGTCAAGCACATGATATGGGTGGAGGTGGATCAACTCAAGCATCTGCGATTGAAGATACTAATACTGATCTTTCAAAGATTTTTAACGAGTCACTGGAGCTGTGTGAAGTACCATCCTGCTTGAAACGCTCCACCATCATCCCAATTCCCAAGAAACCCTCCATCACTGGACTTAATGACTATAGACCGGTTGCCTTAACATCTGTGGTCATGAAATCCTTTGAACGGCTGGTCATTACACATCTAAAGAGCATCACTGGCCCCCTGCTGGACCCTCTGCAGTTTGCCTACCGGTCAAACAGGTCGGTGGATGATGCAGTCAACATGGGATTGCACTACATCTTAGAACATCTAGACAGCCCACGGACTTATGTAAGAATCCTTTTTGTGGATTTTACCTCTGCATTTAACACCATCATACCAGAACTCAACCTCAAACTGTCTCAGCTCAGTGTGTCCCCCGCCATCTGTCAGTGGATCACCAGCTTTCTGACAGACCGGACACAAGAAGTGAGGCTGGGGGATTTTACCTCCGACACAAGAACAGTCAGCACTGGTGCACCACAGGGCTGTGTCCTCTCTCCACTGCTATTCTCTCTCTACTCTAACGACTGCACCTCTACAGACCCAACAGTGAAACTCCTAAAGTTTGCAGACGACACTACGATCATTGGACTAATCCAGGATGGAGACGAGTCTGCATATCGGCAGGAGATTGATCGGCTGGTGCTCT
>JAVLVB010000031.1:692250-709330 GCA_032876305.1 Orestias chungarensis
TCTAAATAATATTTATTGCATCTCTAATAATATGTCTGGCCTGCTTTCTGAATGACTATTCTGTAAACTTATGAGTGTTGAGCTTGAATCTGAACAGACTATTGTTTTCAATGGTTTTACTTCTTCTACCCACTGTACTGTTAATAATAATGCTAACATTTCACCGGTGTTTACTGATAATCCATTTGTGATTCTTTCTGCTTGTTTTATGTTAAACTCTGGTATGATTATTCCTATTCCTATTTGTCCTGTCTGATCTTTTGATGCATCTGTATAAATCTGAACATAATTATAATATTTATCTATATTTATCTTTGTATGAATTAAAATAAAATGTTTTATCATTTTTCTTTTTCATGAGTGTTAAGTCTACATTTGCGTTTGGTAACATCCACGGTGGTATTGTCGGAAATGGTACTATTGGACTTACATTGCTTACTTCAAATTTTTCTACTTTTTTTCCAATCACACACCCAAAACTTCTAGTTTCATTTTCTCTTTTTCCCAACTGGGTTCTAGAATTGTTAATTATTGATGATCTGGTTTATTTGCCTGTAAATGAATCCAGTAATTTATTGCTAGTTGTGTTCTTCTCAATTCTATAGAGACATTTCTCCCATTTCTACTTTAAGTGCTGCTATTGGTGTGGTTCTTATTGCTTGATGTTGAATATTATCCAGTTTTTGTAGATTAATTTTTGCTGCTGATGCATATAATATACTGGCATAATCTACATTTGATTGTATCATACCTGTGTATATTGTCTTTAATGATATTTTATCTGCTCCCCATTCATTTCCTGCCAAAAATCTCATTATATTTAGGATTTTTTTACATTTATCAACTATTTTCTGGATGTGGAAATTCCATTTTATTTTTTTATCAAACCATATTCCTAAAAATTTTATATTGTTTACCCGCTCTATTTCTTGGTTGTACATTTTCAATTGTTTTAGTTCTGTAGTTCTTTTTTTAGTAAATATCATTGCTTTTGTTTTTCCACCTGAGAATTTAAACCCCCATTCATATGCCCATCTCTCTATATTATTTGTAGCACTTTTTTTTTCTACATTTTTTCCTATTTTCCATATTGCACCATCATCTGCAAAAATTGAGCCACCCATTCCCTTCTCAAGCTCATCAAAACATCATTTATCATGACAGAAAACAATAAAGGACTAATTATGCTACCTTGTGGTGTTCCATTTTCAACGTCATATTTTTTGAAAATTCTTTACCTATCTTAACTTTCTTTTTGACAAAGTTTTGAATCCACCTAAATATATTTCCTGTAATGTCTATTTCTTTAATTTTGATTAATAATCCTTCAACCCATAACATATACACCTTTTCAATATCAAAGAATATTGCTACTAAACTTTATTTATCTGTGCCTTTTTAATTTCGTTTTCCAGACATGGTTGCATCCTATGTAGTTCGTCCTTTTCTGAATCCACTTTGAAATCTTGAGATATGATGATTATTAATTAAATATATTAATCTGTCATTGATCATTTTTTCCACTATCTTAAACATATTTGATGTTAAGGCTACGGGTCTATAATTTTCTGGTTTACTATTATCTTTTCCTGGTTTTGCTATGGCTATTACTGACTCTTTCCAGTTCTGTGATAGCTCTCCTTCTTCCCAGATTTTATTGTACAGTTTAAGATGATTTATTTTGATTGTTTGCTGAGATGATCTATCATTAGATACCAGATTTGATCTTTTCCCGGTGCTGTTTTCTTTGTTTTTCTGAGAGCTCCGTTTAATTCTTCTATATTGAATGGTGTATTTAGTAAATTATCATTTTCTTTACTTTTTTCTTGTAAATATTTATATTTTTGTTTTGTTGCTTCCCTCCCTTTTTTCACCTCCTCACTAATATTGTTTGAGCTATGTATTTTACTAAAGGTTTCAGCTAATATTTCCTCTTTATCTTGAATTTTGGGTCCTTCATCACTATTTAATATTGGATACCCATACCCTTTTTTATTCCATTCATATTTTTTCAATTTTTGTCTCTTTTCCTATTGTATTACAAAAATGTATCCAATAAACTTTCTTTGCTTACTTAATTGTCCTTCTTACTGTTGCTATCTTTCTTTTGTAATCAATGAAATTCTGGTAAATACGGTTCTTTTTAAGTGCTTTAAATGCTTTATTTCTTGATTTGATCATTTGATTACATTGATTGTTCCACCATGGCACCATCTCTCTTTAGTGTCTTCCTCCTCTTTTCTTTAACCGATTGTTTTGTAGCCTCTAGTATAATATCACAGATATTTAAACTTATGTTTACATCTGCCTCCATATCTACCCTTTGTAATTTCTGATCACTAATATATCTAAATTTATTCCAATCTGCTTTATTAAAGTTCCATGACTTGCATCCTTCTACTATGTTACAGTCTGGTTTTATTCCTGTCTTAATTTTAATAGGGTAATGATCGCTACCATTAGTTGTATTTTTGTCAATATCGCATTCACAACTATGAGCTAATGAGTTTAAAACTACTGTTAGATCTATGACTGATTCAGTTCCTATTCTTATATTGATTCTAGTTCCTCTACAGTCATTTAACTAAGTTTTTAATTTCCTGACCATTTTTATCATTACTTTTGCCCCACAATGTACTATAAGCATTAAAATCCCCACACCATATTATCTTTCCCTCTAAATAACCCATTAATTCATCAACTGACTCTAGAGATATATTTTTACATGGATTATAAAAATGTATTATCTTATATTTTTCCCATATTTCAATTACTATATATTCTAAATGTATTCCTTTCCCTAATATTTGATATTGTATTCCTTGTTTTATAAATATTACACACCCTCCTCCATTTCCCTCTGGTCTATCACTTCTAATGCTATCATACCCTTTAATAACAAAGTCTAATGTTGATTTTAACCATGTTTCTTGAACACATATCTGGTTTTTCTACTAATTTATCTACATATCTACATATCAATTGCTATAAGGCTTCTGACATTCCGTTGTAATATTAACATGTAGGTATATCACCTGCTGTTCATATTCTCCCATCTATTTCCAGCACTTTGTTTATATTTTCCCAAGAAATTTCTTTAAATCCCAAAAATCTTTCTGCTCCCCTTGCAATTATTCTAATCTTCTCTGTATTGTGTTCAGCTTGATCTGTGCAGTTGATGACATATGCTATGAATAAAACAAGTTTCTCTACAGATACCATTATGTTTTCCTCTGTTTGGCTTCTGGTTTGTTGTGGAGTTTGTTTCTCTGTCTGACCTGATTCCATTTTTATTAGACCATTAACACTCTTAACTGTCTCTGCATAACTTTTATTTTTAGACATTTTGACTTGTTGAACGTCTACAGCCTTCTTCCTCACCTCACATTTCCCAGAGTTAGCTCTATGCTTTCCTCCACAGTTGCAACATCTGTCATCTGCATCTTCTCTACATTCTTCTATCCTATGTTCCTCTCCACATTTTGCACACCTCTGCTTGCCCTTACACACTGCCGCCGTATGTCCATATTTTTGACACTTGTAGCATCTTATTGGTGGTGGAATAAATTGTCTGACTGGAAAGCTCATGAATCCTATTTTAATGCTTTCTGGTAATATTTTTTTCTGCAAACTATTAAAATGGAGATACTTCCCACTCTTTCTCCATTCACTGTTTTCATTAGTCTTTTAGATTAGTTACTTTTACCCCTACAATGCCTCGTTTGATTTTATCTAAATCCTCCTTAACTGGTATTCCTGAATTTGAGTATTATTTTAACTTCTCTCTCTCTCTACTTTCTTATGAACTACTCTTTCTTCATCTGAGTTATTTTCCTCCAGCTCTCTTTTACTTCCTTGACTTTCTGTTATTCTCCCATCTCCTCGTTTTAGTTCTCCACTTTCTTTACCTCTTCCTCTGCCATTTTGTACTGGTGTCCAATCCTCAAATTCCATGTCACTCTCATTATCTCCTACCTTAGTTGCCATTCTGACCCATTCACATTCCAATTTATGCCAACCGTCCAGTCTGTAATCCAAAAATCGTCGTCAAAAAAAAGGTTTCCTTGGTCAAAAACTGTCAATTCTGTTTTTCAAATTTCGACGCGCTTCCGGGTTCTCTCCCTTCCAGGAGCTCCGAGGAAACTGACTCAGCCTGGACTTCACTTTGTCAGGCAGGTCCTATTTAAGTGATGTCTTGCTTGAGAACAGGTGTTAGCAATCAGGCCTGGGTGTGCCTAGAGACAATGTACTCAGGTGGGATAAACCACAGTTAAAGTAAGCTGTAACAAGGGGGGCAATCCTTTATTCACTTAGGGTCATGTAGGTTTGGGGTTTTTTCTCCCTTCATTTACAAATTAAATTTTGGGTTACCTTTGTTGTCTTTGACTAATATTTATATTAGTTTGATGTTCTGAGACACTGAAGTGTGACAAACATGCACAAAAAAACACAGGTAATGACGTAGGGGGAAAACAGTTTCTAACCCCACTGGTTCTGGAGATCATAAAGCATCTTTTCGGAAAATATAAAACAGGCGTTTAGTCTCCTTTTGCACAAACTTTCTTCTTTTTATTTTATCAACACCTACCATAAGTGAGGCCTGCAGAGCTCTAGATGTTATTCTGTTGTTTTTTTAGCATTATTTCCTATTTATAGCTCTAAAGGTGCGTTTGCCTTTCTGCCTGAACGAGATAAGGCATGTCAACCCGAGGTCAGTTTTCATTAGCCAGATAATTTGTGGAGATGCCATCGTGACCTCTAAACATGAGTTAATCGTGCATCTGTTCTTTAGTTCCTCTGGAGTGGAGAATGATGGGACAGTCTTTGAGCTATTTTAGCCCTACTTCATGTTGCCAGACTGGTTGAATTTAAGGCTTTTATTGTCACTACAGATTAAGCAGTCCTGGATGTGTTTAGCAAAACCTTTGAATACCTTTTTCTAACACAATGCGATGTGATTTTGCCCACTGTTTAAATGACGACGAGCATTTTCTATTTACCCAAGACAAATAAATTTGATGCCAAAACATGACTGATGATCTAAACCATCTAATGGGATGGTGATGAGCGGATCTGAGACCATATAAGCTAAGTCATTTCTTTTCATTTGGAGCAAGACGTCAGAGTACACAGCCCCGGTCAAACATCTAAGGCCACGGCGCCTGATTCGGATTTCACAGAGAAACCTCGTCAGCGGCGGCCAGCCTCGTCATGTTGATGGACGGGAGGGCATGCTGCCCTGCAGTGCAATGAGTCAGACACCCGGGAGGGACTGCGCTGTGAGTGAATCCACCGCAGCAGGTACTTGTTGCCGAGCCAACAGGCTTGTGGGGGGCCCGAAAAGCAGGAGCATGAAAGATAAGAGAGCTGGACGTGGGAGTGCTAGTAAACAAGTGGCAGATGTAGCAGGATCCTTGAAGAGAGAGGGGGGGGGGGGCGAAAAAGAAGAACAGCAGAATTTGCTGGATGTAGTGTGGGGGCTCAATTAGGAGTGAATGCTGAGGGCCTCCAGCGTTCACTTCTGCCTGTCTAAACATTTGTCTTGTCACACGACCCGACACGAATATTCAGTGAAGAAGCAACGCCAGAGAACGTCGATGACCTTTATAATCTTTATTTTAAACCCGCTTTTTTTTTTTTTTAAGTACAATATTTGATGCGTGACAATGAATTCCAGAAAATGAAAATGTCACAACGGACTGCTAAATAATTTCAAGTCGCGTGTGTAAAAAGGAAACATCCATCGAGCGTGCAGTAGTCCTTATTTAAATGCAACAATCCGTTATTTACAGAGTCCTCCAAACAAGATTCATCAAATAACCTTAGAAGGATCTCCCCCTGGGGGAAAATATCCTACATTCAGACATACTTTTGTTTGCTTTTAATACAATTATAGGTTTTACAGTTATTGGCATAACTCTTTAAGAATCAATAATAGGGATTTGTTTTTCCTATTCAACTTTTAATTGCAAATCCACGATGCAAATCCTTTTCCACTGTCTTATAGTTTAGAGAGGACACAGAGGCACATTTCTTTTAGCCACTCATTAAAATGGGTAAGACAAAAGAACATGCCATTCCAGTAAGACACGAATAGCTTACAAGGAAATAGCTAATCACCAAAAATAGTCTTCTTATACAGTCACGGTTACTCATAAAATAGAAACTGGAAGTGTGACAAAAAATAATAATAATTAAGTAAGATTACCTGCCTTCTGGGAATCGTGGCGCTGACTAATTCCCACACAGACTGAACACGAAACGACGATTGAAAAGAACGTGTGATGTTCACTGTTGAGTGCGGTGGGGGAGGATTGGATGCATAAAATGCCTTAAAAATATTGTTTAGAGGGAATGTAAAAAAAACAAAAATAATAATACAGATTATATGGGCAACTTGATCAATAAATGGTTCACCAAAAACAAAATGACAACCTCAGTCCCCGAGAACGAAAGAAGATAAGAGGGGCCAGAACTAACAACCCGTAAGCAGCAAATTATTCTGCAAAAATAGGTCAGACTAATAAAAAATATATATAAATAAACCCCAGTGATATTATACTGCTTTAATTAAATGTTCATTCATTCATTTTAAGGATTATTTGCGGATGGCACTGCAGTTCATGGCTTCTTTTTATACATGCGGATGTCATTCATCAGTAACAGAAGGATCCAACAGTTTAATAATGACAAGCATGAGCCGCTGGGTATGAGAGGCGGGAGCCGATTAACACTTCATTAGCTGGGAGACGTTCTTGTAGTACCATCTTCTTTCTCGCGCGCAACACAATTGCTGCTTCGTGCGACGTACTTCAGCTGAACGGCTGTGAGGATCGTCTTTCTCTGACGGCTTTAATGAGGTTTTAGTTACCTACTGTAGGACATCTCATATCAACATCAAGGGTGATTACTATTTATAACGCTAAAGGTGTATTTGGCTTTCTTGCTTAAAAAAATGAAATAAGTAAGGCGTGTCGCCCTTTTTCATTAACCGTCGAGTCGTGCTTGGTTTTTACCGGAAGCCAGTGTCGTTATCTTGGCGACGTTCAGACGGTGGTGGCGAAGAGGAAGATCTGGATGAGTGGTACGACCTTCAGGGTGGAGAGGTCTGCCAGGACGGCCTGTAATATGTTTTTTTTTTTTGTTTTTTTCAAAGAAAATATAAATCAGATAACTATTTAACCATCGCTTTTTTAGCATAAAGCAAAAAGATCCACACAGAACAGGACAGCGGATGATCCAAGATTCCCACCCTGTCCTTTTGGGATCACTAGATGTGGAGGGGTGGGTTGGGGGGGAGGGGGTTAAATTTAGGGACACGATCGTGTTCAGAACGAGGGTTTAACATTTCAGTACTGGGCCTGAGGTGCTAAATATAAAATAAGGAGCAGTGTGTTATGATGATATCTTTTCATAAGTAGGGCAGGCTGGGAAAAAAAATCTGCAAGCCAAACGGTGACCCCCCTAGATTCACCGCCCTGCCCCAGCTCGTCGACGCTTCGCCCCGTCGTCAAACAGGGTTGAGGAGGGCACAACGGTGGGGTGGGGGTCACGCGAACTTCATTTGAGGCTACGGGAACAATGTAAGGCGAAACTGTAAAGGTGTAAAAAAAAATTATAAAATGTTCTAAACGCCTAGACATGCACGAGGGCACAGATTCAGTGCCGGGGTGAGAGGGTGCGGCCCGCTCAGAAGCTATTTGTAGCTTTCTACGAACATGTGATGGATGGAGATGGGTAGAAATGGATCGGTGAGGCGCACCTGGGAACCGTCGAACGCGAGAGCGGGGAGAGACGTACCTCGGCCGAGGCCAGCGACGTCACTTCCATCAGGTTCTCTGCGCGGAATGCAAACACTGCGGCGGCGAGAACTGCGGGGGTGATGAGAGGGATGAGACGATGTACGGAACAGGGGACGATGGGGGAGTAGCGACAGAAAATAAGAGCTTACATTAGAGTTCGGGATTCATTTACCTGCAACCACCTCCAGCGAGTCATAACCGAGGATTCGATCCCAGAGCAGGAGCAGCTGATCGGTGGAGAGGTAACCGGAGAACGCCCGAACCATCCACTTGAAGGCGATACGCAGCCTTAGGACAACATATGAAATACAACCTCTCTCTGAGACTCATCCACCAGGGAATATATTAAAAGTGTAAGACTCCATGGGAAAACAGTCGTTTTGAGGCATAAACACTAGAGGGCAGCAGCTCGTCAGCAAAAATGAGCGTGTAAAACACATGACATCCAGGCCCTTGCAGAGTGCTTCCTGATGCTGACACAAACTAGTGAATGATTCTGAAATAGAGGGAAAAATTGCTTTCCAAACGGAAAGAAAGTGTGGTGTTTCTTTGCACATCTCTTTAGAGAACTGCCTTTAACCACAGTTGCAGCTTCAGCTTCTTTCGGGGGATTTGTCTTCGCTAAACTGCTTAAGTTGGCAAGCATCAGTTTTTGTTTTTTTTCTAAAACAAATCCCATTTCAGATGTATTTATTTTTTATTAAATCTGCATCATTTTTCTAACTCCATTGGTCTGTCACATAAAAAAAATAATAATTTTAACTCACGGCTGAGCATCGATCTGTCGGAGGTGGTAAAACAGCTGAGGCAGGTGGGTTTGGAGCAGCCTCTCAAACTGCAGGCACAGGGACACTATACCCTGCAGCAGCGCAACAACAACAGCAAAGTGAAGGTTTTGTGTTCGGCTGGGGGAGAGGATCGAAGTTTAAGTAGAAGAAGCTCGTACTGAAAAAGACGAAGAGATGGAGTGCAGCCTAAAGAAGTAGCGGATGTACATTTCCCGGAAGACGCTGTACAGCTTGGCTGGCTCGTTGTACAGGAAACACAAGGGCGCCACTGAGGAAACATCCACAGTTAACAGCACAGACACTTACCCGGTAAGAATTATCACTGGGGGTGTCCCGATCCGATCCTGATATCAAATATATCGGTCCATTATCAGCCAAAAAACTGATATAGGATCATATCGGTCTACATCTAAAACATCAGATATCAGCACTCACACACAAGCAGTCGGTTCCAGCGTTTTATCCGCGCACATATTACAGAACGTCATGTATTATCTGTAACTGTAGAACCGTATTTCCTCAAAAAAACTTTAATATGTATGTAAACTGCTGATTAATATTAAATAAATCAGATTTTCCAAAAACTATTGTTGTTAACTATTGTTCTCTCACAGTAATAGGACTTAGAGCAGCCTTATGCAATATTCCACATTGCAAAAGTAAAAAAGAGAAAGTCTGTACAATTCATGCTGATATCGGTATCGGGCAATACTGAAGATCGAAATATCAGTGTTGAATTGGAAATTAAAAAGTGTTATTGGAACACACCTTATATCTCGCATTGCAATTTCCATTAAAAATACTAAAACATTACACGACTCACCATACATGGAAAAGCCATGGAAGGGGATAACGCCTGAGGACATAGAAATGTCAGTAGAGTTAATTTTCTGCCATGTAACTCAAAAACCTCTTTCAGGCACCATCAAGAAAAAAAAACAAAAAAACACTCACCGTTTGGAGGATACACGACGGCAACATCTTCATCGCCCACTTTCCCTGCAACGCGGGCACACAAACGGTAGCGTTTTTAGCGAATGCCGCGTAATCTAACATGCTACAATAGACAGACGTCTCACCGTGTAGGTAGGACTTAGGCGGGGTGGCGCTGTTGTACTTGAAATGCTCCAGGACGGCAGTGTCCCGAGAGAAACACAACAGGACCTGGAAACAAACGGAGGCGGCTCAAAATTCAAAACGTACAATGTTTGACGTACGTGTTTTGACGTCAGCGCAATCTCATAATCTCACACTTAATTTGACATTTTCTCTTCATCTTTTTTGGGCGATATATATCTCTGATGAACGTGTATGAAGTTAGATTTTTTTTTGTGGTGAACCTTTCGGTTTAGATTTACGTTTCAGTTGATAATCTTAAAAAAAGAAATAATAATAGTAATGGTCTGTTTTTAGTTTTCTAGAGCAACCCAGTAGCATTTTATTTTGAAGTGAAACAGGGCCAAATAGCATCACACATCCTTCACCTCACATTACAGTGAGCATGAGGTGATTTTTCATATTCTCATTTGAAAACAGAATAATTAAAAATAATTGAAATGTATCTTTTTTTTTTTTTTTATTCCCCCTTTGAATACATGTCCTCAAATCAAAAGCTGTGTCCTGTCTGATTTCTCAATTGTAGGCTTGTAATGAGTCTGAATCTTGTCATAAAAACATGCAGTTGGTTTTTTTAAAGGCCTTAACCAGAGTGAGATCATCTCTTTGTTTATGACACATTGAGAAAAACATTGTAAAGATACAAGTGAACAAGAATAAATAGAACTAACAGATACTGAACTTTGTGTACAAACACACCAAAGTAGCCATTATACAGGTTCTCTTGTTTTAGATTGGTTGGATGCATGGAAGGATGCAATTGTTCAACAGGATAGTAAAAGGATTCTTAAATACAAAGATATGTTGCTACATTAAAAAACAGGCTTTCTAGGAACCCTGGTACCTTCAAAACAACCTAACCTTATTTTTATTTATTTACAATTTTCTTCTTAGTTTGTGTTCTGACTATAACAATCAGTAAGAAAAAAAATAAGAACCATTTTGAGCAGGTTTAACACTAAAAATCAAATTGGTTTAAATCAGCACATCGACTCCTTTTTTTTATTTAAATCTAGAATAGTCTCACCTATTTGATAAAGAATCAGATTGTGGCTATTTTATAACCAAATAATTGCGGCTTTCTGTCAGAGCTTAGGAAAATTCGCAATACTATGGGAGAATTGGAGAAGTTTATTTTTTATTTTTTGAAACGATGTGACATCTTATGTCACAAAGATCTGGACGGTATTCAAACAGATACGCCTAAATAAAACACATCCACACACAGAATATGGCTTCCGTGTGAACATTTCTGGGACAACGCCCCTCAGGTTTTCTTATGAACCTCCTGTCACTTCTCTTGTCATCACCTAACCAACATCTTCACATGGAGTAGAATCTCTCACTACCCATTGAGTCTGCCATTAGTCAATATTAACAAGGATGCGGACGCCTGGCCCTTCGATAAAGCCGTCCGCTCATCGGTTCGTCGCCAGAGAACGCATCAAACGAGCAGCCGCTGAGCAACACTGCTCTCCAAGAGCAGAAACATGTTTATCAAATGATCATCGAAGATAAATAGATGGGAAAGCTATTGATGCCTGGTTGGAGAGTAAAAACAGCAGATAAAAACGACAGTGGTCGCCCAGAAGGGGTAAACACTAGGGGTGGCCACACTGGACAATGCTTAGAGTGTTACCAAGAGAAACAACAGAGTGTAAAAAGTGCTAATGGAAAAACACAACACTGAAAACTGTAACACTGACAGCTAAGACATAGTTTGGTGCTTTATTAAAGCAAAAATAACATGATGATAAATAATGAGACACTGAACGGTTTAGGAAGAAGAGGGCTTACCTGGTAGAGGAAATCTTCAAACACAAAGTAGTAGTCGTCGTTGCTGGCAGTGAGTTTGACGTCCTGTTAAATCAGAAGATTTTTAAAACACAGTGGAAGACCAGCAGCATCCTGCTCCTCTGACAAGCTTCACTCTTTTTGTCTAGTAACTGACTAATGAGTAGATCCCATTTACTCATACATTTTACACACACACACACACACATATATATATATATATATATATATATATATACACACATACATTTTACACATATATATATATATATATATATATATATATATATATATATATATATATATATATATATATATATAAATATATATATATATATATAGGATCGCTTCACTCAAAGGATGCGTGCTCGTAGGTTTTGTAATTAATTATGATGGCGTAGTGTTTTTGCTTCACATTAATCTGCCGTTTTAAAGAGACGTGCGTACATTTTTTACATTTTTTTACCCAAACGCTGTGGATTTACACACACATACTACAGCCCTAACTTAACATCCGAGGCCGTGTTACTCAGAGGAATGTCTTTACAAGAAGAAACGGCAGGAAAAAAAACAGCGTCCGGCGGGGTTTTTTTGCCGGCGGGTTGCTTGCGTTTCGTCCGCGTGGAGCAGAACGAGTATTGACAACCACTCACCTTGTAGATGAGGTTATCCACCAGCAGGTTGTGTTGGATCACTCCCGCCTTGAGCTGTTCATAATGCATCGCGTCCTGGAAACGGGAAAGATTCAGCAGGTTTTACTTAGACGTAACCACGCCTGCTATCTAGAATGAGAGTTTAAGTGAGCGCAATGGAAAGGAAATATAACTAATATATGCTCTGTTTTGTGTAATAAAGTTAATAGTCTCACTTTTTGCTTCAAGGACACTATTAAATCATGTCCTCCCAATAACTGTGATGACAGTCCGGTTGAGTCGAGCACGAATAGAGAGGGTTTTATATTTCCGAGCGCATGCTTAATCTCAAACTTGTCTCCGGTTCTCAGACAGGTTTTTTTTATTAATGAGCCGAACGAAGCAATAAAAACGTCCTCGGCGACATTTTCTGAGCATCCTGACGTTGTTGAGCGCTCAAGCTGCAAGAGCAGCTTTAAAACTCAACACCCTGATGGCAAAAGTTAAAACAAATTAGATCAGTTTAAGAAATTAAGATTTTGTGGGGTTATATTTTCTTTCTGTCCTTTGTTTTTTTTAATATAGAAAGGATCTGTTTTTTATTACCGCAATCGTTTACAAATATCTTCACAGGTTATCAACCGGATTTATAGTTCTTATCCCAACGATGATCTATTAGCGGTTTTTTGGCACCTCAAACCTTTTTGTATTTTAAATCCCCTGCTGATATGTAATCGAGAACCAAACCTGATCCTGAGCGCACCCTACCCTGCCCGGCGCGGCCCTGCCGGTTTGGCACGCGCGGTTGCTTTAAAACACACCTAAATTTACTCTTAATGCTTTCTCCTTTTTCTTTATCTTTTAAGAGATGCACGTGTCGTTTCTAACCAGAAACCTAAATGTCTAATTCTTGACCAAGACAAAAATCTTTCAAAACAAAAACCTTATGAAAAAGTGTGTTTTCCCCAAATTCGACTCCAGAGATTCTCTCATCTGACCACAAAACTGTTTCATCTGCTCACAAACTTAACATGTTTACATTTATATTAGGCGGATAGGAAAGGCTAATTCCTGGCATTCGCATTATGCGACCAGCCGACATGTATACTGGATTTAATTGCTGTCAATGGAGATTTAGTGATCTTGAGTTAGCATGTGTTGCAATATTAATTTAATGGTGACATTTGGAGGTACCCTCCATTACCAGATAAACCCCCTACAAATCTTATTTTTTTGGACTGACAGTGCATTTTTACAACTTTAGGTAGATATATGGTTAAAAAAAAAACTCTCTTTCATGACATATATCTACATATACAGGTAGTCCAGGGGTGCTACTTAAAACAGCATAGAAGCTACAATTAGCTTATAAATGTGAGTCCGTTTTTAAAAGCATCAATTTATATATTTTTTTTATGCAGTTTTGTAATTTACTTATAATTTAAAGGTTGTATTTACATGTTCTTAGTAGGTTTATGCTGCTAAAATGAAGACAGAATCTGTTTCAAGTCTGTTCCCAGGGGAAAAGGCCGTTTTTGCACATGCTTGTGATGTGCTTTACCCTCCAGAACCGTACCCAGTCAGTCCTCTGATCTGAAGCGCTGTTCTCCAAACCGGGCCTCCAGAACTTTCCCTGGACTCTGCTGTTCTGCCGCACAGGCAGACAAGCAGGACTGTTTAGGCGATCCAAGGCTAAAGCATTTGATTATTCTAACATCTGTACACACACACGACAAGCCAAGGCCGGTTAAAATAAACAGCGCGGCAGCAAAACCCAGATTATGTTGAAATTATCGCTCCTGCGGCGTTGCGTGTCACATGTTTGTTTTTAAAAACAACACCGTTAACGTTTCCAGTGAGAGATTCGGACGAGAAGCGGGTTGAAAGGAGCGGCTGAAAAGAATCTGAGCCGTCGTTAAGAGCTTGGGAAACGGCGCAGCTGAGCAAATGTGCCGTGCATTTTGAGTGTCTGTGCATATGCATGTGGTGCCAGACCTGCGGCGGGTTGGTGGAGTTCAGGATGAGGGCCCAGAGGTCTGCCCGGAGCCCGGTGGGACACCCCCGCCTGCTGTACTGCTGGGCCGCCGCGCTGCCCTGCTCCACTACGACTACACAAAACGCATTCGGGGAGAAAAAAGAAAAAGCGAGAGTGGAAACAAAGATGGGAAACATTAATGCTTAAATGAGGTATTACTCCACTTTTGAATAAAACACATCAGTATATTAATGCACCCTGCTATCAGGGTTTACATTTCCCAAATTAAAGCTGACATTTTGAATTCACCACAGTCTAAAAATAGTAGAATCTATTATGGCTCTACCAGTTTTCCGTATGAAGCGACTTAAATTAGAGGAAGACTATTTGTAAACACGAGCTTTCTAGTCAGGTCATAGATTAACTGTTTAGTTTAGATTTAGACTTTAACTAGACCATTTTAAAAACACCAATATCCTGTAACATAAACGGCCAGTTGTAGCGTAAACTAACAGGATCCTCTGCCCCCTAAATTTCCTGTTTGACTGCACTTAACACTTGGCCTGGAACAGAGGGGTGCAGCCCAGAAGTCAAAACAAAGCCAACTGAGGCTGAAGGAGCGCGATGAGGACATGAGGCTGTGTATATATAAAGTACAGGCTGTGTTTTTAAGGCTATTGATGCTTGATTGGTGTCCATATTAAACTCTGTGTTTACACTGTCGTGGCAGAGCTATCAGGCTTGTTTTTACTGATTATGGAGACCTAAGAAGATTATTTGTCAGTGATGGAAACAGGGCACTAGTTGGTATCCCAAATGTATGTTTTCAAACGTCAGAAATGACATACAAAGGAGATTACTGTAGATTTATGGAGATTTGTAGGAAGCACGGATGAAACTGAATTGACATTGTAATGGTGAGAACCATGAAAATTTTCTAAAACACAACAAATGTCTTATTTCTGTTCCTTTCAACCTCAAAATGTATTGTAATCTTTTAAAACACAGGAATGTTTTACTTTTTTATGTAAAACTCCTGGACTTTAAACATTCAGCCATTAAAAAGTTCTAAACTAAAAAAGGAAAATGTAGGTAGGTAGGTAGGTAGGTAGGTAGGAAGGAAGGAAGGAAGGAAGGAAGGAAGGAAGGAAGGAAGGAGAAGGACATTAAAGTAGCACAAGGCAACATGATTATAAAGTGAAAGATATGGAGGATTGAGAAAAAAAGAGAAGGTAGAAAGCCAAATATCTGAGAGCAAACTGCTGAATTTCTAATGAATTATTTAAATCTGACAATATTTATTACACATTTGTTACAAATCGAGCTTGCAAGACAAAAACTCAAACATTCGCACAAACCTTTTTTGCCGATCTCAACATACTCATTTTCGAACAGGTCTGCCCAGCATACAGGAGAGAGAGAGAGAGAGAGAACAGATTAGATCAGTGTGGTTATCAGCATGACTTATAAACACACAGGCAGTGGAGCCCACGCTGTTTAAGGCAAGAACGACAAACTGAAACAATGTCAATATCTGGAGATACCGTTTGAAAAATCCCAGATTGCCTAACAGAGCAGCACGGGCCGATGTACGAGTCACTGGGGTTTACAGATGGGCATGCCAAGCCGCTCGCTGGATAAACACGAGTGTTTAATCACAACAAAGATTTCTGTGCCTGCTTTTTATAAGCCACTTAACGATAAGAAGAACCGCCACACACACACACACCCCCCGCTGTCACGCAACTGGCAGAAAGGCTGCTTTGTGACAAACATTTACTCGCTTGTAGCAGAGTCATCGGACGTGAATCTTCCCGTTGCTTCTCTGCGGGTACCTGGATGGACGTGCGCGTGGTCGTCGATCCCCAACTGGCCGCAGCTCAGGTTCAGCTCCGAGTACGCCTGCCTCTGTCGGCAGAAAAAATAAAACATCAATGTTATTTTCTACATCTGGTTTGGTCAGTTCAATGAGTCCCAAAAAAATAAAGGCCACCTATTGCGTTTGTAGAAAAAGGAAAAACTGGAAAACCTTCCTTATCCAACTTGACACAATGCAGAGAGGTCAGTCATTGCTTCTGGGTGGTCGCCAACCCGGTTAATGATTTGGCTCGCTTGCAAACACATTTTCGGAGTGAGTTTTTCCCCCGATAAACGTTCCTCGTTCAGCGAAAACAAAAGGGCTCGTTGCCACAGCTTGATCATATTCAGTGAGTCTTTTTATACGACATGACATTTTATAACAATTAAGTCCTGATAACAATATTCTGTTTTACTTAAAGAGACACACTTGAAAGCATCTTAAGGCTTTCCCTAAAATCTTTCACTAGCATGCCTGACATCTACATTTGTGACCATCTCTAGAGAAAAGGTAACTTTTTTTCAAGTTGATCGGAGCGGCAAGGAAATATTGATTAGTAGGGACGCATCTAGTCGTGGATCTAGTCGTGCTGATTACTCAGATAGTTTCAAACTCTACATTTGTCTAGTCACACTCACAAAACCACACGGGTTCATATACAGACAGGCAGATTGGTAGGAGACCTGGGGTTGATTGGCTTGCCAGGTGGCACATCAGTGTGTGACATGAGGAGGCTGGAATGGAACCTATAACCTTCAAGTTGAAAGATGACTAATCACGGGCCAGGGCATATCTCTTGTCCTTTCCTTGGGAGTAAATTAAGACGCAGACACGTGAAATCGATTTCTTTCTGCCTTTCTTTAAAACAGTAAAGGCAAGAGAACAAGTAAGACAGAAGTCTTTGAATCTTTGTAAGCCAGGAAAGAGCTAATCAGTAGATGACTTATATGATATATTATAATTTTTCAAAGCCATCGCAAATAACATGGTCTTAAAGCATTGGAGGTGGATGAGGATCTGAGTTTATCCTGCAGGTCAGCAACGAGTTAGTACAGTAAAAAAAAAAAAAAAAAAAGATGGTTAAGAAGATAAAAACTTAAACTGGAACTGATTTT
>JAVLVB010000031.1:709430-749089 GCA_032876305.1 Orestias chungarensis
CGCCGTGGTCCCCAAAACTGGCAGGCTGCAGGACCATCATAAAGTTTTTGTTTTTATGTATTTGTTTGTTATTAAATACTACTGTGTGAAAGCCGTTAGAAACATACAGGAACATGACATTTACCAGCTGTGGGACGTCCCGGACGTTGAGAGGAACCTGAATGAGCCCCCAGTGGCTGCGGGCGCTGACGTCCTCGCAGCTGTCGTGGTTTTGGTTCCGCAGACCGATCAGCACCTAATATGACGGCGACAAAAGAAAGCGAAAGAGTTCGGCTTTTTAACCGGCATTTAAAAAAAAAGAAAAAAGGTGAGCAGGTAGGAATGCGATTACCTCTAGGAAGTCTTTGGGGGCATAAACAGGCCTGAAACGACTTAAGTCTGCAACAAAAGAAAACAAAAAACATGTATGTGTGTGTGTGTGTGTGTTTGGGATGGAAGCAGGGAGGCTGCAGGCGTTATCGCAGCTCCCTGGGAGAGATCTGGACAGCCTCTGTACTCGCAGTCCAAAATGTTTATAGTCAGAGATCCTAAATGTTATTATACGTCCCTGGGCTGCGATAGCACTTGTTAGGACCAGAGATCGGCATGTTCTACGAAAATCTGCCGACGTCAAGCGAAAGCGGGGTAGGAAAGAGCTAATAAATCCAAAACCTATCAACAGAAATGTCCCTTTTCAAAAGGATTCACATCTCCTGTGCCTTTTTTTTTTTTTTTTGACGATTCAGCAATAACCTCAGGATATTGTATTAGGATTTTCCAACATTTTTCCACATCTTCTGCGATTGCTGCGCTCTCATTCAGGCCCAGAAAATTGCTTCTGCACAGTATTTCACACCAAGAAAAAAGTCGGACAAGACAGACGGAATGGTGTGGAGGGGTTTGAAGGAGGGTTTGGAAGTTAGCGTTTTTTTAATTTAGTTATTGCTTTTGCAACACGTCAACGTAAACAAAAGAGAACAAAAAAGGAGTATCCCGGGTGAAACAGTATGCGGTCAGGAGAACTGCTAGTCATGCGATAGATCTGGTCTTTCTGGAATAGTGGCAAGAAGAAAAGAGTTGTTGAAAAAAAGCCACAAGAATTTTAGATTAGAGCTTTGGTAAAAACCATGTAAGGGAAAGTTAGCAAACAGGAGAAGACAAAAATTCTCCTAAACAAATGTTTTTTTTAGTGCGATGTTGGAGCTAAATAAAGAGCAATCCTAAATGGAAAAGCTCTGAAGATGGGATTGGATGAGCAGGGCTGCGCCTATAAACATCTCATAAACAGAGGTAGAATTATACAGTTTAGATCAAAGTATATGGACCAGAATGGCGTAGTCAAAGTCCAGATAAATACAATTGATAATCTGTGGGAAGACATAAACTGATGTTTAACAGTTTTTCAAAAAAATGGCAAAAAACCCCCGTCAATTTCTATTTTTGTAAAGCTGACAGACACAAAACACACACAAAAATAGATATTTTAGGTTTTCACTACTCTGTGCTGATCTGAAAGATAAAAAAAAAACCCTGGCTGGATAAATATAGCTTTGAAAAGCAAACAGGCGAAGCGGCGGATCTGGTTTGGAGCGACAGGGCACGTTGTTAAAGCAGATGCTAAACGCGCTGGCGCACGCATATACACATCAACACCGATCTGTCATTGCGGGCAGATCGCGCTTGCGAGGCCGCACCGCTGGGTATCGTCTGCAGACCTGACTCGTCCGTGCCCATCTCGTTCCACTTGTTGGCGAGCTCCTTCTGCTCGGCCGCGGGCCGCTGTTGGGGGAACAGGAGGAGGGGGTTTATTACATTTTATTTTTGTTCACAAAGCAAATGCCACGCAGAGCCTGCAGAACAACGATCCTGGCTGTGTCACATCCGAGCTGCGCTTTTGTTTAGCCGTAAATACAGTCGTGTGCACGCCAAGGGACGCGGAGATAAAACACAGCGGCCTGGTTAGCGTCTGGTGGAAATAAAAACGTCGTCACGTACAGCCTTTCCACTGGAGGAGCCTCTGCAGTTCAGACCCACTACCTGTGATGGACCAGTTGCCCTCCTACCTTACGAGCCAGAGGCACAGCGAGCTCCGAGCTCATGCTGTTCAGGCTTTTCAGGATGCGTTTCTCCCAGCTGGCCTGTGCACACACATTGAAGCTGGCTTCAGACATAACGCGAGTGGCACGAAAAACGGTTCACATATTGGAAAAAATTGGCAAGCAAAAGCAAAGAGACACGGAGGAGGACAGAAGCTTGACAGGAGATGAGAGGCGACATACGGACCTGAGCTTTGCGCATGTAGGCCAGCGGCTCTTTGAAATGCTCCAGAGGAGCCGTGTGATGGCTTGGAGGCAGCTGGCTGGAATAAGTGAGAAGCAAAATTAAATAAAAGGAAGGAGAGGAAGTTAACGTGTGATAAAATGTGCCTGCAAGAAAGACTAGCAGCTGTTTTACAACAATTCAAATGAAATATTACTCTAAAATAAAACAAATTCATCAGGAATAATGAAGTAGTAATGCCCCCCCACCCCGTCGCCTAATCAGAGCTCAGATGACTCAGAACAAATGTGCACCAGACGCACCAATGGTTGCCACTGAGCCTGCTCGGGGCGTGCTGGATGACTCAAGAAACTGATGCATTAAACAGCATACGTTTATATTCTAAACAGCCGACTACAGGCGGGGGACAGAACCATCAGTCATTAAACGTCCCGTGCTGACAAAAAATGCGGCCACTTCTACGTAAATATGAATGTCGGGGGGGAAATTCATAATATTAAGAGCTACAGAAGACTGAGGACTAAGTGTGCTGAATATTAAAGGGTTAAACAACGGCCAATAACTCGAATGCTGCAAATCTACAAAGCATATTCATTTTCAAGTCTCGCATCACAGCCTGAGCTGTGAATTTAGTGATGGACCTTGACTCAGCAGTTCTAAGACTTGAACATGCTAATGATGTGAACCACACCATCATAGCTCTGAGGGTCTGTTTTTGGGTTGCTGCTCTACGGAAAGACGAACCTCAGCTACGGTGTAGGGAATTTGAATGGCAACGCTCAAAAGGGGACTTCAACTTTTTTTGAGGAGCAATAAAATGCGCGATTAGTTAAATTCATATAACAGGTTGACTCTGTTTGCTACCTCTATGATTTACCAAAGAAGCTGGCTCCAGAGAGATTTCATACTGAGTTAACGGCTAAATGGGTCTGAGTACAGATATATGCACTCATGACTACCTTAGATTGAGGTCTGGTGTATTAACCTGACAAAATATGAACATTTCAGAACAGGGGGTGTCTGAATCCAGTCCTGTGAGGGAGTTCATCGATTCAGCTGAAAAGACGCAGGATGGTAGCTTTTGAGGACTGGACTCGGGCATTCATGGTTGAAAGAATATGTTTCTCTCTCTATCTCTCTCTTTTTAATATCAAAAATGGATTTGTGATACATTTTTAATAAAGTAAGATTTTTTTACATGCTTGAAATGAGTTTTCGTGTGACAAAAATGTGAGGGCTATCGTTTATTTAAGACAGATTTATCTGGACAACACATGTGAAATGAGTAAGATCCAAAACACATAGTTACTACTTAATAAAAAGTAGATGACCATTTAAAAAGTATCTCAGTGTAGAAGAATGCCTATGAATTCAATTATTTAGAGAAGACTACAAGGATTTTACTCATTAAACTCCCTGATCCCAAACAAAGCTTTGGTTTGAGGTTAAAAACTGTATTTTGTTTACGTTACGTTGGTTACAGCAGCTTAAACGTAGGAGAAAAAAATACTCCTTCAATTGTGTTTACTTTCAAGGAGGGAGCGTTGAGCCACTTAGGCCACGCCCTCCCTGCAAACACAGATCACCTGCCGTCCTTAAACCCATTTTGCGTTCAAGTGTGTCCAGCTTGGAGTTAGAAAACATGCCTAAAGTCAATAACAGGGATGCACCAATAACAAAAATGTGGGTCGATGCCAGTTTCTGGTTTAAACAAAAGCAGCTGTGGCTGATCGGCAATATAACCTGATTATATAAATATTTTCCATCCTTTTAATCCCATGGAAACAATGACTACGCCACCGAGATCGCCTCTACAGTACGCATTAGTTAAACACCCCCCGATCCTCCTGTATGTGGCATTGGTACCACTGTATTACCACCTAACAAAAAATGAATTGTCTAAATTAAATATTTTGTTTGTTTAATGGTATTTTGCATTTTGTAATGTTTTGGTTTCTTGGGTTTTTTTTTTGTATGTACCTCACGGGCTGCCGTAGTTGATGAGGGCAGCCCCTATAAAAGTTTGACAAGATGCTTGGCACCAAGAAATGAATGAACACTTAAGTGTTCCCCAGTGAAAGCAGCGGGGTACGTTTTGTGTTGATGTTTGTACTGTAAGTTTATGTTTTGTATTCTGATATTTGTATATGTTTTGGTTGTCACGGCGATTGAGGTGACTCATGTGACCGTGGTGACTGTGATGATCCTGGTGGATCTCCATCAGAGAGAAAAAAAAACATTCAAATTCACCCGTCGAGACTGGCTGAGTTTTTTAAACATTATGAAGGAAGGCTTTTATAGTAATCGAGTTAACTCTACAGCTTTACACAGATTTTAGCAAAGGATGGAGGGACCCCAGAGAAGTTACCCATCAGGAATCCTCGAACAGAATATGGAACGAGCCACAACTAAAAATGTGTGAATTACATAATTTTACGGTAAGATATGTTGTTGCAGTCTTGCTATGAAAACCCTCCAACGTTGTTTAGATGAAGATTTAAATAGTCCTGACTGTCAATAAGACCCCGAATAAACACAAAAAAAACATGTGTGACTTACATGTGCAGTTCTCTGTAGACGGCATTCTGCAGCTTTTTCTCCCAGCCTAAACGACAGGGACAGATGCCTTCACAGCCAGCATCACTCTGCAGCTGCTGTATCTAAAAGCGTCACCCACCTGATGTTTTCAGGAAACCGCGCACGTCTCCCTTTAGAGACTCCAATTTTATCTCGGGTTTATGTAAACTGTCCTGCAAAAAAAAAGATTTTAACATGTAATAAGTAAAGCTAAAAGAGAAGGGGGGAAAAAAAGGGAGAATATTGCAATATTGAGGGTTGCCTGTAGAAGACAGCTGCGGCTAGCTCCGCATGCTAACCGACTCGCCTTAGCTTGTCTCTCTATCTGGGAGTGTAAATGGCTTCCTCTCAGCCGCTGGACGATCCGAGCGACGCTCAGGGAGAAGTCCGAGCCTCCGTCCATCCTTCCGGGCTCAGCTGGACGCCGACGCTGACGACAGGTGCCGCGGTTAAGCTCCCAGCATCCCTCAAACAGCAGCAGCAGCAGCAGCAGCAGGCGTTACTTAGCAACCGAGCATGAGCGAGCGGGAAACAAGCGCCCAAAACTTTCGTTCCGACCAAATAAAGAAGCAGGAAACGTTTCAGTTCAAACAGAGGTTTCCTGAAAACATGGTCAAAATTCACAACCTTTCCAATATCCCTTTTATAGAACAATTCTGCAAGGTTTTCTAATATAATAATATCATTAGAGCTGAAAATAACCTTACAGCTTCTTTTTCCCATGATACCCTTTCAAGACTTCACAGAAATTCCTTTGAATTGCTACATTCTCAAAGCTTAAGAGTCCCTTTCTTTAAATATAGCACAGAGTCTGAGTCCAGGCTGACTTTTATTCGTAACACCCAGCTTTATTTTTGCATTTACAATAATATTTACCTTTTTTGATTTATTTCCATGCTCCCTTTTCCCATTGCTGCAAATAACAGCATTTCATCACTGACCTGTTCAGTTTTATTCTTTTTGTTCTACTTTTGGATCACAGAGTTGTGTTCTGCTGTATTTGGCGCCTCGTAAATTATGAATGAAATGAAATTTAATCAAGTTGTTCCACTGTTTGTTTGTTTGTTTGTTTGTTTGTTTGTTTGTTTTTTCTTGCCAGGGGTAACGACGGCGTCATTCACTTCTTTTCAGAGCCACTATATTTAGAGGATGAGGCTTTTTTGAAGACAAACGCCTTACCTGAATAATAATAGTGATCACATGTGTCTGACCTTATCATTTTTTCCCCTTTTTCCTAATTACAAGGTTAATGATTACTAGAAAAAGTGCAACAAAATAAATAGATCTCTGTTCTTTTGTGCTCATGTGTCTCCTTTGCTTATGAAAACGTTTTCATGGAAAATCAGGTTATCAGTTGTAGCTCAAACAATAACCTTCCAGAATATTTTGTGCAAACTTAAGCAAATCTTTACGCTGGTTTCCTAAAGATCTCCGAAATCTTTTAAAACCTAACTTTCCGTGAAACATCCTCTAAAGGGTGATGCACAGCACAGCACAGCACAGAAGCTTTATGAAACTTTGAGAGATCAATCTGTACACATTTAACTTAAAACTCCGAGAACCTATTTAAGGTTTCCCACCCAACTACCAAGTTTCACCTTTGACATTGTTCTTTAACTAGTCAAGAAAATTTGCAAAATAACTAAACTTTACTAAAATATGCGAGAGAATATTCAAAGAATTTTGCCCAGAGTTCCCATATTTCATTATAGTTAGCTTCATTGTATGTTTCCTATAGGACTTGTTCCGTTCACAATACAACCTTCATATAAACTTAGGCAACATTAAGGGAATGTTTTCTAAAGACTCCCTGGGGGTGACTTGAACCTAATCTTTTTTTGAATGATAGCACTTTCACAATATAACACACATTTTGTATGTATGATATTTGCATGACAGCAAAAAAGAGCTAGAAATAGATATTTTTCCTGTTGTTCTTGTCTTTGAATCCAACACTTGAACTTGTGCAACAACAACAGCCAGTCTATCCGCCCAGCTGAACAATTCCAGTGTATTGCCTGTTCTCAAGAAACACACCAGCCTGCAGCAGCATGTCTGGCTGAGAAAATCTCTCATCAACATTTTTTTTTTTTTTTGCAACCAAAACATTGTCATCTTTTTTTTTTCCCCAGGGAAGGAGGGGTTGGAAGAATGTATATAGGCTGGCTGAGCTCTCCAGCATCCTGCACATGCTGTCTGCACCAGTGGAGCTCACTTGGAGTTTTTACCCCTCTTGTTTTTTTTTATTTTCTATGAATGGATATTTAAAGTTTGAGACCCATGAGGGCGTCTCTCTCTCTCTCTCTCTCTCTCTCTCTCTCTCTCTCTCTCTCTCTCTCTCTCTCTCTCTCTTTATCTCTCTTCTATTGGAGGAGCATGAACGCTGCTGAGCTGCAGACAGATCTGACCTGAGCTCACAAACAGGACCGAGGAGCGACATGGAGACCTCCACCATCAGTGATGTGATCAATTCCACGGATCTGAACAAGATCTTGTGCAACTTTGGGTTCAGGAATCGGTCGGAATGCGAGGAGCGTCCTAAAGGTAGGCTAATGTCAGCCTCGTATCAACATTTTGACAAAAAAAAAAATATTGCACATTCACCTGAAAGAGTGGTTTGAATACCCAGATTGTGTCGAAAAAAAAAGGGGGGGGGGGGGGGGGGGATAAAAAAGGAAGCGCTTTGGGCATGTTTTTCGTGCGCCATTGCGCATTAAGGCGCACGGATCAGGTCCTGCACAAAAGAGGACCCTGGTTGTGCACGCTCAAGCGAGCACGGCTACATTGCTGCACTTTGTGGATGAAAAAAAAAAAGACATATAAAGCGTCTTTCTTCTGCAAATAAAACCCCTGAAGTGATGCAGCGAGATATTAAAACGAAAACAAACCAAAAACCGTGTACGCTGTGCGTCTCATGGCTGCACGTTTTTTGTGCACATTTCTTTTTTACATTTATTTAAATATTAGAGTGATTTTTGCTTTGGTAAAATACACACAGGCTGTAAAAGAGAAAGGTATGTTCCATGCGGATAGAAGAATGATGTTCCATTACACGTTAGGAGAGAGCGTTGGCCATGACAGATGCATTCCAGCTTCTCACTGAAAGTTTCATCTTTTATTCCAGGAGTTTAAGAATTGGAAGTCTTTTTTTTTGGGGGGGGGGGGGGGGGGGGGGGGGGTGATGACATCAGTACATCTAATAATATGGAATAAAGACGGTTGCAAATGAGGATTTGATTTATTGTTAAGGGGAAAAAAGCTATTCAAAATGAACCCTATAGTTGAAAAGGTAATTGCCCCCCTCTAAGCCTAAAAACTGGTTATGCCTACAACATAAATTCAGACACCTGGTCGTAAACTTTTACATGGAAAAATAATTAAACTCTCTGCTTTACAGATTAAAGAAAATACTTTTTTTTTTTTAAATCAGTCACAAGAAATAATACAAGGTTCCCAAGGATAATAAAAAAAACTGTTTAAAGGTATGAATCAGCTTCTCTGTTGGATCCAGTCTATCCAGTCTGGTTTTTATTGGCCAATCAGAAACGCTCTTATTTATGAGCCGTTCAGACATAGACGTGCTGTTGTCAGTTTAAATCCTCGTCCTGCTGCTCAACAACACTTTTAGCTGCCCTAATGTTGTCAGGCAGGTTCTGTTGAAGTGATTACTTCACGATGGGTCAGTGAAAGCCTTTTTTTATTGTCACATAATTGCATGAAGAAAGTAGAACAGATGGCACTAAAAGTACTTCTAAATATTACAATAGAATTAACGTGAATATATTTATTTTAGACCAACAGAGGAATATGATCATATATGATCCCTATAGGGATGAACAATTAAGATTAAAATGCACTTTGATGCATAGTTTGTTAGGGTGAGGTGTTTTTTTTTCCTCTGAAATTATAGGTTTAATTATAGATTATTGTTATGTTCAATAGAGAGGGGAATTTATTTCTGTTTTTTTCCATAATGAAAGACTCATAGTCAGATATCAACAATGATGATGTTAGTTGTTGCGACAAAACTAGCAGAACTAGTTTTTAAGTGTTTAGGATGCAAATGCTTTTTCAGAAGGGGTCAGTTGTTGTTTGACTACGTGAAATAAAAATGTGACATATAGCTTTTGTCTATACTCTGATTGCAGGAAATTAAAATCAGTTTGGTGATGTGAAAGTTTTCCAAAAAAAAAAAAAAGAAGAAGAAGAATGGAGATATCTGTAAAGAGCATTACATGTTTCGACTGTTACCATCTATAAATGTTTCAATCGTTATGACTTAAAGGTTGTAAAAGCCTAAAACTGAGGTTCTGGAGAATCTGACTATTGACTTTCAATACAGAAATGTCCCCAAATATACTTGATAGAGACTCGTTTTACTCGAATTACTGCATCAGTGTGGCACAGCGTGGAGGGGATCAGGCTTTTGGTACCTTTGAAAATGTGGACCGGTACCGAGTCCTTCTGGAAGATTAAAGCACCATCTCCAGAAAGCCTGTCAGCAGAAATAAGCATAAGATTAGCTCTTAAATGTTCTAGTTGATGGCTGCATTCTGTGTGGCCTTAGAAAAACACAAAGTGGACCAACACCAACAGATGACATGGCATCCCAGATGATTGTTTACTTGGTAAAACTAGCGGCCTCTGTCCCTTTCCACTCTTCTTTTAGACCCTAAGAGTCTTAAGCTAGTTGTTTAGTTCTATGTCCCAGATATAGCTTTTTTTAGTGAATATTTCCTTATATTGTGCTTGTTTATTAGTCTTTAAGCACCTTCTGTTTTGCATTGATTATTCATCCTCTTCTCAAGTTCACCTCTGCACCTTGCAATTTTAAACATCCTTATTATGACATTTAAGTGAATTGCAGAATTTACTTTCATCTGAAAAGCTGCCATCCAGCTCTCATCCAAACTTTTGAATTTGCCCCAAAAATCTCAAAATGACAAAATGTCCTGCATACATCTCTGTTGCTTATGCAGGTTTTTCTACCTTCCATTTTATGCTTCCAGTCAGTTTTCGATTAGTAGGCTTATATAAGGTACTCTGTGAACAATCAACCTTTCTAAAAAAAAAAAAAAAAAGCAAACCTTGGAGCGTGCTACTGACTGTCTGCTGGATGACTATCTAAAGACCTCCATCTTCCATAAGATAAGAGGATGTATTGATCCCACTGTGGGAGAATTCAGTTGTTAAAGCAGCTTATGAAAACAGAAGTGCCGGGAAATCCACTTGAAGTACTGGATGGAACATTAAATATAAAAAAATCCAACAAGTACTGACAAGAACATAAGATTTCTCTATCAATATTACATTCATATTGGTCTTGGGTAATGTTTCATTTCTTTGAGTTATTTTATCTGGAGTTTTTGTTTTAACAAAAGCCTGAGCCAGACTTTCACAAGGCCCACATTTAACATGTTGGCAGACTCCAATTTCAAGAAAATAAACACATTAACACGTCTCCCTCTCCACAGACATAAACCAGACGGTCCGGATCATCCTGTACAGCCTCATTTTCCTCCTCAGCGTCGTGGGCAACAGCCTCATCATCGGCGTCCTGGTGAGGAACCGCCGCATGAGGACCGTCACCAACCTGTTCCTGCTGTCGCTGGCGGCGAGCGACCTCATGGTCTCCCTGGTGTGCATCCCCTTCACCTTCATCCCCAACCTCATGAGGAACTTCGTCTTTGGCATCGGCATATGCAAGCTATCCACGTACTTAATGGGTAGGCAGAGATGTGAGGAGGAGAATTTTCAAAAGGGAACAGTTGGATCACATTTCTCGAGTTTATCCCCTTGCAGACATGTAAATAATGTAGGGAAACCCAATTAATAAGTCAGTTGAAACCATAACATATCTGTTCCAGGACCAAGAGTTGGCATGAAGCTCTTTTCCTGGAATGCTATATTGGGTTTATACCACATATGTCCAATGAATTTTATGCCAAAAAATGCTGACCTTCCTGTTTTTTTTCCCTGGGGCAACTCTACACCCCAAAGGTGTGTAGAGTTGTAAAAGTCAATAGTAGCCGTGCAAGAAATTTAAAGGGTAAAAAACAGTATTCAGGAAGAAGAGCTACTTAAGTACCGACTAACTGATCATAGGATCTGATTTGATATTTCAAAAGTTTGTCATCAAACAAAGTTATGACAAAAAAAACAAACAAACCTAATTACAGTTGAAGCACAACATTTCCAAATCAATACTTTTTTCGCATAAACATATGAAATCAATATTTAGAGTAGCTAATGGATACGTATGTAGGAACTGGGTTTATTATCTTCAGTGACGATATATGACGTTTACCGGACGTTCACTTCGCCTCCAAAGGGTGCAGCAGACTCAACCTTAGAAGAACCAAGCTAGTGTTTAACACAACAACAGGTCTTACTTAAATCTTACATGAATTGTAGGTGTGTCTATGTCTCATGCGCTGGTGTCTCACTGACAGCAATCAAATTAAAGGATGAAATTAATGTGCGCTGCTATAAAAACACTCCTAAAAGTATTCAAAATTCATTGACTTTTAAGGTTTTGGTGACTTCTTTTGCCATCTTACGGTTTGCTTTTGGGTTAAATTTCCTTTGACAACCAGACTTGGGCTTTGTTGGGACTTGTTCTGAGTCTCCTAAGCATGTAGAATATTTTATCTGTACAAAGCAGCGGCTCATTATTGTAAGATGTCTTTAAATGGTTTACTGAAGTTTAAAGCCTTCTGAAACCCACAGACTACTCTTTGGAGTACACCAAACAGAATGTGTACATTTTTAAAAGGGCAAAGCTCGTTTAAAACGCTGAGTAACGATGTGCCAGTGCAGGATCTCGTCCATTTCATTTTGTTATTGTTTATCTAAATAATCTTTTCAGCATTGCAAAAAGTTAAAGTGATGACGCCTCGCGTTTCCTACGTGGACCTCAATGACGTCCCACTATTAATACATAGCCTTTATTGTAAATTTAAGTCGTCCTTTCGAGCTATGATGGTTTCAGCTCTTCTGCAAAGTCGGGCCTAAAGGTTCGAAAGGGTTTATTTAACGCTTGTGTGTCGCATTTTAAGGGGTGGGGGTGGGGGGGTAATATTCAGGCCAGTTAAGGTTCTCAACACCAAACTCACTCATCCGTTCGTCTGTTGACCTTACTTTGAGCGCCGTTGCGCGTACTGGAAGAGGAAGGGGTCGTACCCAAACCGGGGTTAGACGGGACCGCAAAAATTACCCCAGATAAAAAGCCTCACATACACTCGTCCTTCTCTTGACACAATGGTTCAAAAGGTTCGTTCTGCTGCGTTTAATGGTCCTTGGTGATTTAATGAGCTTGAGCTAAAAACAGTTAATCCAGGTGAAAGGGGGCGTCTTTGTGTAGATGATATAAATATGTTTTTCCAGGCCAATAGGTTAGGTCTTGCTTAACAGTCTCCAAGACATGCAGGAAGATAATCCACGTCAGTTTGGTTTAAATTTGTTACCCCCTTCCCCTGCCAAAAACGATCTAATCAGCTCATCCCCCGTGTATGAAAACCCTGCAACACACACACGCGCAAATTACCTATTCCACTCAAGAGCAATCGGGAGTAACAACTGTAATCATTTCTGATGTGACTGAAGGCTTCGAAGCGGGGCGATCCTACCAGACGCCCGCCCTCGTCGGGCATTCTCTCGGCCTTTCCGACTGTATTCTGAGGAGGTCTTAAAAACTGCCGCGTCTGAAAATAACTCGGCGCAGGATAAAGAAAACACAATCCATGAGTCAACCGGGACACGTCAAATATAATCACACGACAGACGTAACATTCGCCATCATTAGCCGCCCTACATTTCAGCCTTCAAGACGACATGAACGTAAACCTTCCAACCAAGGCGACGGCCGAGCCGAGGCATGAAGTCTTAGAGGTGGAGTTGACGTAATACGTGTTGCTTGTTAAAATCATAAACCATAGACTCGAGAGACGATAGCTGATGGTTTAAAGTGATTAAAAGTTCATATATTTTAAATTCATTACTCAATAAGAAAAAAAAGAGCTATCCAAACACTTGGATGCCAAGTATGAAAAAGTAATTCTATCTTCAATTTAATAACTCTTAGTTTGCACCACCTGTTGTTCACAATCGTTGCATAAAGCATTGAACACTAATGAGTGTTTTACATCAATGTGGATGAATTCGTTCCCACCTCTCTTAGCAGAATTGTTACATAATTTTCAATTATGTAAGCCCATGCCACAACATCTAAGCTGAATTTTAGTCCAGCCATTGACTAGTTCTTTGCAAAAACAAAAATTTTTTCCTGAGCTAATTAGAAGTCGACTACTGGTTTATTTGTCTTCTGCTTAAAATCACAAACGCACGCTGAGTTTTGATGTAGAGCGCAGAATTGATGCTTCCTCAATTACACTCCCATAGAAGCAGAACCGACCAAGACCACTATAAAACCACAACCATGTTCTTCTAAATGTAACATGAGATGGGATCTTTTGCCTGCCTCCTTCTCAATCCTGAGTTTAACTGAGGGAAGTTCGCACGGCTCGTTAGCTAGTGTGTAACTGTTTTGATCTGAAACCACAATGGAAGCATTCCTTACAATATGGGCTTTGCAATCAAAATCTCAAAATTTGGTTAAAGGTTTAGTTGGTTTTAGGAAACACAAAACATAGTATTTTCTCCTAGAGGCTTTAATAGAGACGGTGACTGACATTCATATGCTGACACAGATTTTAGGTGATCTAGCTTAAATCTCTCAGATTGCTTTTTCTGGTTCAAGCTCCTACATTGTGTAGTTGTCACAGGCCGTGTCCTGATAGATAAGCTTTTGGGTTGCATAAGGAACTGATTCCATGAGAAATGAAGCCTGTTTTTGTTGAACCTCTACTTTTTTGGGAGTCCAGATTACGGTTTACTTGACTCCATCACCAGGAAGGTGATGCCATTCCCCAGTCAGCACGGACGGGTAACACAGGGGCAAAACCCCTGTGTTACCTGTCGTCTGACGGCTACAGACATAACAGAGGCATATTTGCCCTGTTATGATGCTCACAGCGTCTGCTGGGAGAGTTCGTAGTAGATTGCTATCCATTTGTTCTTTCCACAAAGTCTGGCGATGCCACAAAATTGGAAAAATATTTGATTATCTTTTTTTTATTTTAAATACAAAAAAACACATGCACTGACAGTGACAGATAGAGTCTTCTAAAAGCAAAAAGACTAGAATAACTAGAATCACTTTTTACTAGAATAACCAAGTTGGAAAAGTATCACAATGGATTAAAGAGGACAGCATTCCAGCTGAATAGTTTGTCATCAAACGGCATCAATGGAACATTTTGTTGACAGATTTCAGATTTGTTTGTGCATTAAGTAAAATGATTGTGTCCATCATCTCAGATCAGCAAGCCCTGAGCATGACACTGCCACCACCTACATGATGTAACTTAGAGATAAGTTGGATATTTTGACTTAGTGTTCATTACGTATTTAATGCTTACTCAGCTGCTTTCCCTACATCCTGTTTGGCAAACCTTAGGTGATCTATCTATCCATCCATCCATCCATCTATAGTCCATATATAAAGTTTAGGTTTGTTACCTGCCAAAATCTGTTTTGCCAATTATTTTGATTGGCCGATTTGACGTTTCCGACAGAGACAGCCTAAACAGAGATGATTCAGTGCATTCAGGGACGCGAACCTTTTCCTTGACTGTAATTCGCCCATGATTCTGATAAATGACCTGCTTCACGTACTCGTGCATCTTGCGGAAAACCTCTGCGGGGAGCTTTCTAACAAGGTGGAGTCATTAAGGATGATATATTGAATACAGATATTTGATTTTCATCCAATTACAGAAACGCACGGAAATGGGATTTTAATTTCACCTCCTCACTTCCTGTTGCTCTATTTAGCCGAAATAGAGATTAGAGGGCTGTCTTTGGGGATTCCTACATCTTTTGTCCATGTTTTAATCTGCTTATGTGTCACTCTTGCAGGTTGCGTCCAGCCTTAATTTGAAATGTATTTATAGATTTTCTTGCTATTGTTAAGGATGGTGTTCGCGCTGATGCCCTCTGTTGTTGTTCTGCAGTTGAATCTGACAAAACATCCAAAACGTTGTTGGAAAATGTCTTGAAAGGTACAAATAATAAATTGTAAATCAAATTACATTATTGGCACTGGTCATTGACAAAGTGTTCCCTTGGCTGAGTCAAAAAGTTGCTTTTCAGTTCATTTTCAACAGTGCTCTGGATAACACATTTGTTCATTTTTGAATTTTCACATAGAAAACTATGAATCCAAAAGGGAAAAAAACAATTTAATTAATCACTCAGGATACCCTGATGTTTATTTGTAATTTAAATAGCTAATATCATGCATAGGGAGTAATAAAAATGAAGCTTACATGTAATGCTTACTCTGTATTTTGCTTCTGTTTTGACTTCAGACATTTAGTTATGTGTTGTCCTGACAGCTGAAGTGAGATTGAACATGACACTGAGATATCCCAAAATCTTTTTGGGCCTTTAGAAAGAAAACAGATTTTGCAGTTTATGAATCTTGGAAGGGATTTCAGGTGCTCTTCTAATTTAAAAACCTAGGAGGGGCATTATATGTCTGACTGTCCAAGCAAGACTGTAAGATTCTAAAATCAGTCTCCGAAAATCCTAAATTGTCACCAGAGGACCTACAGCGGACTCCTCCTAACTGTTGATATAAATTTGGAAGCCTGAACAATCAGGTAGAGATTGAACAACTTTACCTTTCATGGAGGCAAACTTTGTTCTTTAAGAAACACAGGGAGGTCATGTTAAAGTTCACCAAAGAAAACGTAGAGGCAAAGAGCAGGGCATCTGTGGCAACTTTTATAGGAGATATGAGTCTAAAACCTAATCATAACACCAGAAAATGTTTGAAATTAACCGAATGCTTCCATTTAAATAAAAGAACCTATATCAACTGTATAGCACAGAGGCAAAAGCCTTACCTTTCCCTGTGGTATAAAACACATTTTTGAGGATATCATTTTTTTGTTGCTATGACCAACAAAAAAAAAACAAGTATGTGTTTGTCCATTTAAATCCAATTTCTTTCCCACAGATGATCAGGAATGATATCAGGCGTCTCTTAGGGAACACTTCTTAATCAAGAACTGACTGTTTATTGGGAGATAACCTGCACATCAGGTTTTCAAAACAGAACTTTAACTTCATCTAAATATTTTTGTTAGGCCGCTTACTCTGACTTGTTTTAAATTTACGTTTATACTTGAGCTGTACAATTTACATGGATGCATCCTAAGCACTGACATAAGTTGTGTCCTGAACAGACCTTTGATAATGTTGCTACAAAACCCACCATTAATATCACAATATTACAATAAGCAGCTTGTTTTGCAGCTTACTGTATATCAAGAACAGCTGCACCTGACTCAGATTTCTATTTAGATTTTTTGTTTAAACCTGCGTGATATCTACTTTAGACTAAGAAACAACCCAAGTGAAATATTGTGTTTTTGACAATGTGCTTGTTTTAGCTCGTAGTAGATATGATTCCAAAGATAATTTTCTGTTTAAATAATATACTAATATAATATTTTACCTTAGTAAATAGTTCGTTTGATGCTAATACTGCCAATCATGATTAATCATGCGAAATCTCTTCTGTTCTTTCTAATCCGGATGCTTTAATGACTACAGCGGAACATTCAGGGATTACGCAATTGCCTTAAAACGCTATTAACCGATAGGATATTGCACTATAACCGAACTGAGCTTTACGTGCGTATTCCCCGCTGTGCAGGTGTCTCCGTGAGCGTTTCCACCTTCAACCTGGTGGCCATCTCCCTGGAGCGCTACAGTGCCATTTGCAATCCGCTCACTTCCAGGGTGTGGCAAACCAAATCCCACGCCGCCAAGGTCATCAGCGCCACCTGGGTGGCGTCCTTCATCCTGATGCTACCCTACCCCATCTCGAGCACCCTGAAGCCCTTCACGCGCATGGACAACAGCACGGGACACATGTGCCGGCTGGTTTGGCCGAACGAAGTCATCCAACAGTCTTGGTCAGTTGAAAGCGCATGTTCAAATTGATGCCTCACTTCCTCTGGGAGATATCAGACTACAAAACATCTCGTCTGAGATATGTTTTTTAAATGCTTTGACCTGATGAAGACACTGTGGAAGATCAAGGAAAACCCCAAAGATTGAAACCCTTAAAATAGAGATCACAATCAGAACCGCTGCATATCTTCCTGAATTGTTCAGTTAATATTTTTTAACATACGTACATACCTGGAAGCTGGGGAATTTGTTGGGGATTCGTCGTGGCAGTTGCCCAGGGTGGTCTTAAAGTCGGGACGTACCA
This sequence comes from Orestias chungarensis, assembly GCA_032876305.1. NCBI lineage: Eukaryota > Metazoa > Chordata > Actinopteri > Cyprinodontiformes > Cyprinodontidae > Orestias > Orestias chungarensis. The sequence continues at coordinate 726,616 of JAVLVB010000031.1, forward strand.
GCGTTTCAAAAATTCAAATTTTTCAATCATTCTATAAAGTTTTCCATGCGTGTGCAGGAACGGCCTTATGCCCAGCAGGCACGCCAGCGAGCTGGTAAGAATAAAGGGATCAGGAACAGTAGGAAGATAGTCACACAGAGCTCAAGTTGAGTTAGTTGCAAGTTTAGAAGTGTTTACAAACTGCTCATTGTGGGAACCGTTCAGGTCAGATTCAGCCATCATTTTTGGGATTCACTATTAAAATTTGGCACTATATTCTGCAAAATTGAACAAATGACCTCTGCAGTGCCCTGATTGTTGTTCAATTTGATCGTAGGTATGTGTCGCTGCTGCTCATGCTTTTCCTGATTCCCGGCATTGTCATGATGACAGCCTATGGACTCATCTCTGTGGAGCTCTACAGGGGAATCAAGTTCGAGCTGTCCAACAGCAGACCCAGCCGCGGTAAACGACGACTAAAATTCAACAATTGTTTGTGCTTTTGTTCTTTTAGAATATTTAAAAAGCAAAAATACACCACTTAGTTCAGCACAACGCGTTTGGGCTTTAAATGCCTTATAGCATTCTGAGTAACACCAAACATGTTACGACCATCGCGAATGCCTAATTGAATTCAACAGAGGTCTAACCACAGATAAATGGGCTGCACGGAGACATTTTGGTTATTTTTATTCCTACTCAAAACTAATAACAGAGATCATACAAACCAAAAGTGAACACTCTGAAACTGTTTTGTTTCACTTTCTCCTGCGCACCAGAACGGCAGCCCAGCACCGGCAGTATCAAACCCGGTGACAGTGATGGCTGCTACCTACAGCCGTCAAAGAGGAAGAGCATCACGCTGATTACGGGCGGCTCCAACGAGGCCACCGTCCGGCCGGCGGTGGGGCGCGTGTGCGGCAGCAGCAGCAACTCCAGGTCCAACCTTATGGCCAAGAAGCGCGTCATCCGCATGCTTCTGGTCATCGTCTTCCTCTTCTTCCTCTGCTGGACTCCCATCTTTGTGGTCAACGGCTGGCAGGCGTTCGACCGGCGCTCGGCGCACAGCCTGACCGGCGCCCCCATCTCCTTCATCCACCTGCTGTCCTACACCTCGGCCTGCGTCAACCCCATCATATACTGTTTCATGAACAAGCGCTTCCGCCAGGGCATGCTCACCACCTTGACCTGCTGCCGCTGCGCCAGGAGGCGTACCAGTGGCAGCAGCGTCTCCGGGAGGATGAGCGGGAGCAGGATGTCCAACGGCGGCACGCCGAGATCGAGAGCGGAGCCCAAGTCCCACGAGCAGAACGGTCAGACCCATCCGAGCGGGGCTGGCCTCGCTTCACGTACACGGGCATCCGTGGGTCAGCCTGGAGTGAGCTGACATGATCAGGACCTGCTGTGTAAAAAACAAACAAACAAAAAAACGCGTAGATGTGCTTTCTCCTCCCCCCTCTGAGTGAAAAACACATGAAGTAGACGTGATGTGTGTCGTTGAGCCCCTCACAGTGCTTGCAGGACTAGTTTATGGGTGTTTCTTTTATTTGAAAGAAATTACACGAGTGTTATAGGTTTGATGCCCGCTCGCTGGGGCGCTCTCAGAGCAGATGAGCTTGGCCAGATGTTTCCCCCCAGAGACCGTCGGTTAACGGAGCGCCGATGGCGCTCGTTCAGCTTCAGGGGGCCACGAGTGCTCTGATACAGCGGTAAACAAGTCAGTGTCCCAGTTCTACATGCAAGTACGTCCATATATTTTATCAGCATCATAAGCAAGGATTTAATCTCTACCAAGCTGCTAAATTATACATAAATATATATAGTTATGAATAATTAAAGATTTTCTGTGTCACATTTAAAAATAGGTGGTTCAGTTCTAATGTTTATAAGTACAAATCGGTAGAAGGGAATGAAATGATCTAAAGTAGAACCTACTAAAACTTTATTATTATGTGTGGATTTAAGAAGCTAAGATCTTATAAATTACTTATTACAAGCAAAATCTTGGTTTAATCATATATTAGTCATATTTGTACACTGTAAGTCCAACTGTCCTAGTTCACAGTGGTAAACTGGAACCATTTGTAGTTGTTTGAACTCATGCAAGGGGAAAGAAATCTATTATTGGCATGTATTTTCTAAATGTATTTAATACCAAGGGTTTTTCTGATTTGCAGCTTGAAGGAGGTCAGGGTCGGGTGTGACTAGATAAATTTAACGCAGCATATTGTCTGGATCCTGTCCACCAATAAATGTATTTAATAGTCAGTTGTGTTAGTTAAAATACCAAGCTGTTGTTTCTTGAAGGCCAAATCGAGGACAACATGTCTTAAACGTTTGTATTTGACTTTTTTATTTATTATTATTATTATTATTATTATTATTAATATTAATGTAATCGCTGAAATCCTCGATTCAACCCATTTATTGCTCGTCATCTGTGTTGACACAGTTCTGTGTGTTGCCGTGTATGATGGCATGATAGGCAAGTGTAAACATAAAAAAAAAAACTGAAGGAAATTTTTGCAGACCAACAAGTCTCGTAACGTCTTTGAAGTACGCGTCGCCTACGATGCCCTCCTGCTGTGAAATGTTCAAGTCTACTGGGAACAAATGGGGTAGAGCTCCCAGTGTTCTGCTGCATCGTAACCAGTCATGTTACTTTTCCGTGAAGTCCCAGTTTCGCGTTGTTTTTTTGTTTGTTTCGTTATATTTTCACGCCAAAGGATCAGCTGACTATCCAGGAATGGCCTTCCAAACTGTACAACCCGTCCTAATTAATCAAACAATCCAACAGGGATGCCTCGCTGGGGTGTTACGTATAAACCGTAGATTAAATATGTGGGAACTAACTAGAGCAAAAGAACAGGAAAGTCAGACTGGACATTACGCTTTTAAAAATTAGTATCAAAAAGGATTTTTTACAGTGATGATAAATTAACCTAAATTACTAAAATATTTTTTATTTGATACTATATAGGTAATTATATTTCTATACCTATTAACGTACAGCAGGTAAACTGAGCTAAGCTTCCTTGTTAGTGGCTAAATAATCAATCCAGTGTATCGTTTAGTTCAGTTATAATTTCGTAGATATACAATCCACTTGCACATATGAAAACAACCGAACAGGCGAACATTTTTAAAGCCATATTTCCGTTGTCTGAACATGTCTCTTTGATTCTGATCTTTCTTAACTCTTACACCATCTGCCTCACTATTGCATAATCACCCCCGGTAACTGCTAACTGAAACACCTTGCTGCACAAACAGCCGGCGTCCTTGACCCTCCTTCGTGCATGTGTACCAAAAGGACTGGGGGAAACCGGCCTGTGGGATTTCGAACACCTGCAGTTTGTCTTTCAGGAGTCGGTTCCTCCTCTCACCCATTCCCACTGTTAAATATAGCAGCCTCGATGTAGCGACCCCAGTATGTCATTTTGTTAATGTGAGCATCGTACGTGAAGAATCCCAACGTTTCCCTGTGATTCCTGACACTTATGATGAACGATGTTGGCTCTCTAACATACTCTCCCACCCGTCTCTCTGTTTTGGGATGAGGCTGAACGACTGAACACAAAAACAAAAAACTGTGGCGTATTGGTTGGCTTGTGATTCAAGTCTGGATCCGGATATAAGAAAAGTTGCAACACAAATGTGTGTTCAGTTTCACAAAGATTATACCAACTTTCACAACCTTGGATGTTTCCTTTGTGGCTTTTACCTATACGAACCAAACATGAGAGACAATCTCTTAATTTCAAAATGAAAACTGATTTCTATGAACTAAAATCGTATAGAAATATGAACCATCCAATAAGCGATTGTGTAAATATTTACCACCTTTAAACCCATCAACCTAAGCTGTGGCGGAGCTAGAAGGGGGGACCGGGGTAGCACCGGACCCCACAGGTGCCCCCCCCCCCCCAGATGATGGACATGGCACAGCACCACACGTCTTGTCAATAAGAGCCAGCCGCATTTTAGAATCGGTGAGGCATATTGAATGCTAAGTCCCTCCCGTCCAGTAGTTAGCTCTATGTACCACAAAGAGTCGTAATCCACTTTACTCAAACAAGAAGAGGCAGATTTGGCGTTATTGGAGACTTTTGGGGCCAAAAATGGGCTAATACACGTTCAACATAAATATAGGCTGGGTGATACCTGAAAGCAGCATCACCCAGCCTATTTTTCTCTAGCAGCTGATGCTGCCACAGGCGGAAGCCATTACCCTATCCTACATCATTCAAATAGAGGGGGATATGGGTGATGAGCAATAAATGAACAATAATCACATATCCTAAGTTAATTGTGTTTAAATTTGTAACAAGGTATCATATATAAAAATATATATAATTTTCTTGAAAAATTGTTTTCTAAGTTGTATTTTACATTTGGAATATTGTTAAAAAACTCCAAATTAAATTCACAAATCTACTTTTCTTATTATGTACTTCAATATGTTTCAATGTTTAGAGACCAATTGCATTTGATTGTTCGAGAAACAAATTTATTGTCAGTCTATGGACCCCCTGAATTAATCTTGGCCACACCTAACCCCCCCAAGAATAAAAGTCTAGCTCCGCCACTGGACCGAAGTCAACAGAGGTCCGGTTAACTGGTGCTACCAGTGTACAGATAAGTAGAATGGTGAGCGTGTCTCTGTCGATTGTACCATAAATACAACTAAAACATTTATTTTTGTGTTAATCTGGCTAACATTAGAGGACGGGAACAAAGAATACTCCAAGCAAATAGGAAAAAAAGGTTATTTAAAAAAGACTGGGGACAGATACAGAATAAAATCACAGGACATCTACGGAAGTTCAGTTAAAAACATCACAAAGACATGAGGGAATATTAAAAATGTGCAGAGGAGTGCAACAAGGATAGTAAATATTTATGCAATCACTAACTTTCCTTCCCTCCATACAAACAATCTGTTTAGAAATCAGTTTTTTGCTTTCACAAAAAAAACAAAATTTTGTTTTACCAAGACAGCAAATTCCCATAATCATGAATGATTCTTAAAAAGCAATTAAAAGGGTGAAACATTTAAGATGATGTTTTTTTGTAACACTCATTTAATTTACTTTAGGCCTCGAATTTTGACTGGGTCATTCTAACACATTTATATTCTTATATATCAATGTATTAAAAAAATGAGTAAATGAGATTATTGGGAGTGGATTATCTGCAGAATTGAATGCAAACTGTTGTGAAACAGATGTTTTGGAGTTTTTTTGTTTTTTTGCTAGAAGGACATTTTTGACACTTTGGCATTGTATATTAAGTTAAAAAAAAAAGAAAGAAAAAAAAGGTTCATTTTGAAAAAGATATGTTGGTTTACCGTGGAAAAAAATGTGGAAAAGTTTAAGATTACATTTGCAAGTCGCAGTAAGTCAACTGGCAGAACGAGTGTGGGCTTTTAACAGGTTTCGTAAAAGTAGACCTGAAGGGAAAAGACTGAATCTGGTGGGACTTGTGTGTCGGAGTCACTGAAGGAACAAAGAGAGAAGAAAGCTTTACGTAAGACCTGGACAAATCCGGGTCAGTTATTTGTACCCTCTCAATATCAAAAAATTACATAAAAATAAATGTGTAAATTTTTTTTTAAAATAAATCTGCCTTCTTTTATTTCAATTAAAAACACATACAAACACTTTTTTTTTTTATTCTCATTTTATTCCAATATTGCAAGTTTTTTTTTTCTTGTTTTTTTTCTGTAATGACATACAGTTTTGAGCATGATCTGGAGCTGCAATATGTACAAAAACACAACTAACATATGTTATAAAAAAAAAAAAAAAACACAAACAGAAAACGTCCACTTTTTTGTTTGTTTGACATTATTGCTAAATGTTACAAAACGGCACAGGTTTCTACCATCCGCGGCCCTCCTGAGCGGCCGAGCGTACTACCACACGACACCTCTGCTTACCATCTTTACTAGAATAATACGAAGACAACAGTGAGAACAGCTGGAGGCCAACAAGAGAATCAGATGAAGACGCAAAGACAAGAGAAAAAACGAGTGATCCAGGTGTGGCGAGGAGAAACGTCGACCAAAACGAAGCGAGAAATCTTTGAATGCACATAAAAAAATGGGGGGAATGATGGAGGAGGATGAAATGTTGCGAGAAGAAAGTTAAAGTTTAGCGCTCTGTAGTGCAAATAGCCAAATAGCCTAAAAAACAAAAACAAAGAGAGGGAAAAGTAAGGCTAGGTGCGACAGAGGAAGGGCTCCACACTGCTTTTATTTTTAATTTCGTTTAAAGCTGCCTCTAACTTTGCCCTGTTTTTGTATTAGCAGTGCATGAAAACCTACATTATATATATATATATATATATATATATATATATATATATATATATATATATATATATATATATATAAAAAGACATTTGGCATATTAGGAGGATACATACATTGTTCAGAGCTCATAAAAACACATCCACACAAAGAACAGCTGCTTTTTTCTCCTTTTTTTTGTTTTTGGAAGTGTGAAAAATAAAATAAAATAAAGAAAATACATGATAGCAAAGAAGAAGAAGAGAGAGAGAAAGACAGACTTATTTACCTCCTTGGAAGGTTGATATCAAAGAAAACAAGCGCATCGAGAAGGCATGTAACATATATATATATGTATATATATATATATATATATATATATATATATATATATATATATTGTTTGTTTGTTTTGGGGACACTTCCCCTTCTTTGATGTTTTGTTTTTAAATTTGCACATTCTGAATAAAACAAAACTAAAAGCAAACAGTAAACCAGCTCCGATTGTCGAAAGGCGACGTTGTTAAGAGGAAGAGCCGCCATTTTTCTCGTTTTCTTTTCTTTTTCTAAACTGAATCTGAAAGCTGCTCTGGACGAGACGACGCGGTTGTAAACATGTGCTTCACTTTTTTTTAGAAGATGGAAGATTTGAAAACAAAACAAAAAAACAAAAACAAATTAAATCCCCAGGTAAGATTTGGTGACCTCCATCCTGCAGAGTAAAGGGAAGCGCCGCTGCTGCAACGCCGCTGCTACAACGCCGCTGCTACAACGCCGCTGCTACAACGCCGCTGCTACAACGCCGCTGCAGCACCTTTTTTTCTTTTTCTTTAAAACTTTCAAGTCCTCCATGGTTCCAGGAACTTTAAGGGAAACTTCAGAGGCAGCACGGGCGATAATGCACTTCTTTTTTTCTCCTTTTTCTTTTTCATCTTTAAAAAAATTTTGAAGCGAGACGACGGGAGACTTTTTACCAATAATTAAAAAAAATATATATAGCAAAATATTATAATATAAAACATTTGACATCGACAAACACGATGGACAAAAACGGGGCATAACTTAACTTTTTCAAATTTTTCACTTTACTCGTTTTTGTTTTATACATTTAAAGGGGGGGGATCATTTGCTGTTCCTGTTTTAAAGGTGTAACAAAAATCGTGAAGTACTTCGTTGAGCAGACATTCAAGTTAGTATTTCTCGTCTCGTATTGCCGTCCATCTAGACGTTTTGGATGTCGACGGAAGACAGAAAGCTCCATATTTCCTCTCATATTTGTATTTGTTTTGTTAAACAGAGCGAGTTTGACTCATTTTTTTTTTTAAGATAAACGGCAAAACTGGCTCGTCGTAAGGAATTTGCTGGCTGGTGAACTAGTGCTCAGGCGAACGACAACATAAAAAAAGGAAGAAAAACACACGCTCACACACGCACACACACACACACGCACACACACACGCACACACACAACGATGAAATTACCTGTACAATATTGCTGTTAAGTTCAGAAATGCACGTTTCGTTTAAATACTTGTTTTGGGAAAAAGCGCTAGGCATGGACCTGGTTCAGTTTATAAAGTTTAAATTCACACCGAAATATTTCTGTCGAGCCGCCTGGATAGTCTTTTTGGTGTCTGAATTCATCAAATAAAATTCAAAATCTGGCGCTTGGAAGTGCTTTTAATAAGCAATATATTGATGGAGAAGCGGTGTGAAACGTAGAGTAGCACCCTCACCCAACATGCTGCTGCACACGGACAGTCAGCTGGCTGAAAGGCTATTTGTGTACATAGTCCTCTAGCTAAGCAGATTTTTGCGTTTGAATCTATGAAAGAAGGCCAAAAAAATAAACGTCTTTTTGACTCAAAATTGTTGGAAACTACAATCTGGTTGAAATCAACATATCTGACCAAAATAAAAAATGATTCATATCCCTGGCATGTCTAAGGATTAACGTTATCTTTTGATATGGCAAACATGTTTCTTAAGGCAGGTCATCTGTAGATGGAGCTAAAGTTTAGGGTGACGGTACTTAGTCGATCCAGTCTCACTCACTAAGATCTGTAACCATGAAAATTGTTTCAATAATAATTCTTTACTTTCATAAATAAATACATTTTGGTGCTTACCATAATAATAATAATAAAAAAAGTTATTTGAAACTAATGTTGCATGTAGAGTTTGGGAAAAAGGGGCCTTTTCGGAGAAATTTGCGCTCTTGGCTAGTTTGATTCGATGTCGAGTCGATCATCAGTAACTAACAACGTAAAAACAAAGTTGCTGAACTCTGCAGCGTTCTCGAATTTCCCACCAGACAAACAGGCAACGGCGGAACAGCGACGATTATTAAGGCATACTAGCTTTAGCTGCGGTTTTCCTCGGGTTTCGAACAGGATCCTACCAGGCCCATGCCTACCTGGGAGACGATGATTTCAACTGAACACGAGTGTTTGGGTTTATCTTTAGTTGTTTTGTTTTTTTTGTATTTGTACACAAAAAAAACGAAGGCTTCAGGAGAAGAAGGCTGCTTTTTTTTTTTTTTGCTGGGTGGGTGGGTGAAGCTGCAGCGATAAGAAGCGAGGCGTTAATTTGTGCTAAGCACAGGTTTCCTCCCAGGTGAGTAAACAGCAGATTAGAAATAAACAAAGTGAACTTCTTTTTTCGCATTAAGGCCACATCAAATTGAAAAAGAGTCCGTTGTTTGTTTAGTTGTTTTTTTTTTTTTTTTTGGAAAACCACTGGATATATAAGTGGGGCACGTGCCGGAAGACACCTCGCCGGCCGGACGATCGGTGAGCGACAGATATTAGATATGTGACTGTGTGCACAGTAGGAATATACAGTACTAAGTCTTACTGACGCTTACTATCGTGAGTTTGTAACCAAGAAAAGTCTTTAGCTGTTGTTTTTTTTTTGTCGTCGTTGTTGTTTCTTTTCACATGTTCTGCAGATGTCGCTATGGCTCTGTGTGAGATGCACCAAAAGCGTTTTGCGTTCCCGGAGACGCGGCGAGCGCGCACGGTAATGCAGGCAAGGCAAAGGCGTTGCTTAAAGCTTTTTTTTTTTTTTCCTTTTTAAAGACTTCATAAAAAACAAAAGAATTAAAAAATATAGACCCCTCTGAGCTCCCCCCCCCCCACAATAAAAAAAATAAAATAATGTGAACAAACCCAGACCTCGTTCTTTTATCCCCAAAAAGAAAGACTTGAGACGTTCGCCGTAAGGTCACATTAACGCGTGGGGTTTGGACCTCGATCAGGAGGGGGGGGGGGGACAAAGCCCGAAGTTCAGAGGAGTGATAGAAACTATTTGGTAACAAAAGTGTACTATATGTTTTAATATATAAAAAAAAAGGTATGGAGAAAAATGTACCTTTACTAAAGCTTATACAAGATCCTTGGTCCGTAAAATCTAAGTCATCGTCACGCCCTCCGTGTCCAGCAACAACACATCCAGCCGAGCTGGTGGGAGTCCAACAGTGGGAATCCAGACGGGAGACCAGGAGGCGCGGGAAGGGAAGAAGAGATGGAGGAAGCAGGCTGACGATTCAGGTTGTCGTGTTCAGAGTGGATGTGTTGTTGTTTTTCTCACAGCTGAAGGAAGGTGCTGGTGCTTTGAGCCTTTCAGGAACGTCGCTCGTTTCCAAACACCAGGATTAAATAGGCAGGTCCCTAAAGTAACCACAGGAGCTCTATTGGCCGACACCACCATGATGTCGCTCCTTTCGGTTGTCTCCCAGATGAACATGCGGCACTCAACATTGAGTCAGTTTGGGTTTATTTCTTTTTGTTCCTCCTTCCTATAGTCTTTATGTTCACGCTCAAGGCCCAGCTGTGCGTGCGTTAGGACACGACGGCCGCGGCGGCGGCGGAGGACGAGGATGTGACTCCGGCGCCGGGGGTGCTGCTGGGGCCGTAGACGCCGCCACCGGGCTCCTGGCCGCCGCCGCTGTGCAGACTGGAGTTCCCAGCCCGGAGGATGGCGCCGGCGGCGCTGCAGTGCGGCCTGGGGCCTGGCTCGGGCGTGTAGGTGAAGGTCAGCGTGGTGGAGTAGATGATGCCGTCGTTCCGCACCAGCGTGACGGGGACCTGGACCGGTTGCCGCACCCAGCGCCAGCCCTCGCGGAAGGCGGAGATATCGGGCACGACGCACAGCATGCTCTCGGCGCACCTGCGGGAACCGCAACGCCGCATAGAACAGGAAATACAAGGTTGGATGAATAGAATACAAGCATAATTACAGGTTCAGTTTAATTTTTAGACTCTACTTTCCACACGTTTAAAAGAAAAGAAAGAAGTAGATGGCTATCCGTGAAACGCGCCGCCAACGTTCAACGACCTCTGAAGGTTTTAGAAACCAACCTTCACCTCCTTCCTAATACTTGCCCAGAGTTATTCCTGGACATTAATGATTTACTCTTAGTGAAAAAAAAAGAAAATGGCACGATACCAAATGGCGCTTGAAGGGCTGAATCTGAAAACTTATCTAAAAGACTAAAAGTCCCGGAGGAGATTAAAGTCTGGCAAAGAGCGCCATGAGGTCATTACTGCGATGTTTCTGAGGATTCTGAACATAAACAGAGCAGCAGACACACATGGCTCAGCTCTGGCCTTTATTATCGTCCATTTCTGATCCTGAACACTTTTTTATTTTATTTCACTGGCTGATGGAGTCATCCTTTAGTCGTGTTTTCGCTCTATTTGAAGCTTTTCTTCCACTTCTTTTAGTGTCATCTGGCACCTACAGTAAATGTTTGGGTTCAAACGTAGTTTAGCGTCAGAGAAAGATAAAGGTCACGGGAAAAACCAGAACAACATCTAAACACTAGACCGGTCATGAGACGGTGCAGCAGTGAAAATCACAACTGGCCAAAAGGAACCGAGTTAAAACTATGTTACAATTAAACATATAAAACAAATGGTTCAATTAAGTTAGAAGGAGAATCCATGTCATTATAAATGACATTATTCCCTGGGATTACTTTCCACGTAGTGTCTTTCACATTCTCAATAAAAAAAATTTGTATATATTTTACTTGTTCAATGACTTAAAACATTAAGGTGTGATAAAATGTAAATTAGAAAAAATGAATGAAATTAATGTTGGAGGATGTTTAGACTGCTATTTTGTTGAAAACAAAAGAAAAAAAGATGAGAAAATATGACATAAAATCCTTATATTTCCAAGTTGAAAATTCTGACTTTGTAAAATACACCCATAAAAATGTCATTATGTTCAAATTAATGTCACCTCTTTGTGCAGACGAGATACAAATGTGTTGAAACTAAAGGAAATGCTGCAAGACGGAAAAAGCTTTAAAGCAAATCTTCCATCACGATTATTATAAATATATTTTTTCATCATATCGCCCCCCTTCCCGACAGATATTCACCCGCTCGTAACTCTAGACAAACACAATCTCCCAAAGACCAAACGTGACAAAGCACCGACCTGTACATGGTCTCAGCTTCGACGTCCCCGAACCAAACCCGCAGATTCGGTGTGAAGTTCTGTCCCGTCAGCTCCAGCATGGCGACGTCGCCCCCGCCATTGAGCTGCAAGAGCGGACAAGCTCAAAAACACACGCATCGATCGTCGGCGTGAAAAAACTCGTCTCGCTCGGTACCTGCAAGCTCTCGACCACAGGCACGGGCGTGACGGTTGAGTGCACGGGGCCCATGCCCTCGTAGAAAGTGTACTCCGCCTTGTCCGTGCTGATGATTGTCCAGGAGGCGCCGTCGTTGATCATCTCCTTGTTTGGTTCCTTCGGGCATGGAGTGGCCTGGCGGGAGGGTGGAGAAAGGGAAAGGTGAGTTGTAGGGATGGAGCGAGCGCCGCTGACGTGAACCCGGACTGAAAGAGTGGCACCGACTTGAAACTGGATGATCCTTTCTTGGGAAAGGCACAGGTACATGCGCTCCGTGTCCTTCAGGTAGAAGGCACACTTGTGCAGCTGGGAAACGGGGTCGTCAGCATCCAGCAGCGCCGTCTGCTTGTCGACTTTTCGGATGATCTGATAAGAAGCAGAGCGGTAGCGAGCAGATAAGCCAATTGAAGGATGGATGTTGTGATAAAGCAGACCGACGGACAGACGGAAAGTTCAAAGATCAATATGGAAGAAAAAGAAACACAAACTGAGAAAACAAAACTAACTTTTTTTTTAATACACTGGTTAGGTAATGTATTTTATGATAGTGAACCTTTTTTTGTACACAAAAAGAGATTTTAGTGATAACTTATCTAGAGTAGGAGTCTCTGGAGATTTTTGGATTAAAAAAAGACAAACTATCCTTTTAAATATAAATGTGCAACAGATGCAGGTTTTGGCAGTTTAATAAGACATAACTGCATAACATTTCTCCAACAGAATGGCCATGAAAGTTTCTTTGTCTTGTTCCCTGAATTATATTAGGTAACGATCAGATATCTACAGAAGTTGTCTTTGTTTAGAAAGTAAGATAACGTTTGTGGCTCTAAACAAGTTTTAGTACTGGCATTCAAAATGGCTGCTTGGATTGCAAAGATGGCAGAGCCCATTCTGGCAGCACCTCCAGTCCACCAAGTGTCTTTTTTTCTTTTTCTTTAAGGAAGCAGGTGAACGGCTGGGCAGCCTCACTGAACACACCTGTGTGGTGCTAAGAAGGCTGGCGTTAGCAGTTTGGTTTGACCTCCAAGTTGGGCTTGATTGGAGCCTACCTGAGTATCTTTTTCCTCAGATTGGTTGGTGTTGTTTGTCATCTTAAAATAAAAAGTTATTGTCATGGATCTGATCGTCTGTCTCCCATTTCTTTGTCATAGTCTTTGAGCTGGGTGTGACCATTGGGGGCTCATCCGGGATGAAAAAAAAAACATCACAAGTAACATCCGAAGACTAGGCGGGAGCTTAGTTTCTGGTTGGATAGTTAGAGCCACAGGGCTGCTGTGTTGGGGTTGAAACGCCGGTTGTTTTGTCTTTTTCAGTTAGTGTAATGACTTCTGTTGAGGATATTTTGAGAGATCCGTCTAAAGAGGGGTTGGAACGCTGCACATGTGACCAGTTGTAAAGAATTGCTAATCATTTTAAACTAGAGGTCAATGATAAACGCTCTAAGGAGAATGTGAAAGTGATTCTGGGGTGATGAGACCAGTTAAGTTGCAGGCTGCCAGTCCAATATTGGAAACTTATGTCTTTGACATTAGTTTAATTGTTTTCCTCAGATTGGCCGCTGTTGATTTTAACTTAGGGTTTTTCAACCTAAATAAATTGTTTTTGTCATGGATCTGCATGTCTGTCTCAAATTTGTTTGTCATAGCCTTTGCGATGGGTGAGTAACCATGATGTAGAGGGGGAAAGCCCAAACTAAGCCTAAACTTAGCTTGTTTGAGGAGTGTCTTTGAACATCCATTTTTTTAAAAAGCCATTAGTTCTTGACTTTGACTGAGCCACTCTAACACATGGGTGTAAACTATAGTTGTGGTGGTCCTGTCAAAAACTGTAAGAAGGTGCTAGTTCTTACAGTTTTGCCCAATATTAATCACCTCCCAATCCAATTAACTATCACCAGCTTCGCTTTGCTCTGCTAGGCTTTCATAGGTTGGAATAATGTTTTATAAGCTAACCCTTCTTTTAACCTCTCCACAACTTAACCATTGATCTCTGCTGTATCCACTAATTTTTCGTTAACACATATCTGAGGTATTCATTAAAAAGCTACGTTTACCAGTAGATGAATTCAAATATGCTTTCAGCTGGCTTTACATAGGAGTATGAGATTAAAGGGGGAGGGCCTTCAAGTTAAAGTACTGATTTGTTTCTTATTGTAATAAAACTGAAGTTTGTACGTGTAATTTGACAAAATCTGAACTAAAGTATGAATACGTCTGTTATGTAACGTAGGTCAGACCAAAGGATGAACATGAGGGTAACAAACATAAAAATAGATAGAAGAAAAGACTAAACGTCAGCGGCTGCTTAGAAAATTTTGAGTCGAAAAAATATGAGTGGAAAAAAACAAGGCTCCGAAAATGGTTATTTGAACAAGATAAAGTTGGCGAAGTCTGATCTTCAACTTTTATGAAGGGGAGGGGGAATAATCTTTTCATGCCAGAAGATGTGAAGATTGACAGCTCTGTGCAGCCTGCTAATTAAAGAACAATGAGCGGAGCGAGCTTAGTCGGTGTGGAAAACAAAAGCTGAGTAAAAACTGTTTATACAAAGGGCGGAGGGAAAAAAAACATGAGTTTGAGGGTTTTGGCAATCAGATTTTGACATGTTTAGACAGAGCCCGGATCGCAGCGTCACTCAGCTTTTATTTGTGGATGCTAGCAAAGAAACAGCAAACTGATGTTTGTTCTGATTCATTCTGCAGCCAAGAAATGTTATTGTTTATGTGTTTTGTTTTTTACCAGTCTGGGCAGCGCCATGCCGGTGACGGAGCACACCAGCTTGACGGTCTGGCCATAGTGGATGTAACCGTCTCTCACAGTGAACTCCTCTCCTTCCGACTCCTCGTCATCCACTGGAAAGACAACAACCCAGATTCGGTCAGACGGTTAATTTCCATCATGAACTTACCATGATTTCGTTTTATTCTACATTCGGATTAGAGGGGCTCACAGAGATGGATGTAGAAAGCGCCCCACTGCTGGGAGCTGGCGTGGAAGTTGCCACCCTCCACGTGTAGGTAGCGTGTGCTGACCGTCTGGGAGCGGAGTCGGTTGAACAGCGCCACCTTGGTCCCCGATGCGATGCACACTGTGGACGGAGGCAAAACCAGATTTACTATAACAAGGAGAAGATGGATAGATAGTATTAGTAATAATAATAATAATACTACTAATAATAATAATACTAATAATAATAATAATAAAAACCCTAACACCTAATTGGTGGATACTGTAGATTTAAAGTTGCCCCCTGGTGGCTAAACTAGTTAACATACAAGTTTTTCAGCAATTTTTAGATTTATTTAACATTTGATCTGGGATATTTCAGATAAAAAAAACATTTCATTAGCTGCCAATTAGGTATAATATAGTAAAAAATGTATTGTAGAATTACTGGTGAAAGCAAAGGTAATATTTTTATGTACAGTCATTCTGTCATTAAGAAATGTGCCCAAACTAGTTCAAGGCAATTAACGGTAGAGAAATTACAGCTGCTATTGACCATACACCCCGTCTGTAGAGCTGTATGACAATAAGCATCAATATATGAGAGACAGCTATAAAACCTGTGAAAAGGGGATTTTGTTTTTACAGTTATATGAAAATTATCGCATTTAAGAATGAAGAATTTGCCTTCAAGAAATAAAATTAAATACATAACTCTGTACAATTTACATTGAAAGAAATGAACCAGAAAAAAGTTGTTTTTCTAATTTGAAAACATTTTTTGCTTTAATTTTGTTTAATCTACTCCCCTTTCCAAACAAATCTGATCCAAAAGAAACGTTTAGGAAGGACACTATTTTTTTAATCTCTTCTAATGTTGACAGACAAAACTTACTTCAGATTTTTTATTTATCTATTTAAAAGGTAAAAATAAGCATCGAATTAGTTATTAGTTAGAATTAGTAGATTACTCACGGTCAGCGTTTTTGAGGGACTGCTTCTTTTTGGAGGGCTTGGAGATGACCTTGATCCTCTTGCTGAGGAAGACGCCGATGTCTGCGCTGTTGCCGTAGAACATCTTGACGGACAACATGAAGTGCTTTCTCTTGTCGGAGTCGGATATGTACAAGGTTTTGGCTGTGCAATAATTCTGCCGCGGAGAAGCAGAGGAAACGTAAAGCGTTAGAGAGATTGTTTCAGCTCCAAATGAATATTTTCTTTGTTGATATATTTCTTGTTGCAGGCTTACCAGAACCCACTGTAAACTACTTGTATGTATGTTTTTTTAAATCACCGTTTTCCTTCTCAATTTACGTAGTAGTGAAGAAGAAAAACTCCTTTCAGTTATTTGCAACTTCAGCCAAAGCTTTCAGCAGCTACAATCGAGCTCCTGACGCAACACTTGATGGACACCTGACAGGTTTTCCAGGGAACAGTTTCATGCGATCATTAAACTTTGTTTTTATTCCTACCACAAAATTAACTCTGAAAGCAAACTTGCAAAGCAAAAGGCTGATACTTTAGTTTGTTTGTTTGCTTGATGCATCCTCTCTAAAATCATGTTAGGGATCAACGTCTAGTTGTAGCAATTAGTCATGTTCAGGTTTTGGTCTTGTAGAGATTAAAACTGAGGTAACGCTAAAGAATTTGTAGGCGCTGGGTCTCCTTAACCCCTCCACCCTCTTGCAGTGAAGTCGTGCATTCCAAAACATCCCCACAGCATGATGCTACCACCACCATGCGAGGCATTTTGCCATGCCCGCCTCCAACTAACATTCAGACACGTTTTTTTCCCATACTGTCTAAAGTGGGCAAAACTTCATTTGTTATCTGTTGGGAACATTTAGGCCAACGAGAACTGTTTCTATTCGGCTGATGTGACAATAAAGAGTAAAAAAAGTGTGTCAGAGGTTCATTTATTCTTGTCTAGAGCAGCTCGTTAGTAAACAGGTAAATACATGTCCTCAAAATCAAATAATCTGTTTTTGATCTAACTGGTCGTTCCAATAACGCCGACTATCGTGAGTTCTGTCTTTTCATCAGGAAAAATATCCCTCATGCCGACTGAAGAGATGTGAAAAACTGACTAAATTACTTTCCAACCTGCCATTTATTGTATTTTCGTGTAATTCGAACCTTTCCCTCTAGGTTGAGCTGTTGCATTTCTTGGTCGCTGTTGCCAATGCCGATGAAGGCGCAAGGCTGGGACTCGTGTTCCGCACAGCCGTCTCTTTCCATCTGCTCCTTCTTTTTCTTCCAGCCACTGCCCATCAGGTACACGCAGGGAGGAGGGCAGAAGAACCTGGAGGCGAGAAAGGTTTCAAATCTTCGACTCCATTTCCAGGAAAACCTTTTCACCTGATATGTTTGGAGCTTTATACACATTTAAAATGTAAATCTAAAGAGAATTTTAGCTCAAATACGTGACAGAAACAATGCATTTGAGTTCAAGTAAAATACATGTGCATACTGATTTACACCAGCAGATGGCAGTCTAAGCTCACCTTTCTTGTAGTCGAAAAATATATATTTTATTTGCAACTTTATTTTACAGTTGCTGCATTTTGTCAAACAGATGTTAACATTATCAAGCCAAATGAAAAAAAAGAAACTGCATTTAAACAAAATTTTAGGTAATCTGACCGTTCTGCTGTTCTTTAAAATGGCTTGATTAGATTAAAAAAACTGACAAAGGATAAGGAGAATAAAGCTTTTGCGGGAAACGCAAACTCAACTGATAGCTGGACGAAAACGTACACTTTAAATGAGCTCAAGTCCTTCAGACGAGAACTGTTTCGCAACTGCAGATTGCGTCTCTGTGGGTGTTTGTCTACTTTCACCTCCTATAAAAAGCGCAGACAGTGAGACGCAGAGACTGCATGCTTTGAGTTCTCCGTGCACCTAAACTCCGGGCTTTCTGATCTTCCAGAAAGCCCGGTCCAGTTACTCTTATCCTAGAGTAACTGGACAAAAACTCCTAAATACAATCAGGGCAACTCATCTTTTCCAAATGTTTGCTCCAGCTCTTGGAGGAATCTCAAAGCCGGCATCCAACATTTGTTTTACCATAAGATAGGCCTGATGAGATTGCAAGCAGTGTTGCAAAAAAAACAAAAACATGAGGTGTTGCATCAGCTACGGATCGAGTTGCAGTTACATGCGTTGCATATAAGAGATATATCCACACAAATGTGGAGCCAGCAATGCTCTCCAGCTGATCAAATTCTTCCTGGTTTTCCTGAGCATTCCCTCTGGTGTTGTTCGTCTTCTAGATGTGGTTGCTTTTGGCTAAATCTGTTTTTCATTAAAGACTAATCAGTAAAATACGGGAAGATGTCATTTGCTAGATTTCTTGTTTTTGCATTGGTGTCCAAATCTCCGGTCCATCAAGAAGACAAAAAGATAAATTTTTATTAAATTTTTTTATCCCCATTCCCACACTAGGATTTCTTTTTTAGGATTTTCGTTTTTAGGATTCTGCATTATTGCGAGCTTTCATTTATTGTCATTTGAAATTAACCCCCAAAATGCATCGTTAAAAATGAAATCTGAATATTACACAAAGATCCATGAATGAATTATGAAGCAAACATGAACATTTTTCCTGGTTGACGAAATTTATGGACCGCAGCGGACCAGAACCAGCGGATCACACGACTTCCTAAATCGTCGCAGACCATGGAAACGTCACGATGAGCAACAAGCAACTTGTTTGCTTTGTTTTTTGTTTTGCTTTTTGGATCCAAACTGAAACAGATCTATGAACATAACTATTTAGAAATCTATAATCTCTTTTGCCTCTTCGAGTATGTGAAAGAAAAAAATACATATATGCAAAAATAACTTATTTCGATACTGTAAGAGGGAAATCGACACGTGGTTGTTGTTGGTTATCTTAGTTAGTATTCAGAAGTGAAGCCATCCAACTTGACATTTGTAAAAGATGTGGAACATTGAAGTATTTATCCGTGATTGCAATATCGCAGTTATGACTTTTTGCATTTCATCTAAAATGTGGAAGACGGAAAAGTCGGGACCGGTGACCTGCGCTGACCTTGATTAAAACGAACCATTTGATCAGAAAGTCAGCACCACTAATTAGGACTTTACAGACTCAGCTGCTAAATTTTCACGGCCACAGTTTCAATGAAATCATCATCCAAATAAATAAAAAAAGATTCCCCAAAAATCACAAGAAAAAAATAACTCATTAATAAAGTTTCTTTAAAAAATTGTCATAGATGCTGGGGATGCTGAGCGGGGACGATCTCCTGCAGCGGACTGTATCACTGCAGATATGAAGACGCCTCTGAGGAGGATGGTCTGTGTTTTCCATAATGCTTTTAATTTTACTTCTTTTCATACAACTCTCCAGAGGCTCCGCAGCACCGGCTTGTTAGCTATCGATCTCACGTTGATGATGACGTAATAAGCAGGAAGTGGGTAAACTTTGGTGCATCAAACTTGCTCTGTAAACACGTTTCTATCTCAACTTGAAGTGCATTAACTCTTTTTTTCTTTTCTTTAAAAAAGCCAAAACAGTTAAAATGAACATGAAAGCTTTTATTTTTTTTGAGATATGAAGTTATTCAGAATTTTAAGTTATTACAAATTTTGTCATTTCTATTAACGTTTCCTAATGTGGTTATTTTAAAATCGAGGGGGCAGTGAAACTCTTTCCGACAGGTCTGATCCATCACGCAGGGTCCTTCGAATGTAACGTCCTGCTAAATCTCCAAGCAGATTTAGAAAACTGGGAAAACCTGTAAGTTGTGCTGCATCGACGTCAGCGTAAAACAGCAAGAAGCGCAATCAGGTAAACTAGTAAGAATAAAGATGAAACTATGGAGGAGGTGTTTCCAGGATCCTGAGGACGAGTCAATTGAGAGTAACTCGGCTGTGTTAATCCGTTGAGCAATTTCCAGATCCATTCGGAAAAATGTTGAGGTTATAGGTTTGTTTGTTCTGTGACGGGTATTTATAACAAATAAAAATCAGGCTCGTATCTAAATGTTGCAGAGAGAGAGAGAGAGAGAGAGAGAGAGAGAGAGAGAGAGAGAGAGAGAGAGAGAGAGAGAGAGAGAGAGAGAGAGAGAGAGAGAGAGACAGACAGACAGACAGACAGACAGACAGAGAGAGAGAGAGAGAAAGGAGTAAACAAGGAACTTGCGCTCACAGGAGGAACCTCACCTTTTCTCATTGCCGTAGGATTTCTGTGCAACTTTGGCGTGGAGGATCATGACGGTTTGGTCGCCTCGCTCCTTTAGGTAATTCCTCATCGCTTCTCTACAACAAGACACACGACAGGAGTGAAACACGCTTTTTTTATTAACGACATATGTGATCATTTAGGAAGGTGAGAACCTAAAGGCGTCACGAAGATTCACTGCGCGACGCAAGGAGTCACATGTGAATTCAGATTGAGGTGAAGGAAAATGCATACAGTGAACTCGAATTGACCCGACTAAAGAGGTTTTATCCCCCCCCCCCCCAGATGTGTCCGAGTAGGGGTGACTGAACTCTCAACGCCTGGCTCAGGGGTGGGAAGAGAGGAGCAGCAGAGGGGAAACAGAAGATGCGGAGAGAAAGAGGAGTGATTGGGGGGGACAACAACAAAGCTGACCTCACCAGCAAAGACTTCTTGTTTCCTGTGTTTTCTTTCTTTCGAGCTCTCATTACTCTTTCAGCTTCTCTCCCCTCTAGACCAGGGGTACTCAAATAGAAATGATGAGGGGCCACATTTTTTCTTTTCAGTGATTCAAGGGGACGTAACCGTGTATGATAACGTATCATAACAATATACCATATGTATAACATTTATAACATTTTTTAACATAACATTCCCTTTTTATTAAAAACAAAAAAATTACCTAAAATATTATTTTTATTTTGCATATATTAAAATAAATAACTAAATAACACCAAACATAACCCTGTTCAAGATCCCCCCCCCAAAAATAGCCTTCCGGCAGCCCATTTCTTGTGCATTGTTTAACAAACTAATCATCTCAAGAACTATTTCACATTTCTCAAATGTCCCCTTAAATGGGAGAAATGGCCTCTTGTTTGTTTGGCCAATTTTTCAAACCTGGGCTAAAAAGGTGTGATTGCCAGGGAGACACACTGATGCATGTGCTCGTTGTTTAAAAAAATAAATAAAAACAAAAACTAGGGGTTAATAGATACCCAAAGGGCCACAAAAGGCCTGCGGGCAGCTTTTTGAGTATGGGGGCTCTAGACTCACCTAGAGACGTTCAGGGCTTATAGTGTCCTACAGGAGACAATATTACGCCTCGACTCTACTTGCATACGTAGGTCACACCTGAAAACCAAGCGTCTGTGCAGGAACTCACCCTTTAAAAAAGGACTTTTCATCGACTTACATTTGTTTCCATAGCCTAACCCTAATCCTGACCCTACGTCTAACTGTTACCAGAACATGCCGAACAATAACCTGAACTCATAATCATAACTTCATCCCAAACCTTCCCGAAACACGTTACATTTCTCAATCCTTGCAGGGACTTTTCGCTTACGTCCATTTATTGGTCATGAGAGTCCAAAACCCTTAACTTAACCCTTACCAGTACGTGCCAAACCTTAAAACCATCCCAGATTCAATTCACACCCAAGTCACACGCCTTAGCGCTAACCCAGAAAATAGCGTTTGTGCCCGGCCAGTAGGTCCTCACAAGGATAGTATTTGTTAAAAAAAACAGCTAAACTGATCTGAAGCATCCGTTTATCAGGCTTTTCTAAAAGGTAGATAAAGTAAAGGTAGTTAGGTAGGTAGGAAGTAAGGAAGGAAGAAGTTAGGCCCCATATGATGTCATAAATAAGGGTTTTAAAGTTCTCATTAGAAATTAAACTAAATACTAAAAAAATATGCCGATCAAGCAATTATATTTAAAACAGAAAGAAAAAGGCAACCAACAATAGCAACAAATTACTTGCTGCTAATGCTGGCCGTTTTACACTCGACTACGATTCGGGTTCATGAGCTCAACTTTTTATTTTAGTGGGTCATAATCAAGAAGGTCTGGGAACAACTTGTTTAGACAACAAGATAGGGAAAAGGTCTGGGTATAATCAGATTTATCCATTTCCATGTACATCTTTACTTTTCTAATTATGTAAAAAACAAACAAAAAAAAACATTCTTATCTGTTTTTACACAGCTTGGTTTATGTTTGGGAAGACGGCGATAGAAGTTAGAAACTGATGCTTTGATCCATGAAACCTGGACAATCTAGTTAAGGTACAAATTCAACGATTATTGCCGAACAAGACGCAGCTGGGCTGATGCGCCTCAATAGACGCAATGAGGAATGATTTAAACACGATAACGAAGACAAAAGAACTGAAGTCTGGATTTGCATCTGTAGACACATTTTCCAATCGTCTTCCCCCCCAACCATGGCGCAGAGGCGTCGGCTCGGTTGTGTGCTTCAGCCTCTGCTTTTGGTCGGCGCAGTTTTTCGCGGTGATCTTTACCCACCAGCGCGGAAACGCTTTAGGTCAAAATGGAGGGGGTCTGTGCCGCCGCAACAAAACGCTGCTTGTGGTTTTACGGGCAAAAAAAAAAAAAAAAAAAAAAAAAAAAAAAAAAAA
>JAVLVB010000031.1:752248-764399 GCA_032876305.1 Orestias chungarensis
ATATATATATATATATATATATATATATATATATATATATATATATATATATATATATATATATATATATATATATATATATATATATATATATATATGTCCTTAATGCCCATCAGTGGCTGAGATGCTGAAGGTAACGGAGAGTTGAGAACATTGCAAATACATAAAAAAGAGAGAGACAAAAACACAATTATTATAGTAAATATTTTTCCCAATTATGCTTTTTTGTGTTTTTTTTTTAATCAAAGACTACACAAACCTGAATCAAAAATAGTTGGGACACTAAACAAATTGTGAATAAAAACTGAATGCAATGATGTGGAGGTGCACGCATCTAACATTTTATTCAGACTAAAACACAAATCACAGATCAAAAGTTTAAACTGAGATAATGTATCATTTTAAGGGAAAAATATGTTGTTTCAAACTTTCATGGCATCAACAAATCCCCAAAAAGTTGGGACAAGGCCATTTTTTACCAATGTGTGGCTTCCCCCCTTCTTCTTACAACTCTCAACAGATGTCTGGGGACAGAGGAGACTAGTTTCTCAGGTTTAGAAATAGGAATGCTCTCCCATTCATGTCTAATACAGGCCTCTAACTGTTCGTCTTCTTTGTCGGACCTTCCTCTTTATGATGCGTTAAATGGTCTGGCATTATTCTGTTGAAAAATGTAGGGTCTTCCCTGAAAGAGATGACGTCTAAATGGTAGCATATGTTGTTCTAGAACCTAAACATAGTTCTCTGCATTAATGGTGCCTTTCCAGACATGCAAGCTGCCCATGCCACAAGCACTCATGCAACCCTATACCATCAGTGATGCAGGCTTCTGAACGGAGCGTTGATAACTTGGGTTATCCTTGTCCTCTCTGGTCTGGATGACATTGCGTCCCAGGCTTCCATGAAGAACTTCAAATCGTGACTCATCTGACCACAGAACAGTCTCCATTTTGCCACACTCCATTTTAAAAGACCCCTGGCCCCGTGCAAACGTCTGAGCTTGTGGAGCTTGCTTAGAAATGGCTTCCTCTTTGCACTGTAGAATTTCAGCTGGAAACGGCAGCTGACACGGTGGATTGTGTTCACTGACAATGCTTTCTGGAAGTATTCCTGAGCTCATTCTGTTATTTCCTTGACAGTGGGATTCCTGTTTGAGGTGCAGTGACGTTTAAGGGCCCGGAGATCACGAGCATACAGTAGAGTTTTACGGCCTTGATCCTTATGCATAGCAATTGTTCCAGATTCTCTGAATCTTTTGATTATGTTATGTACGGTTGATGATGATAACTTAAAAGTCTTTGCTATTTTACGCTGGGTAACACCATTCTGGTATTGCTGCACTATCTTTCTGCGCAACAATGGTGGAATTGGTGATCCTTTTACCATCTTGGCTTCAAAGAGACACTGACACTCTGAGATGCTCTTTTAATATCCAATCATGTCGTCAATTGACCAAATTAGTATTAATTGGTCTTCCAGCTGTTCGTTATATGCTCAATTTCCTTTTTCCAGCCACTTATTGCTACTTGTCCCAACCTTTTACCTCTATTACAAATAAAATATTGACATTTGGCACCTCCACATCATTGCATTCAATTGTTATTCACAAGTTGTTTAGTGTCCCAACTTTATTGGAATCCGGTTTGTATTTATTGCAAATACAAAAATAAGCTAAATTGCTGTTTTTGCAAATGTTATAGATTATGAGAGTGACAATATTAGCAAATGTTGAAATTGCTTCAACTTACTTTTTTTTCTTTTAAAGAAGCGGTTATATGAACAACCGAGAAACCACAGTTTTAGAGATGCTAAACTAAGCTGAAGTGGTCTGATCAGAAACCAAATCCCAACCGACCAGCAGAATTATGAAATCGTCTAAAAAGAACCTTCTTGAGACGTTGAATTGGAACAAGAGGATCAGGAACAAAATCAGTCTGGAAAGGGCTCGCAAGCCATTTCTAAAGCCTTCGATCTCCGTGAACAACCGCAAGTCATTTTTTTCAACAGATCGGGGTGGGTGGGGGGGTAAAAATATGTCAACCCGAGTTACTGTGAGAGCCGAATAACACATTTTCTAGGAAGTTTAAAAGGAACCGAAAACATCGGTGTTTAAAACGCATCATCAAGGAAAGAGACTCGGACAAAACTCAATCTATCCAGAGCTCCAAAATAAAAGCCATCATGAATCCACATTTGCTGGAAAAAACATCTGATCAAAATCCAACACTTCAATGTTTTTTTAACTATCCTGCAGACTGGAGGGTGTGTCTCCCTTTATGTCTACAACACACTTCCAATTCAATAAAAAAACATCCTATACTGCGTCAAACACGGCGGTGGCGCGTCGATGGCTTGAGGCTGCTTCGCTGATTCAGATTCTTGATAATCGGCCAAAATCATAACTGAAAAAATATATAATAATAATAATAATAATACGCCTCCCCGCCAGCTACTGCAAATGGACGAGCGAGTGTGAAGCCAACAAACGTTGGGTCCGGAGGGCAATTGTGTTCTCACGTGGGGCGGCTTTTTCTTTTGAACACATTAAATAATGAGTTGAAAACTGCCTACTGTGCCTCACTCTGCGTAGTTTTTTCTAAATTCAAAATGTGCGTAATGATTTAAAACGCATAAATGTAAAAAAAAAGCAGAGGAAAAAAAGGAAGCAAAAATCTTTTGACAGGACGGTATTGGCTGTTTTAGGCTTCTATAGTTTCTTTATTTACTTTGTTCTTATGTACGGATCGTTCACCTAATTTATTATTATTTTTTATAATGTTTTGACATATTTTTGTCGTGACAGCTGGATAACTTTTCCGGCAGTCGACAGTACCCGCAACCAATTACCTGGACAGAAAAATGCACGGTCGTTTCCACAAGAAAGTAACATTGATCATACTAATCTTCATGAAACATCGTAATTAGAAAAGATTGATGAAAAGAGACACAATTAGAAATAATTTCCAAAATTTCGCAAAAAAACAAACAAAACAACAACACTCGATTGAAGTGCTTTTTGGCTTTGCTGAAAAAGAGTCAACGCGTTAAAGGGGAGATGGAAACTGAATAAGATCTGATGCAACCAACTTCCTCTTCGTTGCACCATATGGTGAGGCGACAACAGTCGCTTCAAACCAAATAAATCATAAATGTTTTTGGGTTTTTTTGTGACGTCCGAAAGGTTCGTCCAAAAAATTTGCATGATGATTAGACATCTAACCTAAGCTCCTTCGCATGGTTCACCTAAAGACTGGAAAGTGTGAGCGCCGCTACACCTCCTCTTAAGCGGAGCAATTTAAAAAGCTGAGGGGGCACGATGTGTCGTCTTTGCGGTCTGAGCTAAAGCCAGAGAGAAAGTCACCCAGCCACGTTTAAAAGTGGAAAATGGATTTAACGAAACCTTCAGAAAGCAGAGGGTCCCGATGAACAGCGAGGAAACAACACGCTGCACACGTAAGAGAGGAGGGAGAGAGGGCTCAACGTCTGTCACATTTTAGGCCACCAAAAACCATCACACCATGAGCCAATTGGAAGCTAGTGAACTGGCAGCACATGAAAAAAAGTGGGGAGGGGGCACATCAAATGGTGCTGGGGCCCCATTTTTCCACAAAAAAACCCCCAAAGCTCGGCTGTTCCACGCAATGCGCAACCCCTCAATTTTCTCTCCAAGAGCCACGAGCGGAGGTGCCGAGCTCATGTGCGTTCACGAAGTGCCGACGTGAGCCAAGTAACCTGCTGCAAGTAACAAAGACGACGCGCGAAAAAGCACAAACGCATGGCAAGCCGCAACCCCCGATGACCTGCGGCGGACTGGAGACGAACGAAAACAACCTGAAACCTGCGGCGAGGCTCGACAGAACTGCACTCGGAGCTGAGCACTGCGAGGGTGGCAGAGGGTGACCTTAGGACTCTGAGGCCGAGGACGTAGGTTAATTAGTGCCTCTTGTGCTTGTTGGTCCAAAAAGAAACAGAGAACCAAGCTTGTTCCAACACGGCCTTGTTAAGACAAAGCCTCTGTGGACCGGAGATCGCCCCGATCATCAGTCTCAGCAGAGTAACTGCGATGTAATGCAACAGGGAGCAAGACTGACGGCTAAAGACACAGCAACTAAATGTACAAGCAGAAATCTGAAAAGTAAATCACAAGTTTTTAGTCAGTGCGGATCTACCGGCCTTCACATGTACAAACTGGCATTTTAACCCACTGGTGTTTGAGAAGTAGCTCCAGACTGAATGCGCAGATATCGTACATCCCAATATCTGGATTTTCATCGGCGCCCAAGAAAAGACTCCCCACAGCATGATGGCCCCATTAACGTGTTTAGTGTCATCTCACCAGAACCTCATCTACAAGCATGGCTCTTTTTCTGCGACGTATGGCTCTAGAGAGTTAAACTCCAGTGATGGAAAAAGATAAATAGTTGAAATAGTTTGTATTTAGGGGCATCACAGCAAAGATGGGTAACCTTTAAAACATTTACAAAATAATTGATACAAATGTGACATGTAAACATTCAAATCCATTTTGAAAATACCGAACGCCTTCAGCTCCTTCCTGCCTGTGACGCCGTCTTCTTTTGGGTAAAAGTAAATACGGAAAATCCAGAGTAGAGCAGGAGAAAAGGCTAAAGAAAGGTATCGTAGGAAGGTCTAGTTGAATGTATCTGTAGTTTCCAAATTTCCATTGAAACTTCTAAGGTTGTGATACAACACGACTTATGAGATTTTTTCCCACTTTTTTAAAGAAATCAAAACAATGAAATCTTCTGAGCCAGGCTGCAAACCAGTACAGTGGAGTTGCGAATCACAGTGAAGCAAAAAGAATAAATTATTCAGTATTTTTGCCCCTGTTGCCTCTAACAGAGTCTGACTGGCGATTTAATTTTATAGCTTTTATGGCTACGATGAGGCTCGCCGTACTATTACACCTGCATCGTGAGTTGCTTTGGGTAAAAGCGTCTGACATGTGCATTAACACAAAAACAGACAGGAAATTATTGGGGTCTGCAGTAACATTTGAAATGTTAGCAGAACCTGTCTGAACGCTCAGAAGACGGAGAGAAATCGTTTTTGAGTTAAGCACAGAAGAAAGTAAAGCTCCCTCTTCTTCTGGCATATCAGTGCCTTTATTCTGAATTAAGCCCACTGCACATAAACACATGATCAGTTTAACAAACGCATTTCAATCAGATCGGGGAATTTTTTGCATGGTAACCCAGTTGACGTTTCATTTTTATGCCATGTCGCAATCCTTCAACTTTTTAAAAAATCGGTTTATGACGGTTTGTGGCTTTAATGTTTAAAAATTTGGAAGAAGGTCACAAGGGCCGCACCGAGTGCGACAAAGCTTCCAGTTTCCCGATGTGCGAACGATGTACAGAGAGAGAGAGAGAGAGAGAGAAAATTGAGAAGGCACTCACCTCGTTAGGCGCTGTGGCTGAGGGCGCTCCCCAAACTTCCTGCAGAGACACGGCGTGAGAAGAAAACAGAAGCGGGTCAGTTATTAACCACAAAACAAACAGTAAACACAGGCGTCACCAAACGGGTGCATACAAAATCTACCCACTCAGACTCTGACTGAGCCCACGGAGAAGTGTTGTTGCTGTTTTTTCCGTAGCAGCAAGCAGGTCAGGGGGTGTTAAACAGGAGAGAGGCAAGATAATGCCTTTATACAAACATGTGCAATTAGCTCAGCTACATGCTGCAGATGGTTTGAGATAAGATTAACTTCCGAGTGTGTTTTAGGGTGAAGGGGGGGGGGACATACACATACTTATCTGCACATCTAAAAACAACCTATAGCATAGTCCTTAGATTGCACCAAGGCGAAGCTATTCACCTAACACGTCGACAGCGCATCTCGCTCGAGGTATTGATGATGAAGGTTCTCGTTAAAGGGCGCATACATCTTACAAGCACCGAGTCAACATGACAGGTCAAAATCAAGAGTTCAATTTAATTGTTGCTTTATAACTACATTCATGGTCAAAATACACACAAAAAAAACTATAAAGGTGGCGCCTTATACTACACAAACATGGATCTGAGATGCGTCTCTTGTGTGCTTTTCTTTTAATTGTCTTTTGTTTCCTGATCTGACCCCTTCTACCAATATAGTCCAAACACTGTTGCCAACTTAGCAACTTTGATTATGTATTTAAACCTATATTGAGTATTTTGTCCTTCAGAAAAGAAAATCGGAGGAAAAAAAAAAATCAAGTGAGTTTTTTGTTTGTTATTGTGCTCGGAGTGTTTCAATCACTCCTCTCTCCCACAGCCTGAATCAAATTGCAAATTAGACAATTAGACCTATTTAGTTAATTTGTTCGGACATTAAAGTGAGACTTTCCTTGCAATATGTTGGTCCGAGGTCTCCATAATTTAGTAGATTTTTTTCCACTTTAAGCAGCCATAAAATAATGCAGGGACAACCAGCATGTGGCCATAAACCAGGCATTAACTACATTTTAAATTAAGACTACAGCTAAAGCAGCTTTCAGTAAAACAAATGCCCGACATTGCGTTCATACTTGCTAAAATTACCACTTTAAAACTTTCTGATATCATTTTAATTCTTCTTGTGCTTCTAAATGGGAAAATAGTTTGTCAAAAACAAAATTAGAATTAGTGAAGATTTAAACAGGAAGGCACAGCAATCCGTCACAATCCCTGTATAAGCACATTTTCTCGCCTCTCCCCCACCTGCTGCTGTGGACTGCCAGTCAGCTGGCTGACGAGGGGCATCTTTCGATTTCCATTCGTCTACAACAAAAGTTTCCTAAAGCTGTGTTGATCTTTACTGCCCCCAACAACGTTGACCCGAACTAAAGCTGGTAAGCACACTGAGCAAAAGCCTCACTAATTCGTAAGTATCAGCTCATCTTAATAGTGTTATTTAATAAGTACATGAAAGTTGCAACATTTATCAGATGGGGGAAAAAAAAAAGTGCCTAAGACGAGCCTCTAAATAGATAATTACTGCACAGGCGATCATCCTTGAGCATGCAGTTATTTTACCACAACTGGTGCAATAAAAGCGGCTTCTCGTTTCCTGAACAGCCATGTCGAAAGAGATCCTGTGGTCGGTGTGTGTAGGAAGGAGGAAATCACGGGCGCGCATCATCCGAACGTAACATCCAGAGAGATTGCAGCAGCAAAAAAGTAAAACAAATAGGAAGGAAAGCAAGTGCTGTAATCAACTTTGATAAAATATAAATGAATAAAGGATTTTCATCTACGATTGCTCGAACAATTAGCGACATGAGATCCGAGAAAAACTATAGAAAAACTCTGAAAGTGAGCATCTCCACAGACACACACACACAGTTCGAAGGGTACTCCAGAGATTAGGAAGAAGCAATTCACCCTCTTCTAGAGCGACGGGCTCCTCAGTGTAAGAAGAGGAGAGGCAGGATGAAGTGATGCACCGATCATACCTTTGAGGATGGTGCATCAGATGCTACTACAGTCAGTCTGGTCTAGATTCATTATTATTATTATTGTAAACTCAGACAAAGAGGTCAGCTGACTACCTGAGCGACCAGATTGTTACTTCAGCTGATTTCTTACCGGGTGGAATGGACATAGTCCAGGTTGATCAAGCCCACACTAGGATTAGTCAGGCTTGGATGAGGCTCCACCCTTTCCAGAACCTTTGGGATGCAGTGGAGAAGGCTTCACATCTCATCATCGATACAAGATCTTGGTTGAAAATGGATGCAATACAGGCGGGAAAATAAATCTCGTGACTTCGCAGGAGCGTATCTAGAAACAACGGCGAATGCACGGCACATTTAAAACTACAGACCCAGGCAGCGCGTTTTCTAAATATCGTAGAAAAACTTGTGTTTGTGTTACTGCAGCTTCTCAAACCGCGTGAGCTACAAAGAAACAAACTTACGTCTGGTTGAACCGACACCCGTTTTACTTTCGAAATGAATTTGCTTTCGGCCAAATTGAACTTGAATCTTCAGTCGATGGTGAATCAAAAAATCTGCATGCAGCACTGAAGCCGCTGAGTCCACCGCTCGCACATAAACAGGCTTTAAACGCAACCGAGCTAACGTCGCAGCAACATGGAGCTGTCGAGTTTTCTTCTCTGTTGACGATTTAAAAAAGAAAATAAAAGAGGGGCAGCTTTGAAAAGGTGTAGTTAAAACTAACCATGCTGGGTTTTTCCTGAAGAGGGGCTTTACCTCTCTGCAAACAACTCATGAACCGCAGCCAGGTAGTTTTTTTTTTTTCTCTCAGCAATAACGCTGACAAACACAAACAAAGCTCTGCTGCTGCTGCTGCTGGGGCCCACGACAGGAAACAGAAAGAAAAGCCCAACCACTGATAGTTATCTCAAACATATATGATTAGTTGGTTATTTTTTATATTTAATTTAAGCCATTTAAACCTCAGAGCCCGGTTTAAACCGTGTTGGATCAGCATGGATGGCTGGTGAAACTAAAACGCCGCCCTTTTCTATTTGGGTGGAGATCAGTCTTGGGTGTGAAAATAGGACGTTTTGCCTTTTCCTTCCCGGCTGCTTTACATATCCAGGCTTCACGTGTTTTAACAGGAATCGCTCGGTGAGTGACTCGCCACAGAATAACGGCGTTGTTGGCATCATTTAGTCCAAATTACAGGTTGCAGTCCGGCAGACGCAGAGGTCCGTTTCAAACACAACAACTTCAGCAGTGCTTCCTTTCAGCGTTCGGTGATTAGGAAGATGAGACGATAAATTTGAATCCGATTCTGATCTGTGTGGCTTATTTCCGACTAAAAGGGTCAGATGAGAACTTATCAGATCAGAGGTTGGTGGCAAATACTTATGGATATAAATAGGCAAGGCAAAACATAGGCCAAATATTTGAATCAAGCTCCAACATAACATTATTTTTTTATGTACATACAAAACCACCATGTTTTTTTAAAAGATGGGTCATTTCCCTTTTGTGTAGCAGGACGCTCGTTTTTCATCGCATCATTGTACCTACAATGTCAGTCATTGTAGTATATCTCAGCGGCTTTGCAAATTCGGTTAAAAGGTTCGCTGAACTACACGAGGAAGAAAACCGTTTATTTTCCAAAGCTTCCCTTCATGCTACATTTTACGACCCAATCAGAATCTGCAAACTAAAAGACAACCAACTTTCACAGATTTGTCTTTGTTTAGTTTTTTTATCTACGTTTTTAGCCATGAATTTACGACTTATCTGCATTTTTATCTGGGCCGGTCGAAGCAAAGTTGTTTTTTTGCATGTTGGTATTGGTCCAGTAAAAAATTCTGGACAAATAGACCCATGACACTAAATGGATATTAACCAACATCCCATTGATCCGTATCCATTAAAGATCAGCAGCTTGGGCTCAGTGTTTTTTTTTCAGGCGTAAACATCAACTGAGCGACACTCCGACAAACTGAATGTGGTTTTTCCAAGCAAATTGGAAATCCATGATACAGATGTTTCTAACAGGCTTTTTTGCAATATCGATATTGATCGCACTGATTTGACCAATCTGGTGGTGATAAAAAAAAAAAATTCATACAGAAAGATCTCAAGCTGGTGTTTCTGACTCTCCCGCTGTTTTCCCCGTGTCTCTAATTTATTTCCTGTCCGTTTCTTCTGTTTCAATTAATCTGCTTAATTGTTCAATTTGTAAATTCCCTGAATCAATTATTTACATAAACGGTAAAAAAATAAAAGACACATTCATTTGGTCCACCTGTCCAACGTTAAATTAAACTAAACATTTGCCGTTCCAAGGTTAGTTAAGGTAACCGAGCTCATCTTCCTCTGCTCAGCAACATAAAACGTTTTTAGTAATTTAAAAATTACTAATCGGCGGGGGGGGGTCCCGATACAACTTTTCGATAAGATACTGATGTTGCAGTCTTCTCAGTTACCCGATACGGATATTGACATGAATCACACATACTTATTTTTCCAGTGTGGAATGTTCCAAAGAGCAAATTACAAAATGTTTTTTTTTGGAGATTTTAGGCCGATATAAGCAGATTTAACAGTTTTTTGCTTATATATCCCCATATCAGATCGAGGCTACGCTAATAATAAAGGCTGCATTTAAAGGCAAGATGATCTAATGTTTTTCAAGCTTTCGATTGGGACAAAACATTTCAGATAAATGAGGGATAGACTCTCAACTATTGTTCTTTGAACATGCCTATATACTAGGAACGCACTGATATAAAGAATTGGGCCAATACTGATATCTGACAGAAACATTGCTGTTATAGCCGATAACTGATGACACCGTGGGAATTTAGCGTGTCACTGATCTAGATAAACATCATGTCATAAGTATTGTTATTCAAGGTCACAACAACACATTAAAAAAACGATATTTGAGAAGTTCAAGAAGTGGCTGGTTCAATATTTTTTACTGGGGTTTTTTCTCCACCGTTTGTTGATTTCCCACATAAAAACATTAAAAAGATATATAATTAAATGGATTTACGGTGTTCAGTTCTCCTTTATGATAGAGAGGCCCATTTTAAATGTGCATATTTTAAGTAGCAGTAGTCGCTTTTTTAAGTTATCGTTGGCCGATGTTGATGCCGATATATTGTGCAGCTCTCATATTTATGGTGGATCACACTTTGTTGTGAGAATAACTCACAGCAGTTTATTTAACACAATAATCTGTAAAAAGACAAATTTCAGTAATGCAGCATCACAGCGAGAAAAACATTATTTCTATTAACACCAGACAGGATTTGTTACAAAGAACGTTGAACTTGACTGAGACTAGTCCATTAAAAGCTAGAGATTTGACTCAGACTGGAAGACGGGTATAAAGCTGCTGTGAGTTTTATATACAAAAAGGGAGAGAAGCCAAATAGCTTGATAAGAGAAATCGTAAACAGAAAAAAAATAAATAAGAGGAAAATGGAGAGAGAGAGATAGAAGCAGATATGACTCGTATCTGAGCCGGGTGATGGGAACGGTGGAGGAATAATTATAAAGGAGCACAATCAATAAGGTTCCCACAGTGCAACGCTGATGCTTCCAGTGGCTT
The DNA here is from genome assembly GCA_032876305.1 of Orestias chungarensis. Classification (NCBI taxonomy): domain Eukaryota; kingdom Metazoa; phylum Chordata; class Actinopteri; order Cyprinodontiformes; family Cyprinodontidae; genus Orestias; species Orestias chungarensis. The sequence continues at coordinate 763,277 of JAVLVB010000031.1, forward strand.
ATGGATTCTAGACGGCTCTCACACTCCTTTTCAGCTCATTTCTGAACAACCCAGAACCTGCTGCCTGCATCGGATGATGGAAGGTGGGATTACCGCAAGGAGGAAAGGCAGAGGGGTGTTTGAGGCAAAACAGAGTAATAACACGTGGATGAGGGAGAGGATCTTTTAACGAAACGCACAGAATAAAGATGCGACATTTAAAGGTTTTGTTCTTCTATCAAAACGGATTGTTTATTTGCAAGCACCGTCAACGCATTTATGTGATTTTACGCCGTGATAAGTAAAGAGTGACGCGAGATAAAGTGGCCCTTAAGTTAGCAGCGGTGGGTATACGGAGAGAGAGAGTGACAGAGATCAAGGCGTTTAACTTGCGAGATGCCCTTTTGGTTAGCCGGTTCTGTGAAAAACCACAGTCCACACTTCTGTTCACCTCTACAAACTGACTTTAGCATATCAAGCCGAAAAACACAAACACCCCCAAAAACAGAAGAAAGCCCAAACACAGGAAAACCGCAATAAAAAAAAAAAAAAGGTAGCGCTGCACATGTCAGGGCAAGGCGTTCTCACTGTTGCATCAGCAGTTCTCCAGACGGGCTCGGCCGCGAGCGCCAAGCACCAGCAGCAGCAGCAGCGTTTCAGGTGCGAGCTTCAGCAAACAGCAGGTCTGAGTATGCTGAAGCCTCGGCGAATCGAGCCAACATCGCCCACAGTCACTGAATTCTGACTCGACTCGGAGCGGAAATCGTTAAACCGTTTCCTCCTTTTTCCACACGGCCAATTCCAAGAAACGTAAGAAAGCGAGATCCGAGACGCCAAGCTCATTCGACGGTTGAACTAAATGCTTACCTGCCTGTTGCATTCAAAGGAATGCTAACACACTGTAGCCAGATAGCTCTGCTCACTATATCCAAGATAAGAATCAGACTAAACTTATTTATCTTCAGATCAGCTAAGATGGCCAAACTTGACCTGCTGATTGCCAGAATAATCTGATTTCTTGAAGTGACATTTCTTTGAACTGGAACAGAGTCAGTTTTGTAGGCCGCCTTATGTACACACACACACACACACACACACACACACACACACACACACACACACACACACACACACACACACACAC
>JAVLVB010000031.1:764499-794069 GCA_032876305.1 Orestias chungarensis
AATCCTAGATATACTAAAGACAAAAGCTTTTATGCCGGCCACTCAGACTTAGCTGTCCTCGTCTTCTGTATGTTTAGGGTCATGGGTTATTTGAAAGAAACCAACTTTAACTTCCTAGTAAGGTCTTGCTTTAATCCTACTACAGTTTTTCCCTTCCTCATGTTGCTCTTCCACATCGAAAACCTCTCACATCACAGTGCCTCAACCATCGTACTTTACAGCCGGGGTGAGGTTTTTAAGTTTTTCCTCCTCTATAGATCCAGACCACAGCGCAGGCCTCCCTAGATAACAGTTTGTGTTCACTCGCAGACGAAAAACCCCAAGGTAAACCGGCCTCCTGAAGGCTAAGAGGTACAGTGACGCGTGTTCAGGCTCCGATTACAACAAAGCAAAACAACAACACGACACCTCCAGTCAGCCAAAGATGAGAGTACAACGTTTCAGATCTTAACCTAGCAGAATGTATCATACATCACATGTATAAGGATTATCAGCAGTTTATTGAATATTCTGAAGATTAATCCAATGATGGGATAAAAAACAACGTTGCATATTATTCAGTTTTTCATCGACTTTGAAAAACAAATATCCAATTAGTTTTTGAAAGAGGACAATAAACATTTCATGGCCTTAAAATGCAAAAAAATAGACTTCTAAAAGTTCAACAAGTAGAAAGCTTAACCCCCTCTGCTCGAGTTATCAGAGCAGTGTAGGGCTAATCTGTTGACTACGTTTTGGATTAACAGATTTATAATAGAAGAGGAGATTTGGAGATTGTCTTTAGCAGAATTTCATACATTTTACGCTGAAACTAAAAACTTATTTACAGACAAAAAAAATAAATAAAAGCTTTTAATCCTAAATGGAAAATCTATATATGCTTGTTGGTGTTTTGCTTACGGACTGCAGATTTGACGTTTTACAATTACCGACGATTAATCCGATTTTTTTGTTACAGCAAAACGTCACTGTCAAACTTAATGAACACTTTTTCTTTAGAACAACTTTTTCCAAAACTAATGTGTGTAGAATTTTATTTTTATACAGAAATGTTCTGATAGCGTTAAACTAGTGATCAGTTGATCACTTCATGGAGTAGTTTTACCTGTAATAAATAGGAATCATTAGCAAATCCAGTGATAGAGCAAAATATTAAATGCAAATTTCAGTTTTTGTCATGCTAGAATATTGATATTAAAGCATAGTGGAGCAACCAATCATGGAGAGAGAAAAATTTTTTTTTCGCAATTTAATTGTTTTGATTTCAGTTCAAAAAGGCATAACTATGTTATGCTAACCATTTATTGGTTAAATATATTACACAGCTGTTCATATAAATATATACCTAAACTCCTACACTTTCACTTTACCAGATTATTTTATGACTACACCCAATTGTTGTACACGTAAAACAATTGTCCTTTATTAGGTAGTGGGAGTTATTGGTAGCAGTAAATGTTCAGCCTGACTTGGAGTTTATGTTGCAGCTAAGGAAAGGCAGCTTAATTGTCCCTGCAGAGGTGCAGGGGACAAAAAACAAACAAAAAAACTCGTAAAAATTCATGGCAAAACCAAACCTGCGGCTCTGGCAGGTGTTTCACACTGTAGAGCTTTAAATTATTAATATGAGGGATCGTCTCGTCAGTTCAAAATGCCTCCGTTTTACCTAAACATGTTCAACAAGGAAGCGATCAGCGATTAAATTTTACGGCTGTGGGTAAACAGTAGCACAACGTCTTACATCATTTTAATTGCGAGCCAATTAATGCTCAGAATACTAGAAAATCCTGCGATGGCAATGATATTGATAAGTATTAATGGTTAATGGGCTTCAGTCCTTTGATATATGAATATTCTGCACAGTGATATTGTGATGGCGGTATAATCGCGATTCAGTGTGGAAAATAAATAGCTATAAACAGATCTAAGTTTAAATGTTTATGTTAGTTGCTCTGACTGAACGATCCTCTTGCAGCAAAGCTACGTCTCTTTGATCATTTTGTCACCAACCACTACAAAGTCCTTGAACGTCACGGTGGTAAAAAAAAACCTTTCTCTGCGTCTGACTTCACGTCAGAGGACCATATGGCGAGTTGACTTGACTCAATGTGAGAGTATGAGCTCAGCACCCTGAGCCACCGGTAGAGAAATCACAACGAATGGTTTCTCTGAAGCAGACGTTTTTCAAATAATGTGTGGCAACCTGGCTTCTCTGTTTGACTGAGACCACAAACCTGCGAGCACGAAAGGAAACACGGCGGTGGTCTGCTTTGGAGGGGCTTCTTTACTGAATGCAGAGGATCAGCTTTAAACTTTGTCACGCTTTATGAGGGGAACTCGTCGCTTAAGTCAACCTTTTCTACATTTTTACACGTTTTTTTCACATTACAACTATAAAATTTAAGGCCTATTGGGGATTCTCTCCATAGCAGACCAGCACCAAGTGCCACAAAAGTATCAAGTTGAAGAAATCTGTTTTTCTATGCTTTCATGAAAATGCATCCTAGGGGAAAGGTGATATGGATTTAAAATGTCATGATCTCTTGAAATGCTAATGCAAGAACGATACAAGCAATGTAAACACAGTCTCTACATAGGGAAGTGAATTAAATCGCCAAACCGCACACAGTACGTGCATTTAATCGTGTTTTTGCGGGAATGTTTAAAAGCAGGGGTCTCCAACTTGCTTAGCGAGCTACCGTCCTACAAGCTTTAGATCCATCTGATTCCGCAGCGATGGAGCAGGGAAGCATAGAGTAGACAGTAGATCTCAGTGACAAGGGTTGGCAACCACTAGCTGTAACGCAACAAACAGAGGTTTTAAAATATCAATCAAAATTGATCATTGGGACAAAACGTCCAATCCCCTCCTATCCAGGCAACAAGTGTGTATGGATAACGATAAGATAACGACAAGTCATGTGCAAAACGAGGCACGTTTCTATGCAAACGCATCAACACCAGACGCATGCACGACTCGCCATTTTAATTTTTATTCACTAAAAAACACATATAATAGTTAAAAAAAGAAATAACATGGTTAAGGAGCGTAAATATGTTTTCAGTGCAGTGGATAAATTAATTTTGCTTCATTCAGCCGGTTGCACGGTAGAACCATAACTCATTTGTTCCAAGATTTTAAGAAAACTGAGGCGCACAAATGATGTGATCATATATAATCTGAAGAGATGAGCCGATTAGGGCTCTTCCCGTCAAGCATCGGTGTAAAAACCTTCAGAAACAAATCTGATCTTTAGTGTTTCCTGCTTCTTTCCTCTTTTTTTTAAATAATATATTTAAGCAAAAATGTGTAGCAGGTCATGTGATGGAAGCTCAATATTCAGCTGAAGAAAACCTTATGGAGTTGTTGATTGATGCATTTATGTATTAAAAACGATGTGCTTTCTATGTTTTAAGGACTAATAATTACAGGGGACGGGGGATGGGTCTCATTTCCTTTCACCAATACTAATACGGGAAAGCACAAAGTAGATGGTAAAGAATATAAATGAAAACTGAACCGACTAGTTTTCAAAGAGGATAAAAATAAACCTGCAACTAGTTACGGACATGTGCCAACAAAAAAAAATAAACACTTGAATGCATAATCAGGACAAAAAAATAAATAAAAACAAAACCCATCAAATGAAGTCACAAGTGTTTGTGAACTATTGAAAAAAAAAATAATTCCTGCCTTTAAAGCCGTGCTAATCCCGACCCAGCCAAAAAATCTGCATCATTTCCATGGCAAGAACAAACTGAGGTTCAGACGCTGTTCCTGCGTGTTTTTTATTTATTTTCAGACTCGGCAGAGAGAGAGAAAAAAATCAAATACGTGGAAACAACAAGTCTCACCAAGCAACTGAATGTGCGTGTCAGAGAGAGAAAATTTAGAAATTGGGGCCTACTGGCTGCATTAGTCCTGGCAGCCTGTTGAGAAATACCTGCATACTGATGTCACGGCTTCAAACACACGGCAAGCAGAAACAACTGGCTTTTCCTTTAGTACACACTCACTTCCTCTGCTGCTGAGGGTTTTTTTTGTTTTCTGTGTGGCCCTCAGCTACACACACATGCAACACAAATAATCGTTAAGAGAAAAAGAAGAGAGAAAATCTAATGTTTGAGGGTAAAATTTTCATTCAGAGTCAAATCTGGAAGGCATGTTTTAAAGGCCGGGTGCAAGTAAGGACAGAAAGGAAAGATTAAAAAAAAAAGGGAGGAGCGGACAGACGCGGCTGCTTTCTCCGCGCTTGGCAGCGCCGCCTTGGCGTGTGCCTGGCGCTCGCAGGCACCTCCGAGGAGCAAGGAGGGCAGAGCGGCTACGAATGTTGTGAGACTCTTCCCTCTCAGCAGAGTCATGGCACAGCATTAAACGCGTGACTGAGAAGGGGAAGTGGCGAGGAGCCGAAGTTTCATCATGCGAACGACGCGGTCTGTGCTCAGACGCAATCCGTGCTCAGGCGCAATCCGTGCTATGCTCCAGATGTTACCGGCCGACTTGAGGGTTGCCGTCGACGGAGGCGGCGCCGTCCTGCTTTGTAAAAAAACAACGCTTACTTGATAGAAGTAGCAGGTTTTTGTTTGTTTTATTGGAATAAAGGAGGAAGGAGTTACAAAACTCCTCATATGTTAAAGATTAGGTCCTCAAGCATGTAAAAAGTTTGTGGATGTTGATGCATTTGATGAACCTTGACCAGTCCACTCCGGGTCAGAGCTCTGATCTGTGCCGACCTTTATTTTTAGCGGCTTGTATCCAGCAAGCAGGGCCGTGATCAGTACAACCACTGTATAATAAAAAAAGTATAGATTGGCAGTGCAATCGAGTATCAAGCCATAACAGCAGTATCGATATCAGATGTTGATATTGGCTCAGGTTTCCTTATTGATCCATTCCTATTAGTAGCCAACCATTTCTACTGCTCTCAAGCGCGACTCTTAAAAGGAAAAATAGAAGCTATAATGGACAGAGCAGGTCTAAAAAGGCCTCGTCATCTGTGCATCTGTAAGGGTACTGCAAGCGATCCTCACAACAACAACAATCCCGAAAAAACCCTGAAATAGACGGAGTGAACTTTTGTTTTGGCACGTGATCAGAATCCTCATTTCACTTGTCCGAGTGAACGTGTGAATGCAGCAGGATGCTGCCGATGACCATGAGCAGGGCAGACCCCTCAAGGTTGAGTTACCGCAGATGGCGGTAGGTTTGGGCGCCCGGAGACCTCCCAGCAGGGGGCGGCGATCAACGGCGTGCGCTTGTGTGCGCAGGCGTGCGTGGGTCGCATCAGCCGGCTCTAAGAAGAGCGAGCGCCTGCACACACACACATACTGCTCCATCTGTCTTTGACATGGGAGAGCTTAATGACAGAGGCAGCAAAGCCCAGAAGAGAGCGAGAGAGAGAGAACGAGAGAGAGAGAGAGAGAGAAAAGAGGTTGCCTCGTCCTTCTTTCCTCTCGTCCTTCATTTTTCTATCCCTCTCCCCCTCTTGACCACACTCTACATGTAGGAGCACTCAGGCTGGCCTAAAAAAACAATCTTGGCCTGGCAGCAGATCAATAACTCCTCTAGACGCGCACTTACTTGCACATCAACTCTGCTCTTTAATGAGTGTAATCTGGCTCAGGGGCTGGAACAAGAATCTCCAGTGTTCCTGCGCGTTTATATACGCTTTGGAAAAAATAATACAAAAATTAAAAGAGTAATGACATTTCCAGTGTGTGCAAACGCACATATACGCAATCGTGGTTCATCATTTGTATTTTTTGGACTGCAAAATTGTGCTCAAACTGTATTTTCCGAACAAACGCTACGAGGAAGATCCTCCAATACAGTTCCTTTGTTTTGAATCTCTGTATTCAAAACCAGATTTGGAGTCACAGACCACAACAATTATTGCCCAACAATACATTTAGACAATAGCTAGAAAGCCCTGTTTCCCTTATGGCTGCACTTATTCTGCTTCAAGATAAATCTTTAAATGTTCTTCCTTCTTGCAAAGAAGATATGACGAAATGTGGTCTCACGAAAAGAAACAAAGCTGCACGCACACCTGCAACACTAACTTAATATTAACTGAATTCATTTGCAGTATTTAGCCCGCCCATTTTCTTATTAGGCCGTTTCAACCTAAGTTTATTTGTCTTAGGTAAAAAATAAAAAGCCAATCAACAGTAGAATGGCATTCATGTGAACAAAATGACATTTCTCTGGGGTTTAACAGCTACTTAGCTTTAGGTAAGACTGAAAAATGTTGCGGAGAAAACTGAAGCACCTTTGTACCGGCATACCTGCTATCTGGGTCCTCAAAAAAAAAGGTGGTAAAACGAGAGAATACCGATGCATAAGTGGGGTTAACGTGTGGGAGGCACTTATGACCTAAAGTTGACTATTTGAGCCTGCTCAGGTTTAAGGCGACGTCCCTTTTTCACACCTTTTATAGACATTGCAAACAGGCAAAGAGATAAAAAGTGCCTCGTTGGTTTCTCGTCTTTCCCTGTACAACCTTATGAAGAGCAAAAATAAGAAGCTCGGGCGAACAAACGTTAAGCCACTAAATGAGCAAGTAGATCCCAGAAGCCGGACACTTCTCTCCGATTACACACAATATAAAGTTTGGGGAAAATCGAGATGATGAAAAAAAACTAAACATATAAATAACACATTTGTAAAAGTAGAAGTTTTGTTTTGGTTTTTAATCTGGAATCTTTACAAAGTGTTTGAGGGTCGACAGAAATGGTCTTACAAAACTGTTGTTGGTCATGCAGCAAAATCAGGTGAGGCACTTAAAAGCCCTAAGACTCTCGGTACCTTGTGTTTGCCCATAGAAACACAAAGTTTGATAATGCAATGGTCAGAGAACACAAAACAGAACAAAACAAAATAGATGAGGCTGTAAAGTTCACAATTGTCATCATCCGAAATCCCAAAACACGGGAAGATGACTGACCAAATCTAGCTCAGCCTCTTGCTTAAAATAACACTGCAGCGCGCCTTACAGGCGCAAAGGTGCAAAACACAAAAAACTATTGAATAAATGTTCATTTTTTTGTGACAACACCAAATCTGGGCCATGTTTGGCAACAGAGTTGAGCAAGAAACACACCAAGCACTGCGTATTAGCACAAACGGCTCAGGACCAACGGTGATGCAAAAGAGCGTGTTGCCTCCGAAACGTTGAACAGAAGTTTGAACGAGAACTGCTCAATATACCGAAATAATAAAGGATAATAAGAACCTTTAGTTTAATGCCTTGAAAACAATTCTAATTCGTGGGATGTTTTAGTTGCTTTTAAGAAAAACAGCCCAGCATTTGCAGCCATTTTAAAACATTACAGGACAAGAATGATATTTCTCCAGAAAAAAGAAAAATGGATGTAAGTTATGAGAAGAGACACGAAAAAAAGTTCATTACTTTCTTATCAACACTATGGCTATAAATAAGAAAGGATAAGAGTCTTTTGACGAGGACAGAAAGGAAGAGAAGTGAGAAGTGCATAAGGAAAAGAAGACGACGAGACAACCAATGAAGAAACAAGGAAGGATCAGATGGAAGCACATAGGAGAGAAAGGAAGGAAAGAAGGACAGAAGGAAGGAATGATTAAAGGAAAGGAAGCTTCTAGAGATAAAACAAATAACCGTGTGCCCTTATATTCATTTTTCCATGACTGGAAAACATTGAAATCGCATTTTCAACACTGCTTAGGAAGCGTGCTAATTTTAAAAACCCCATGAAAACCAGATGACACCGATATGCAAAACATTTGAACTTTTAAAAAAAAACACGCTGAAAGCAACATGTCGCTGCACAGACGCAGTTATATCGAAGACGTAGACGATGAGCAAGAGGCAGAGGAGCGTGACTGTAAACGAAAAAACACCGTATAGGCTGGTAGCGCAGATGTGGAAAGGGTTGAGAGGAGAGATGGCATGAAATGACACCAGGGAGATGTGAACCCTGAATGAACCCCACCTACACACACACTTTTCCAACCCCCTCCTGTCATTTCTCTGCAGAGTTTATGACTCACTTCTAAACAAGAAGGAAACCAAGGGGGGGAAACAAGGACGCCGAACCAACCGCAACAGTCGCGTGGCGGCTCCTGGTTGGCAGCAAGGCGGCCCGGGTAGCGGATCTGCTACGGGAGCATCAGAGGATGCGGCACGAACTCAGTTCTGTGTTTCAGGTTCATCAAAGATGCTAATAAGACTTTTTCTTCAGTTTTTTTTTCTGTTAAGCAACAGACTGACAATCAGCCATACCAGAGCAGATAGCTGGACTAATGAACCAGTTAATTTCAGCACGTTAGATTTTTCTTATAAAGTGTAAATTGGACCTACATCTTTTCATTTATTTCTGAAATGGTATAGATGCTAGAGGTGGTCAATGAGGATTAAAACAACTTTTTTAAACACCACAAATACTGTTCTTGGAAAACATACACCTTTAAACCAGGAGTACGATTTCTATCACGAACTGACCAATTGAATTTATCAACGCTCTAATGGAACAAGCGGTTAGGAGCAGAAGTAAAAAAACAACAATTTGAGTTTTCAAACATAAATAATCTTAATTTATCAAGAAATTCATTACGATGACATTGAAATACATTATGATGCACACACCTAATAGGTGCGATGCAGCTTGTACAATATTTCCACCGATTGAGAAGCAGCCATCTGGGATCAATATTTTTTTTTCTTAGACCCTGATTGGCTGAATACCCTAGAATAGAAATAAGGAAGGCTGCAATAATATTTAATTAAAAAGGTTGTTCTCAGCGGATATTATTTTAACATTTCATATAGGTCAAATAAAAAGGAAGATAAGGCAGTTATTTGTGTCTATTTAATGCTAAATTACCTATCACTTAAAATCTGTTTTGATAGTTTTGAACAAATATACACAAATCCCAGCTTGTTATGTTTTAATTAAGGAGTGAAATTTAACTTTAGGCTCTTCTGCTGCTGGCTTTTAGCAGAATAAATGGAAACTCTCAAAAGGAAACAGACTCTCCGCCGCTTTTGTTAGTCCTCCAAATATCCGAGGCGATGTAACACTGTTGCAGCTGCACGAGACGGGGAGCGCCTAAATTTAGGCCCCAGTTTTTTGGCATTTATCAAAGTGACCACCGTCTTGCCCTGCCCTGGCCACTAACGCACTGACTGTACTGCAGTCGGGAGGAAAAAAGAAAAGAAAAGAATGAAAATTCCTGGCAGGACCAGAGAGAGTGAGAGTGACCTTTGAGAGACGCTCCTAAGCGAATGCAACAGTGTTTGTGCGTGTGTGTGTGTGTGTGTGTACACATGGAGTCTAGAGACAAGTGTGTTGGGTCAAGGCGGCGTCTGGTTTTGCGACGGTGAAGGAGGATGTCGTGATTGTTAGTCGCTCCTCTTCAAAACACGCCATCTTTCTAAAAAAAAAAACAAAGGTGCAGTTTTTTCTGTAAATCTCCACACTCGCACGGCTTTGGTGAAACATTTCCAGCGTCAAAGTCTGGAGCTGAGAACGAGATGTCTGGGAGGGGGTGTGCTTCTTTTTGGTTAAACCATAGGACTCTAAACCAGGTCAGGCTCGTTCCATGAGCTCATGTAAAACCCCACATGAATTCCCCAGAAGCACTTCAAAAAACAATATTTTAAACAGTAGACGGCAGATTCAGCACCCTCTCGTTAAAGCCAACATAAAAAAAGGGCATTGTTTTCTCAACCGCAATCAGACATATTTAACAGAGCAGCACACTCGTCCACCGCGCAGGGGCCAAAACCTCCTGACGTCAGCGGCCACAGGAATGCCACCAAGCGGATTCCTCAGTCAAAAGTCTCTCCGCCGTCCTAGGTCAAACAAGCAGGACAATGCGAAGAAAACATTTTCTGCAGATAACAGCTTTCCCTTCCTGGAATCTCGGCCTCCTTTCCTTCGGTTCTTTTGTGTTTTCCGCTGCATTTTCGTGACACTTGATAACTTCCCCTGGTGGCTCAGACTTTTACTTTTGCGGGGAGGGGGCAGAATGAAAGACACGGACTTTCTGAGCTCCGCGGTCTTGCCGGAGGCTGGCTCAAAGAACTTGCAGGCACAGATATGATTTTTTGAATTATAAAAGCACAAACACACGTGCACTGCCATTTTAGAGAATATCAGTATAGGGAAAAAAAGCAGCTCCGCACCAAAACGCGTTGGATTTGGCCTACTTAGCACCAAATCTCAAAGCTCCATTCCAAAACACAAAGATATTTTGTTGATATTTATGTGATAGTCCAAGAACAAGATTTTTTTTTTTACTCATTAAATTGAAACAAAATGTTACGTTTTAAGAAGAAGTCTTTTGGGGAGTGCATCTTTAAATTTTCACATCATGCCAAAGCTCATTCCCAATCAGTCGACATCAACTCTAGCAACAGATGCGTTTGATATAAACGACTACATTGTAGCAATTTTGACACACGTGCACATTTGTGTCAAGACAAAACAAGCACGCATAAAAAACGCATTAGATCAATTAACAGCAACAGATCGTAATGAACACAGAAGGAAAGAAAAGGTAGATGCAAATCACGAGAATCAACCAGGCTGCACGGAGCATAACCTTGACAGATGGTGACGTTACTTATGGCTGCAATAAACTAAACGTAGAAAAATAATCAGAACTTGCAAAGTTTCCCTAAAACTCATTAGCTCTTTCTTGGAAAAAATACAATAACCTACGCAGGCAGGGATAAAAACCTTTACTGTGGAATTAGGGAAGTGATGAATAAGTTTCCTAATGGAATACTTTACAATGCACACAAAATAAGACCCGAAACGAAACGCGGCTGGTGTAACCGGATACAAAAGGCTTACATAAAGCTTTTGCTTTTTACTCAAATATCAGGATACTTTGGCCTTTTTATTGCAAACTTTGTTGCCTAAACTAGTGCTAGTTTGTCACCAAGGCAATTTCATGGATCCGCGGTTGATGGGTACTCTCTGAGGAATCGGCACAAGTGCTTGACATGCATTTACGCGCATGAGGTCGCCCTCTTGGAAAGTCAACATCTGCAAGTCTCAAGTATTTCACAGCAAGTTTCTTCTACCTGGACTGTCTTGTTTTTAGTTTAATTTATCCGTCTATCAAGGCGAAGCAGCTTATCAGTCTTTGCTTGACTTCACTTTAGTCCATCACCCAATAAAACACTTTAACTAAATGCTGGTAGGTAAACAAGTAGGTTATCAGCGAACATAAGATGCGACTAACTGCCCTGGGGCTGTAAAACTTTATTTGTGTAATGTGGCTCACAGCTCTATCCCCTCCCCTCCTATCCACCGCAGTAACAGCAGCATCTCCTCGTGGCTCGGAGGCGGTGCCATTAGGGGGTTTTCCCAACACGGGAGATCCTGTGTATATTTAGAGCCTTTCTCTCAATGTTTGAACGTGTCCCCGTCTTTTTTTCTGTCCTCATTAAAATGCCAACAAAAGCATCGGCTCGGTTACGATCCAGGCCGATTTGAGTTGAAATGCTCAGTTTGACCGCGGGACAGCGACCGTAGAGCAGTAAGGTACACTTTTCTGGACGTGTTCGATAAAGACAAAGTTTTGCCTCCGACGTAGGAAGCAGACGAGTGCAAAGTCTGCTTGGCGCCGGCGTTTTGTGAACGGCGGGACGGCGGAGGCCAAGGACAGCAGACAGAGATGGACGGGAAAGGAACAGAGGACGTTCTCTGCAGTTATGAGGAAACTGGGCTGGAAGCTGAGTCGGAGTGCAAGAGAGTTCAGCGAAGTGTTTCAAAACACACGTCAACACAAGAGCTGAATACTTCTACTGTGCCGACTTGTTCACTTTCCGTCTAAACCGAGCGGCGAAACTGACGGCAAGAGCAACAGAGACAAACCTCCGAGCTCTAGAAAAAAAAACAGTCATGCCAGGTCTGGCCTTTAAAACCTGCAGAGTCTTTCAATTCTGCCTTACATTGTATTATGCCAACTTTATCACACAATAAAACTTCTTATTACAGGTAGAAACCTCTCTTCTGCAAATCAGTACCAAGATATTAAGCTTCCCCCTGTATAGATGGATGTTTAGTAAATTGGCTAGGCTATATAAACTACCATGTTTCCAATCAGGGATCTAGATTTCATTTTCCTGATAGGATGTTTCCAACCAAACATTTATAAAGATTTCAATATGATTATGTTCTTTTGTAAGTATGTGTAAACATTTCCAAAAATTACTTTTTTTTTTTGTAGCCATTAATGCCAAAAGCGGACGGTTTTCAAGTCAATTAAAAACAAAAATTATGAAGCATATAGTTTTGCATGTAACTCTGTAATATGAGAGCAACCGGACAAGAAAACTTTTAAAAACAGGCGATGAGGCAGGCAGAAATGTCTTAATGAACTAAACTCCCCTTCTGCACGTTCCGACAGCAGTGCAGGTACATGCTGTACTGTGTCAGAATATCTGTCTGCACGATAAAGCAGATGGCTGAGAAGCGAGAAAGAGGAGTGCCAAGCTGGCAGCGATCCAAGACAAATCACGCAAAAAAAATGTGCATTTGTATCCCCCGGGGTGTCTCCGGCAGCCATTCCTCCCGAGACAAACAGCTGTAGCAGCGAGAAAGCCGAAAATAAGGAGACTGAGTCAACTTAGGTGTGTGTGTGTGTGTGTGTGTGTGTGTGTGGTGCTTTAACAGGCCCTTTCCTCACTTGACCAAACAAGTCGAATCTGAAACCTGAACGAAACTACGGGCCTCAGGGAAGCAAAAAAAGGATTTCAGTCATGTGAAGTAACAGATATGTATGAACTCCTAAAACAATGGACCACTGTATCAGCTAAATAGCTCCCCCTTAATGTAGTCATGGCAAATTTACTTCGGCTGCGGTTTTTGCTTGTGATTTTTTTTTTTTTTTGCACTCGCTCGCAAACCTAAACCAACCCCCTCCCACCACATCGCACCGCGAGCCACACACTTCGAAGACTTTTTACAGCTCCGGATGAAGAGAACGAGAAAAAGTGCAACCGCGAGAGCTGCAGGACGGCTCGGGTGAGACGGGCTCCTACGGGCAGCTGCGCGTTCACGTTAGCGGACGTGAGGTTATCGCTTTGAGCGCGGGCAGGGGTGTTGGTGGGTTTGACTGGGCATGTGTTTTAACTCTCATCTGAGCCTTTCGCCCCCGTAAAGGTCAGCGCTGCGACATCTGCTGCTCTCTCTCTGAATCTTTTCCCTTTCATAAAAAGGACGCGGGGAAGAGGAGATGACCCCGGGGAATGGATGCGCGTGCACACGCAGGCACAAAAACACACACCAGCGTCGAATGTGCAGCGGCTCACACCCGCTAAATCAGATCAAAACAACCCCAAAGCCCCTAAACCACACTCATGGTAACAAATACAAGAACACGGGGTTTGTGTCGCGAAGAAACGCTCGACAGTATTGCTGTGGCAGAGCAGATTCTTGGCTTAAGGCCTGAAGGCTTTTTTTTTCTTCTCTCTGTCACAGGAGAGGGGGGTTTAGGGGGTTGGGTTGGGAGTCCCTGGAGGGGCACAGCAGAGGCAGGGTGGGGTTTAAATAAGAGATTCATGCTTTTATCATCTCAGGTGAACAGTGCTGCTCTTTTCAGACGCGGCATAAAGCAACGAGGAGATGAAAAACACTAAATGAACGGCGTTTATTTTGGGGTATTTTTCGTGCTTGTTATGCACACAGTGGACGGCAAACTGTACTGCCGTAAGTTACTGACACTAATATATTATTAAGGCGCAAGAAAGACTCTCTATAGTTAATCGTTGCAGTTTTCTCGGCTTGTTATAATGCGTATTTTATATACACGGGTGGGACAATGAAACTGAAACACCTGTCATATTAGTGTGGGAGGTTTTATGGGTAAATTGGACCAGCCTGGTGGCCAATCTTTATTGATTGCACCAGTAAGAGCAGAGTGTGAAGGGTCCAATTAGTAAGGTAAGAGCACAGTTTTGCTCAAAATATTTTAATGCACACAACATTATGGGTGACATACCAGAGTTCAAAAGAGGACGAAATTGTTGGTGAGCGTCTTGCTGCCGCATCTGTGACCAAGACAGCAACTCTTTGTGCATCAAGAGCCACGGCATCCAGGGTAATGTCAAAATACCACCAAAGAAAGACGAACCTCATCCAACAGGATTAACCGTGGACGCAAGAGGACGCTGTCTGAAAGGGATGTTTGGTTGGTAATATGGATTGTATCAAAAAAAAAAAAAAAACATAAAACCACGGCTTCCCAAATCACAGCAGAAAATAAAATGAAAGTTTCCAGCAAAACTGTACGTCGGGAGCTCCACAGGGTCAATAGACACGACCGGGGTGCTATAGCCAAACCTTTGGTCACTCGTGCCAATGCCAAACATCTGTTTCAATGGTGGGAGGGGCGCAAATATTGGGCTGTGGACAATGTGAAACATGTATTGTTCTCTAATGAGTCCACCTTTACTGTTTCTCCTAAATCCAGGAGAGTTATGGTGTGGACAAGCCCCGAAGAAGTGTAACACCCACTCTGTGAGTGTAGCATAGGGCTGGATAAGTGATGGTTTGGGCTGTCATATCATGGTAATCCCTTGGCCCAAGACTTGTGCTAGATGGGCGCATCACTGCCAAGGACTACCGAATCATTCAGGAGGACCATGTGCATCCGATGGTTCAAACATTGTATCCTGGAGGCGGTGCTGTGTATCAGGATGAAAATGCACCAATACACACAGCAAGACTGGTGAAAGATTGGTTTGACGAACATTAAAGTGAATTTAAACATGTCCCATGGTCTGCAAAGTCACCAGATCTAAATATTATTGAGCCACTTTGGGGTGTTTTGGAGGAGCAAGTCAGGAAACGCCTTCCTCCACCAGCATCAAAACGTGACCTGGCCACTATCCTGCAAGAAGAATCACTTAAAATCTTTCTGACCACTGCGTAGGACTTGTGCATGTCATTCCCAAGACGAATTGATGCTGTATTGGCCGCAAAAGGAGGCCGTACACCATACTAATAAAGTATTGTGGTCTAAAACCAGGTGTTTCAGTTTCTTTGTCCAATCCCTGTATATACTTGTTTTATAGACCAATTTGTGTTTAAAAATTGCTGGAGAGATCCTGAAATTGTATCGTAACACAGTCACGTTGTTATATCTGATCTTTAATCAAAAGAACAACATTTAATTCAACATGGTTTAATAAACCTGATTTAAGTTGGGTAAGTCGGTTTGATTTTTTAAGTTTTAATGGTTGGAATATGTTTGTTTATCTGAAGGCTGCCTCTTTAAATCCAGACAGATAAGATTTTACGTTTCAACCCAACTGTAATAAAATTATGAAATGGTTTAACAAATTAACCCAAATTTTCTGAGAAGCAAGAAGAAAACAACTTTTTTTCCGAATATGAGGAAGTCTATTTTAATTTGTTGTTTCCATCAACCTTTCCTAATGTGATACTTAAAAATGCAAATGTTGATGGAAACACTTCTTCTGCCAAATTTTGCTTAATTGATCATTTATTTAGCCGCACGATACCATTTCATGTCCTTGACGCAAGAAGGAATCATTTAAAAGGTGGGAGTTTGGTCCCTAGTACTTAACAATAAACAATATTTATATGCTAATTCTGTAACTTTAAGGTGCATTTAAATAGTTTGTTAATCAACACTGCATGGGTGATTTTCGTCTCTTTAAAAAGGAGTTTGTGTCGGCTAGTCTGTTTTTAAAAGGATATTCCAACAGTAAAAAGCTGCAATCCTGCTGCTGAACACCGAAACATTTACCCTGCACAGCTCTACCAAACAGGGAGCAGATGGCGTCAAGCAGACGAGCGGCAATACAATCTGCCTGAAAATGTACATATAACCGAAACTGGGGAAACGACAGATGTTGGGGAATATTTGCTAGATTAATTTGTTAGATCGACAACTTTTTTGGGGGGAAAATAAATATATATATATATACACACACCTGAGCAAGATGCTAAAACTGAACTACAAGCAGTGCTAACACAATATACGAAAAATACCGACTAACAGTTCAGACGTCGACAAAAAAGGCAGATAAGGCACAAAAAAAATAACCTGCGAGATCTACGAGAATTTATAATCCCATTAACAACCCGGTGCCCCCTCCCAGTGTCAGAGCAGTAGTATTCAGGATGAGGGGGCAACCCTCTCAGCCAAGCACGCAACCACAACATGTTGTTCGTCCATGCTGGACCCCCCCACCCCCATAGGAAAACACAGCCAAACACACGAGCCTGATGATATCATCTGGACAGGTGGCCAGCCACCCAGACCTGACCCTCCTGCCCTCTTGCCTGCCCCCCCCCCTCTGAATCCCATCGAAGCTACCCCCCACTCCCCTCCTATACACACACACACCCCTCAGCAGCTCTGCAAATGTGTGTCACCCGCCGAGCTGTCTGTGCTTACTAGTTCCACAACAGAGCCCAAAAATGTTAGGCTGTCCACTTCAGAGTTTTGTGGGGGTTTTGTTCGCAATATTTGAGCCAAGAAGCAAATTTGCTCATGTTAACATAATCAAATATATATTACCTGTACCATCCATATCAGTGTTGGGGTTGCTCTGAAAGCCTCAGTTCAAATTAAAAGCATTTACCTTTGCAGGTGCGTTGGGAAATGAGGTCCCAGAGATCTTTTATTTTTTCCTTCTTCATTTTTGCTGAAGATCTTTTCTCTGTCTAAGATTTTGTGATGTTGGGAAATGCTGGAATGATATTTTAAATAGAAAAAAAATTGTCTCTTTACTAGGGATGTCACAATGTGACGTTTTCACTTCTGTTACGATACAGATATTGACCCGGTACAATACCGGCTTGAATCATACATACTTTTATCAGTTTTGTAGTGTGAAATGTAAGAAAGACGGTCACTTTATTCAAAAAGAGAACAGTAGTTAACGACAACCTACATAGCTCCTGCTCGTTACTTGTTATCGAACGCTGTTGATGTGATCACAGCTCTGCAAGACGGATACAAGCTGCTAAATAGACATAGTGACACGGATTAAAAGCCGGAACAAACCACTTTTCTTGGAGGGCTGATGTTGGGGATTTTAGATGTTGATATCGGACCGATATCCAACATTGATCCGATCCTTAATCTAGCATCCTTAACCTAGCATTTGTAATAGCATTACTAGATTGACTTTGGTTCTGACTGCTGAATGTTAGTTTAGAGCCATTTTCTCTCACAATTTAAAATATGTTGTTCTGTCTACTTTTAATTTTCTCACAAATGTCGGAATAGGTTGAACATAAACTGTTTGTTTTTTTTCCTTCTATCAATCAGAAACTCCGATTTTAAACTAGACCAGTGTCAGTTTCCAAAGCAAACTCGCCCTTTGTCACATTGCGGATGTGTTCATGTGTCATTTTAATGAGTGAAAAAAATGCAAGGGAAGGCCACACAATGACTGGTGGAGAGAAATCTTAAAGAAACCGCGAGTCATCCAAAGCGACCACACCATGACTTGCAGCAACCTGAGTAAGTTTCATATTTGTTTCATCAGCAGGATTTAAGTCAGAACGCTTCCTAAATCCAACCGTTGATAGTTTTTAGCCAAGTAAGAAACACACTGTAGTTATATTGAGATTAAAATGCAACTGTGTACGAGTAATAAGTGACACTCTAGATTATTGTTTGTTTGGTGTTTCTCACTTAAAAGACGCGTTTATACAAAACTTCCCTTATCAAAAAAAAGCTAACATCATCAAGCCTAATACTTGTTTGTGGTTAAAAAAAACAAACAAGCGGTTGCAAAACTAGTATAGAACAAGTCAGAGATTTGACAAATAACTTTGTTAAATAATCTGCTCACTTATTGACAGACGCTAATATTTGTGTCACATGACCAACCTAATCGCCAACAGAAACATAAACAGCAACAAGATGGGAATAAATATGGTTACTAACGCTTTACAAATCGGGACCAAACCATTGTGTTAAAATATGACAAAGTTTGTCCGATGATAATCTTAATGCTGATGTATCATGCATCCCTAAAAACTGCATAAACACTTAACCTTACCAAAGCATTAACGTCTATTAAGATGTAATTACATAGAATGAAACTGGGATATCTCTCCAAAAGTGCCAAACGTATTGAGTAACCGCATATTTTCACTGGTTTAATCCTAGAAATTGTCTCTTGTTTTCTTGAGGTGTAAAAGAAAGGTTCACAAACTCTTCTTTTGAAATTCTTACTTTCGTTATACTATAACAATTACATCAAACTGACTCAATTAATTTCAAATTGAATACTTATCAAAACCACAAGAGCGTAGGTTTAAAGAAAAAGTTTAAATGGAGAAGTTATGCTTTAATCTGATGAGCCAATTTCCATAACAAATAAATATTACATATATAATCTGTTTAGTCAGTTTGCTTTTTTTTTTTTAAAAGTCTTAAACCCAGGATGACACCAGCCTAAAAGCGTAACCAAAATGTCTAATACAACATATTCCTCAATGGCCATTGAAGCCCTTATGTTTTCGCACATACAGCTGGTAAAACAGGACAGGTTTCAATAGGAGCAGCATTTACTGTAGGAACACTGTAAATGTTGTTGTTACACGTAGATTCCCACCGGTCAGCCCCCGGCTGCTGTTCGCGCTCACGTGTATTTATGCTACAGGCTGTCCCTCTGAAACAGGTTTCTATTTGCAACCGCAGGTTAAGGTTTCAAGAGTCCCTGTTGATAACGTAAGCACAACCTGAATATCATAAAGATCTAGCAGAGGCTTTTATTAACAAAGCCTTTGAGTGTTTGTTTGATCCACCAATTGTTAGTCTGTCGGAAAAATATGTAAAAAGTAAACACGTTTTACAGAACATTACTGCAATGTTACATTTAAACAAAAGCATAGTATTCGACAATCTCAGCTCTTGAAATGCTACAAAATACACAAAAATGTTCTTGGTATCAGTAAATCACGAATACTGAGATTTTACAGATTAGTTTGCATGTTTCCATTTTAGAGCATTTTCATAAGATTTACTAGAATATATTAAAAGATTATCTGATATGGACCTAAATAACCTTTACTGAATCTGTGGGTTTTATGTAAACACTACAATCTACAGGGGGGTAAAAATAATAACCTAGACACGCACAGAAAGCTGTTGCATGGATGACATTGGATCTGCATTACGCCCAATGCGAGCAACGTTTCTCATTGAAACGATGTATTCCTTGAATGTGCAAGGACAAAAACATCCAAGGTGTAGCTTTCAACACATCTGCGTTGCAATTACAGGCATCTTAGAAATTAAACTTAAGCAGAAGTTAAAGAGAAGCACGCGTCGTTGGGGGCGTATCGTGAAAGAGAAACAGCAAGCACGCTAGGCAAAGCTCGGATATTTATATAAAAGGGGCTTTAAAACCACAACAGAGCGGATACACACAAGGCAGCAGCAACGTGTTTCACTTAGCGTCCATTATCGGACAAGCTAGGCAGCTCGTAACCGACCTAGCAGCTGAGCGCGTTTTAAAACAATAAAACGAATACAAGCGCTTAAAAAACATGTTTTTCCTCTCATCAAACCGTGACAGGAGGTTGCTGGGGGGGTTCAACTGTTCAAAAAACCACAGCAACACGCTTATCCTGGCTGCGTTTAGCCATTTCAGGCTACCCAGCCTTGCTAACTGCTCTCCGTTGTCTGGCAGCAGGAGACCACCGGGGGTGAAGTGTCGCTGAGCCGGGGGGCGAGCTCCCCAAAAACCACCGCGGTAACGACACTCAGCTCCGGCCAAAAAAAAAGGACCGATAACCACCCAGACAGCCGGGAACCCCCCCCCCCCCATTCATAACATTCACACTTTCTAAACACCCGGGTGGTTAAACAAAAAAAAAGAATAAACACTTTACAAGATACAAGCGACAGTTGTTTTTTGTAGTAAATCCCTTGTTTCATCCTATGTATGTTTTTTTATATATCTGGTGAACTCGGCTCCCCAACCGCCAAAGCACCCGATTCTTCAGACTCACCCTGTCACAACAGGCGCCATCTTCCACAAACTCTCACCAAAACTCCAATACTCGCGATATCCTCGTCTCTCTCGCCCTCTCTCCCCAGAACAAGAGCAACAATCCGCCGAGACAACAGATGCAGACTGGAGGTGTAGGGATGACGGAGACGGAGAGAAACTAGGGGGTGGGTGAGGAAGACTGAGTGAAAAAAAATGGGGGAGGAGGAGGAGGGAGGCAGCGGATAGCACTAGAGAGAGAGAGCGAGAGAGAGAGAAGGGCAGAGACGCCACAACAACAGGCGTGGGAAACTTCACAGCTATCGCGAGACTTGGAAAACTCTCACAATAGGGGAACACTAAGGCGGCTCCTTGTTCTCGCGATACTTGCCTCGAAGCGGAGAGGTTGTTTATCTTGCGGCGCAGTAATACTATTCCCACGTGTGTTCTCGGGTAATAAATTACACCAATGACCGGTTCGAGGGAGAAAGCCGCTCCCAAGCTTTAATACGCGAACGTTTTCTGATACGGATGCTGTCTTCATCTCCTGACACATTATTATCGTGTTGTTAAACCCTTAAGTGATATTATTTTATCTGGGATTTATTATGATTATTCTTGTTAATGACCTACTTTTAACTAATTTGGTGGTTATAAGCTGAAAAAAAGATGTTATTTGATATTTTATATCAAATATGATCAAATAATATTTTATATATATATGTATATGTATATTGCACCAACAAAATAAAAATGATATATAAACTAATCTGGAAACTAGAAGTGGACCGGTGAGTAAGCCTGGAAGGTAATGGAGGCATTTCTACACATCACATTTACAATTCCCCTGAGTAACATTGCACTCCCTGTTTAGACTCTGGAAACAATGGTGTGAACACATGTGAAGGGGGCCATACAAGGCAGATTAGTGCATTGCCATCACATTAGGGAGTCCCATGACCACCCTCCTCACCAAAACCTCAGCTAAAAGTACAAGGGAGCCTATTATTAAAAATAATCATGCTTGGAAATGTGGCGTAGCTGTTATAAGCCCTCCTCTGTGTGTGTGTGTATCTGCCTATGTTTGCCCAAAAGTCAGTGCGTTATATCATCCCCACGACAAACAGGTCGGGCCATTCTTGTTTATCAAGGGGGGGCCGGCGAGTCGTAAACCTTCATGTAGGTCCACGGCCTTCATTTAAATTTGTTTGCCATCTTTGTTCACCTAACAAGCGACTTCTGGTCGGAGATTTTCAGACTTCAAAGAAGAATTGAATGCTTGTTGGACCACACTGATGGCAAGAGAGGGTGTTCATTTGTTAGTGCGGAGATAAAAACTGCTGATATAACCGCTTGTCTTGTTAAAGTTTACTAAAAATGTTTTAGCTTAAGTAAGTAACTTTGTAAGATTTGCTTGATTATAAGCTATTACATTTAACAGAACATATCTACTATGAACATATCTTTAACTATTTACTAGCAACTGAAGACACAAGTAGAAAATGTATTGAAAAAATATTGAAAATGGATATATTTTCCTGAAAATATATTATCCATTTAACTATCGAGAGAAGAAAATGTTACAATTTCTAGGATTCCCGAACTTTAATGTATTCCTAATGTCAAAGAGGTGAACAAGGAGAACAATAGAAACGTATGTGTAATTGAAGATCCTGGCACCTCTGGTTTTCAATATCTACACCTTTTCCTATTTGTATGCATTTATTGCATTTAAGCAATTAATGTATACAAGAGAGCAATTACAGTATCTGTAGGTTTAACCGGTATAAATATGCACCTTTTTAGACTCTTTAGATCCATATAAGACATTTTTACAGCACAATTCTGTCCTGCCAGAAAAGGAGGAACACAATAAAAAGAGCTGCAGAGAGCGTGCCTGGCCAGAAGCCCGGGGCGATGAAGATGCAGAGACGAGGACCTCATCCTGCCCTCAACCACTTTTCCTTTCCACCTCTTTTTTAATAGTCGGCGGAGAGCCTCCAGATCCACTTAGAGCCGAACAGGGAAGCATAAAGTTTCCTCAAATGTTTTACAGCAGAACCCTTTTTTCTGTTTTTTTTTTCTTTTTTTTTTACAAAGGTGTAGGAACACAAGTGCAACCGCTTTTTTTTCCCCGTGAAACTGGGAGCAAAATACAAAAAGCAGAAGGTGCTGGTACTGTTTTTAAATTTAGAGAAGATGTGTCGGTCATTTTAAAACTGCCAAACGCAAACTCTGACCTTTTCTTTTTTTTGGTTCTTTTTTTTTTTGGGTTCTCTTAGAAACATGCCCTGTATAAAAGTCAACCACATGATTCAGGTTTATTTTTAAAGCCCCCCCACCCCTCTCTCGGTGGCTTCCTTTAAGTTTCGTATCGTCTCAATCCGACTCTCTCATTAGGAGTAAAAAGAAAACGTTCCGAGCCAACGCAAGCAATCATTTCTAAGCCATAAGCCCCTGGTCTATAAATCGACTCACTTGACTGCTTAAGCTCGTGGCTCAAAATGAAGGAAAGACTGAGACAAAAGAAAGAAAATCCTCTTGCCCCTGTGGAAGAGCCTTTCAGAGACTGGTACATCACGCCATCTGGGTTGTCTTTGAACAGATTTCAGTCGGTTCACCAAAAACAATACCGTTTCACAGATCCAGTTTATCTCATTAGGCAGGAATTGATTTTATCAGTATGTTTGACTTGTGCAACTTTTAAACAAAGGAGAGAGGAAAACTAATTAAAAGATGATTTTCTCCATCAGCAGCTGTTTTTACTTCATTCGATTCCTCCAGAGGGAGGTTGAGAGTTCCTCACACAATCGGAGGCCTCGTCCGAGCAAGACAGGCAGAGGGGTTTGGAGACACTAGGTCAAGTGTAAGCTGACAAATGTTGACGTGAAAGACGGGGGTCTAGTCTCTCCATACGCTGACGGGAAGTCAACGTTTAGGACGACAGACAGAAAACTTCTCCTTTCAAGTCCAGCAGCAATGAAAGCTCTTATAAAAAAAAGAAAGAAAAAAAAGACGTGTTCCCTCAAAGGAGACTTAAATTGTAAAGTAACGATAACAAGTCCAGTTAGTGCATGTGTGAGACTTGAGTTCATAGCAAGAGAGGCGCGTCCCTGTCTGTCCTTCCGTCTGGAATCTGTCTCGCTTCCAGGGCCTCGAGGGACAAAACCCACGGGTGGACGAGAGCGACATGCTTTCTGAAGCGTCTCGCTTGGATCACATGATGGTCATTTCAGTCATGTCCCCCCTTTAAAAAAAACAACAAAAAAACAAGAAGAGAAGAAACGATAACGACAGGGTGATAGGTTTGCAGACTGTCGGGGGAGCCGAAGCTTGGGCCATTTTGCAAGCGCGCTCTTTTGAAAGAGAGGCAAACAGGAGACATGAGGAAAGAGATGTTTCCCCTTTCGCGGACTTCGGCGGTTCAGGACGAGTTCAAGCTGCCAAGTCGCATGTGAAGTGGGAACCGCTCATGCACGCTGTTCGACGTGTCTTGAACATGACAGTCCCACGTCCCGAGATGCATCTGTAGCGTCTGCATTTAGAAATAGAATTTATCGCCGGAGGCTTCAACAACAACAAAAAAAGCATCAGTGATCTGCAGTGTCTCTTTAACTTCACAACCGCAAACCAGTATATTGGAATTTGATTTAATCATACATGTTGAACAAAAAACTAATATATTTAAAAATAAAAGCAAAAATACATATATTTTGTTTTTTCCTTTTTCTTACACATGCATTGTCGTCAAATATATATATAGTTTGTAATGACAATACATGTGTAAGGAAAAGGAAAAACTATATAAATATATTTTCTAGTTTTATTTTTAAATATGTCAGTTTTGGTCCTCCATAATAACAGACCAAAAGCTAAGTGGTGCATAAATGTGAAAACAAAAAGAAAACAGCTTTTACTAAAATTAAAAGTGGTCTATATTTGTGTTTAAAACCTTGATACCGCTGATTATAATTTACTCCAAAACAGCTGCCTAAACAAGTAATGTTTTTGCTAAATGCAGCCCCATTGTATAATTTACCAACAGTAAAGGACATTTGCAATGCTAACAAGACATGTTTCCCCACCTAAACTAGGAGACCAGCTATGGAAAGGAAGAAATCAACTCAAAGGTTAACACTGACTCTAGAAGATTGAGAGAACTTCTCAATAGGACAAATACTATTGATGCACTCCATAAATTCAGCCAGTAGCGCAATGAAAAATGCACAAAAAGTCCGGTTTTACTTCCTACACAACAATTATATGAAAGACAGTGATGTAGTCATAACAGACCAAAACCATTTGGATTGCACTCACTGTGAAACACGGTGGTGTTAGCATCAGGATGTGGGTATGTTTTTTGTTTTTTTTTGAGTAGGGAAAGGAATTAAAGGTTTTTGAAAGTTACTTCGCAAATACATTTGGTAGATCATGTATTCTTTTGCTTACACCTACAACTCACAATTAGGCATTTGTTTTTGTTGGTTTATCAGATAAAACATCCAGTATGATATACTGAAGAAAAATTATTGCAGCCTCCCAGTCAGAGCTAAAGAGCCAATAATCAACAAACTATAAAACACTTCCTTGTATTATAACATAGTTTGATTACATGTTTTTTTAACAAGTAAGGCACAATGGCAGAGAGTCATAAATCTGTTAATGTGATGATCATCAGCAAAGACAACAAGCACAGATAAATCCCAAAATAATTCCAGACCGTCTCCTCTGCAAACCGGGTGTGGACCGAACGCTGCACATTTCATTCCTGTTTTCACTAGAGAGAAGCGCTTCTATAAAAAGTTATACGAGGCCCCTGCCTGGGCTGACTTGGCTTTGTTTTCTGCTCGCCAATCTTTTTAAATTAGCATCTGCCTCGGGGCCATTGTGCTCTAATCCAAAAACCAGGGACCTGAAAATATATCGGATGTGTTATTTTATGGAAAGTCGAAAGAGAAAGGAGAGAAAGGATGCGCAGCAAAACGACGGCTTAAAAAAAAAGGGAAAAAAAGACGCCTTTCACTTCATTGTAATTGTTCCCTGGAAAAACATCTAAAAGGAAGAAGAGAAATCCCAAAAGTCTTCAACAAAAAATGCAGCTTTATGTAATTGAAACATTTCATTAGCATTTTACAAATACTTAAAACTGGAGTAGCACATATATATTGTCATCAGTGGTTATGGATGAGATTTTTTGATTAAAACTAAAAATGAAGACTGAAATAATCAAAAAAATTCTTGCAATATGCCAATAAGAGATTATCATGCAGTCAAAGCTCCACAAACACAAATATCCATGAAGTAGTGCAGTTGTATTGCTAAGCAGCACCTTATTGTTAAATATTTGTATGTAATTTTGGCTAGTTGGTAGCACTGTTGCCTTGCAGCAGGGTTAAAATACCCGCCTGAGTTCCATCAACATGGGACGCGAATGTTTTCCCTTTTATGCATCGATTTATGTCAGATGTGCCAACCTCTTTCTCTAAAAACGTAACTGATAGGTTAAATGGTCTCTTAAGTTGCCCATAGTTAAACAAGAGCACGCATGCATGTTTTTTTTTACCATCTATGTGTAGATTCACCCATATTACCCCACTTCTTGCCCAATAGCTGCTGGAGAAGCACACAAACTCCCCGACAAACCTGCAACAACAGGCTCTTGTGGAACCAATAGAAGAAGAAAAAATTAAGAGCAGTTTTGCATCATTTAGAATTCCTCGTTATCACATTAAGTAAAACTTCTGAGGATCATTTTAGAAATAAACGACAACTTGCTGCTTCCATATAATTGTTTATCGAAAACCCTGGAGATATCACCATGATTCTTTATGTCTGCAGTTAGTTTAAATGTATACGAATAAAAATCACGGTAAAACGTCAAGAGTTTCCTTCTGGTCAAGATCAACACTTACTGTACCAGGGTGAACAGATGCTTTTATTCCCGGCGATTTCGGAATAGCAATGTTGATTTTTCAAGAAGGTTTGTTGTCAGTTAGCATGATTATTTAAAATAAAAGAAATCCAACATCAACACCTTTTATTTTACAGTTTAAAAGGTTTTAGTTCGTGGTTATTAAATTTACACTAAACCAAAAGTTCTGTGTTGGGCATTGAAGGCCGGACCACTGCACAAAATTGAGGTTTTGCATCTACACTGTAAATATTGGGATGAAAATATCAACAGGAACACAATGAACCACATTTACTGTAGGAGGAAGTTTGTAGCTTTTATGTTTCAGTTACATCTTTTATCTCCTAAAATTCATTAGATTTTTTTCCCTCGCACAGATCTCTAAACTTGCTGAAGGAAACATTGCCTCGCGTCACTTTTAGCCATGCGTGCCGCTTTGTGCTCCTGTGGAGGTAACTGTCCGTCGATGTTTGGTGCAAAACGATATCTCCATTAGTCTGTGAATGACATCCACATGTCACGGCATAGAAATATAAGTCGGCGTGTATCGTTTAGCCGTTTTGGCTTCTATGAAGCCAACTCATCTGAAACGTGGATGAAACACCCTCTTATGGCGACCTAAAGCTGGAGCGCGGTGGTCGTTCAGGCCTGAAGCCAGCAGGCTTTGTGAAGCGAAAACACAGCCAAACGTTTTCAAAATTCATATCCTTAAGAGACTAATCAGGCATTAGGTCAAAACATGTCATAACAAAAGTTCCTTCCAACTAAAGTAAAGCTTCCCACTTTGTGTAAACCCTGTTGGGATCTTCACATTCGGTAAACTGAGAGCAAAACTCATTTAACTTGGACGGCCTGATGAGAATAGATGTTGAAAAACCAAACTGTGGCGAAGGCTGATAGCGGAGGCTACCTCATAAGATCACAACGCAGGTTTTTTTTTCAAAAATGTGTTTCAACAAAACGAAATGACGGGCTGTATTATAGAGGATAAAGAGATTGATGGCTGGGTATTTGTGGGCAGAAAGTGCTTTGGTCCACTTATCCCTTAGCCGCAAAAAGAATGCGTATTTGTTTCTCCAAGAAATTGCTTTGGTAAAACGAACAATAAAAAACCCTCCAGTGATCATTAAAGCAATATTAAAGCTTCGCTCTAAGTTTTCCATTTTTTTGCTGCACTCATGAACTTGTAAAAGGCGATACGATTGTATATTTGTGTGATTTATTTTCCACAAAACTTATTTGCTATTGAATTTCCTTTGGGAGATAGCATTTAAACGGACACCCTCACTTTAGTAACCGCGGCACATTTGGCTGCTGGGGGTTAGAGGGAAAAGCCTCAGCCAAGTGAACCTCTCAAACCTTGACCTTTAACGCCCACATACACTTTTCAGTTGCTCTCTCTCTCTCTCTGTCTCTGTCTCTCTCCGTCTGTCTCAGCAAAAACGCACACACAAATGTGTCCTCGTGTAACACGAATGCGTTCTGCTGCTCTTGCCCCATCAGGAAAAAAAACGGAAAAAGGAGAATAGTTTGAGATACACGCACGGACGCCCACACATGCAGCTCACGATCCCTCACGAAAAACACTCTCTGGCTAAGAGGCTTCGCCACTGAAGCCATGACCCCCCCCCACCCCCAACATCCCCGCTCCTCCTTATCTGTCTGTGGGCCAATAGAGACCAGGGAGGCTGGGGTCTGCGAGGGGCAGGAAGAGGACTGGTGATTAGGATTTGGGAGGTGAGGGGGGACGACAGAGGGGTTGAGCATATCCCTGACCTTCTGTCCCGTTCCTGGCAGCCAGACCGCCACACCATGAGAGAACAGAGGGAGGCCCGGCATGTGTTTGTGATGTTTCCACACCCACATAGCAGATAGTGGACATCCACACTCGCTCACACGCACAAAACGGATTGATAGGATGTTTAACCCAGGCTCGGCTGCAGGGAGATTGGCAGTCTGTAATTAAAGCTTTGTAGAGTCGCTTTGGTCTAAATTAAGTTAAAACGAACAGCCACTGGACAGAAAAACGTTTCATCTACTCTTGACAGTACAGTGCCCAGCAGAGGTTGTAATGCCGCTCGAAGTTCTTTTACATTTCAGTGAAACCAGTTGCCTTCAAGAATAAGCTAATAAGCTATTTATAAATTAAGCTGCTTCAGAGACTTCAGAGGATTTTTAGAGGATATCAGTAAACAAAAAGCAACAGCAAGACAGAGAAAGACAATTGACGGAGAAAGTTCTTAAGAAGCCTTTTAGAAGGTTTAGATTATAAAAACAACATTTCAAGCTTTTGACATCTAAACAAGAAAAGGCGAAGGTATCGCTACAAGTCTACCAAGATGTGGATGTCAATTTAAACTCACTGGCTGGGCAAAAAGAGCATTAATCATTAGAGCTCCAATGGAATAAAAAGTCTTCTTGGCAACTATTGGTCACTTTCCTTATAAATCTGATCATTAAGGACCAGTGGGAAGAAATAAAAGCATAACTACTATGCTACGCATGGTGGAGACGGCATTAAGGAGTGGGGATGTTTTTCTTAATCATGGAAAGGGAAGATTTGAGCTGCAAGGACTAAAGATTGAGGATTGCATGGAAATGCTAAAGAAAAAGCTGTAGACCAAAAGACCAAAGAGTTGGACAAGTAGGGCTTCACAGCCCTAAAAATACAACCAATGAAAATATATTGGTTCCTCTTTGCTCTTAACAAAGACATGAGACATTTTATAGGGTCAGCATAGAGGAAAAAACTGTCTCTGCTGAGGCTGCTGTTGTTAACGTTGCTTTGCTCCGACCTGAAGGTCTAAAATGTTTGTGTCAAGGATGTGTGGGTTCTGCAGAGATTTTAACGGTTCCATTCTTGACCATAGACCTTAAATATCCTTAATGGGGGAAAGCTCATCCCTTAGGATCATTTCAGCGCACCTGTTTATTGAACCTGAACTTCAAACCATTTTAGAGTTATGCGACAGTGGTACAGTACGTATTTAGATTTACATGTACGTAACTGACTTAAAATCCACGAACACATACTATTTAAATAGTAAACAGTTATTGACAAACTAGCCCAATGTCACAATCAGACCCAGTTTAGACAAAAGACATAAACAATGGTTTTCATACTTATTTGTTAAGAAAAATGGATGGATAGATGTATGGGTGAATGGATGTAACAAACAAAAAAATCAAAGGATAAAAACCAGGTACATTCCTGTGTTTGTGTTTAAGCAGACTCTAATCAATGATACCGCCTGAGGTCGGAACATGTGTCTCCAGAAAGACCTAAGGGCATAAATGCTGAATATTTTAATAAAATTTAAAAAATGCAAATAAAACTAGAGATTTTTGTATCCCTTTTTTAAAATAGGGGTGAAGGACCTATTATATCAAATATGTTTTACCGGTTGTAATGTTGTGGTTGCGTAATTTGTCGGCAGTATCACTTGTAGCTGACTCAAAGTATAGGAGGGACACAGAGTTTCAGAAAACCTTGAGGATGGCAGCGTAAGTTGGTAACCTTCCACTCTCAGCCATGCCTCATTAGCATGAGGAGTGCTGCCGTCACCCTCTCCTCCAGGCGATGCCATGTTCTATGATGTGGCCTCAGGGCAGGAGGCGCTGGGATCTGTATGTGTGAGCTTGTAGATGGGAGACAGGAGGGGGAGGAGGGGGGGGGGGGG
>JAVLVB010000031.1:794169-811729 GCA_032876305.1 Orestias chungarensis
GTAAAAGAAACCAAGAAGGAGATACAGTCAATACTGAAGCTAATTAAACACAGAGATCAGCTTTGTTGTTGTTCGTTGTCTTACACATCGAAAGCATCTGTGTTGACCTCAGAGGATAAATAGGCAAGAAATACAAATGTCAGGTTTCACTGAGAGATCATCCCATTGTTCGAACGGACAAACTTAAAATAAAAGTATACATTTTCCATAACTTGAGCCAATTAAACCCAGATAACCTAAGTGCAACTACAACTTGTAGTATCAGACTAAAACAAAAATAGAAAACAAAAAAAAAAAACACAAATAATACCTGAACTGGAGCCACAGATCCTATGATTTGGAAAGACCCTTCAGTGAATCAAGAGATTGTACTTAGAGGACACAACCAAAAAGAAAGTCTACACCTCTACCATCAATGTGAGATTTCTACCTAAAATTGTTGGATGCTTCGGATTCGATTAGTGTGGAACAAAGGATTCTTTGTAAAACAAAGAATATCCTTCTGAGCATCCACAAGCTCCACAAGGTTATTCCCCTAAACATTTTGGGTATTATTGTATATTTTTGTTAAATGTAAAAATGACCCTTAGTGTTCTTCTTTGCCAACACTGAAACTCTCCCATGGAAGAAATTTTACGCAGTCTGTCTTTCTTGTTGTTAAATCCTAAACATTGACATCAACAGAGGAAAGTGAGGCCTGGAGTGCTTTAAATGTTGTCTTGGGTTCATTGTGACACCTCTGGATCTATCAGTTTTCTTCCTTTATTTTTATAGTGATACCAAATAAATTCAAAAACGTAAGGTTTTTCAATGTTTTGCCTTATATTGGGATCAAAGTTGTGTTGATTAACTCAAATATTAGGCACATTTATTTAGTAGATGGGTACATTTTCTAGATTTAACCATTGTTTCTGTGAAGAAAAATTATATAAAATATTATAATTAATACAAAAAATTGCTATTGATCTTTGAATGAATGGTGTCCTAGTTTAATTCTGCTTTTAAATTTTATATCAGCATTGCTTCTGAGATTCGTGCTTTACTAATGTGGGGCAAACACAATGTAGTTTCTTCAACGTTCCTTTTACAGTTAATTAAAATCTACTTTTGTTTAATTTCATATTGTCAGATTTTATGCTAACTACATAATTTGCTGGTCTGTTTTCTTGTACTGTCAGATGCGGTTTGACGAACGACTCGTCACAAAGCGGCAGCAGGCCGCCACGCGCAGATGTGAGTATAAATGTAATTTTTAAGGGGGTTAAGAGGCAGAATTGGGAGGGGGCATAGCGGGGTTTTGAAAAAAAACAGCAACTTAAAAAAGAACGCCAAGCATCAAATCTAACCGCAGGCTGACGAGGCTGAGCGGGGTACTACCATGGTGTTGGCTCTTTTGTAATGTATATCAAGTTCACCAAGGGCCTTTTTCATCTGACGGGCCATTGTTAAGGAGAGCTCGCCAGTGTTCCACTCCCTTCTTGACCCCACCCACCCGACACGGGAGCAGGTTGGCCTGCGATTGTTTTATGGAAATGCACGCGGGCCTGGCCTGGTGTCTGTCAGGCGAGGATCGAAGGGCGGAGGGGTTTGGCGGTGAGGAGGGGAGAGGGGGTTTGTGTGTGTGTGTTTGTGTGTGTAGCTTGGTGGTTTGGTGGGGGTGGATGTGACGCCGACCCCAGTCAATGCCCCTGACCCTGAGCAGATGGCGAGGCAGGGTCTCTCCACTGAGCCAGAATTAATAGCGTGTGCCATGTCACATTGTCTGAGACGGTCCTGACTAAACCACATCACCCCCACCCCACCCCTCTCTCACATACACACACACACATACACACACACACTACTCCCTCACTACGGCTTGATCTCTTTCAATCCTCGTGAACATCTTTGCTTTGTCATCTCTTCACCATTTTTGTTGTTACTTTTCATTTACAACATCATTCATTTGCCACCCCCCCAGAAAATTTCTATCCCGTTATTTCCACAATCCAGCCTTCCAACAGGGTCCTCGAATTTTCAGGCACTCGTTTGCTCATTCATTCATGCATTCATTTATTCACGTGCATCTCATTCATCTATCCCTTACAGCAAGTCATTCACAGGTTTCCACACTCGACGAGGCTTTATTGGAGGACAATTAAGGCACCTGCATTTCTAAAGCTCCCAAGCTGAATTGCTGCCATCCCGTTTCCTCACCAGTCTGTTCATGCAGCCCACTTGCTGCACGCCCGCTCGTTTGTCCGAGCATCCGGCCTTCTTAGTCGGCTCATGTACAGTCCCGCTGGCTTGGCCCAATCACCCACCATCATCCAGTCACGCCACGTTATCGCGGAGAGACGACTGGTTTTTGTTCGGCTTTTCCAAAGACGATTGGGGACTCGCTGGTTCTATCCTTTTAATTATTTCAAAGCACATAATGATACGAGTGAATATAAGGAGAAATGACTTGGACGAGTCCAAATCCTGCAGATGGTGGTACGAAGATGCGACATACATCAGGCGGAAAATAGAATCCTCGTTCATTGTGTTTTCAAAGAGGAACAGTCAGTATTTTCAAGCTTTAAATGCCTTTCAGAAGCAGCTTCAGATCTGTACCTTAAGACGAACTGATGGCAGAGATTTCTTGACATGACCTGCAGGTCAGCTCTGGAGCTGAAAGCACCTTCTTGCTTTAGTGTTGAACTAATTCTGTCAATAAACGAAACAGTTTTTTTTCCCCCAGGTATGTTTGCTAAAGGCTAAGGAAAAAAAATGTGCCCAAATAGATAAACTTGTAGCCAGTGAGCAACTCAGAATAAAGAATTGTGACCCAGCTAGTTGCATAGTAGCAACTCTAGGTACTTGTGCTTGTAGACAAGATAAAGACAACTTCTTTGAGTGTACATTGATCATTAGAATGGGGAAGACTAATGGTAAAGCTGAACTAGGCCAGATTGTTCATGCCAGACCGGCTGAGTATTTAAAGACTTCTGCTTTATTTGGGATGCTCCTACTTACAAAGAATGATTTGAAAAAAAAGAGAAAATATCCAGTAAACAGCATTTTGCAGGTGGAAATACCTTATATGTGGTTATTATAGGATAATATTATGTCGAAATCTCGGCTTATTAGCACAAACGAAGCTTTGTTTGAGCTCAACAGCCGATCTACTGTAAGTGTTGTTGCTGACCATGTCCATCCCTTTATCACCACCAGGACAATGCATCATGTCACAAAGCTGAAACGATTTAAAACCGGTGTCCATGCGTCTATGTCAATGTGTTGAAACAGAGATTTCTTATGGCTGCATAGCCGACAAATATGAGGAAAGTACTAAACTGCTATCTCAATTTGGACCAAACTAAATAAGGGATGTTTCTGAACAAGAATTAAAGCGGGAAAGGTGCTATTATAAAGTGACCAGTAATCTGATTTTATTGTAAATACTGTATTAAACATTTCTTAATCAATGCTAATCGTCAAATGCTGAAGGGGTTCAGTACATAAACAATTGATTTAACCGCGGCTGACAACCAACTAAAACAACAATTCTTCAGTATGACCATTAAAACAGAGTTTCTCCGTTGAATCATTGTTGTTTATACCCTTTGCTGAGTGTCAGGTGGCGTAGGTGAGGTTTGGGACTGTTAAACTGAACTTGAGCGTGTAGAGATGGAGGAGGGGTTCCAGCAGAGCTCAGCGTTAAAATATCAAAAGGTCGACATCAACCTGTGGTAGGAGCGACAGCTGTTACGTCAGCTGACGACCTTGAGAGGAAAAAAAAAAAAAAGAGAGAGAAAAGCCACACTCGTCTCGACACAAAACCAGAAAAATTGGAAAATCTTTCTTAAGGCCAGAAAAAACTATTTTAACCTGGCCTGCTTCCGCCCATAAACCGACCTTATTACCTTGAAAAAAAGCTACTTTTCCCCTTTCCGCTCATTTAAAGCTTCTTGATTTGTTCGCCGTAGGCTACATCCAACTCTTCTCTTGGGTGGGAGACATGGTCGGGCCAAAAACGGCGACGTCACCAATGTTATTTTTTAAGAAGGGGGTGAGCTCATTGGCTGGAAGCGCACAGTGGCTGCCGTCCAAGTGTCATAGTGGAGTGCCCAAAACGCTGGCCTTCAACTGCATCACGTCTGGCAAAATGATACAAGACAAGTTGTGTAGCCTACATAATAATAAGGATTATAAGGTGCTTTGCAGCACTCTCATCCTTACATTTTGTTTTTAATTTATCTTGCAGTGAGAAAAATTAGGGAACTGGAAGGAAAATTATGCACAATTTTCATTATTGTCGTTTAAGGTTTCCATAACAAATTTTAGTGGCAAAAGACGTTTTCTTACGGCAAACGACAGACAAAACTTTTACTTTCTTTAAGCACAGTCTTATTTGATTCATCGATTTATTTGTTGATTTATATAACGCTTAAAAGCAACCAGCTAGGGTGACCAAAGCACTTGATAATGGGAGTTACATTGAAAAAGACACAATAGCATCAAAAGAAAAGATGAGAGAGCCATAAATAGATTGAAATGTCACTGTCCTACACAAAATCCAAATAAACAGACTTACAGTAAATACCTGGTCACCCTAATACTTAAAACTAGTCTTAAAAACATCCGATAAAAGTTGATTTGATGACCTCTCAGGTCTTCCTTAAACTTTTAGACTTTAGAAACATAAGATTGGGGGAGGCGTTTATAAGAGCTTCAAAGACAAATTGAAGGACAGGAGGCCATTATTTGTGTTTTTATGACAGGTTATGTGTGCAGTTACACAAAATGATGCCGTTTACTGATTTGTCTGCCTCCCAAGGCAATTAAATGCACTGGTTTACTTTTGTAACCTATGTGTCATTTCCCTTCGACTTCACAATCATTCACAACTTTCTGTCGGTCTTTCAAATTGACAAATTGCAATAAAACATGTTGGGGTTTGTGTTTGTACTGTAAAAAAATGTAAAAAGGTTCAATTGCTGACAATATTTTCCAAAGCTCAGCAAGACACACTGAAAGAAATAAACATGTGGAAAAAGGTTACCATTTTCAGATTTGTCTCAAAGGACTCGAAGGAGAGCAGAGATGAGGACAAGGAGGCCAGCGGACGCACGCCGGTCGCCGCCGACTTTGGAAAGTATGACACGGTCGTGCAGCATCTGGCAGAGGACCGATAAAAGACTAAACGCTCAGACAACTCTCTGTGAGAATTTATCTGCTCCATTTTAGTGCACATGTCAGGGGGGAGCGCACCTCGTTTTCAAATTACTCTTAAATTTTAGCCTAGCTTTATGTTGGGCATACTGTTGAAAAATGCGAAACACGACGTTGTCAGAGAAGTTAAAGCAGTTTAGATTGAAACCTGAAGGTTTATATTTATTAGCGTTGATTCAGAGTAAAGTGAATTTGTTAAGGGATGGCAAAAATGAGAATGTATGGATAAACAAAACTTTAAATAAACACATCTATAATATCTTCTGCTTAACTATATCTGATAGAGGTCAAATAAAGACAGTAGTCTTTTCTATTCTATGTTTTTTTTATTGGAAATTTCATAGGACCATTGCAAATCTGTCCATCATTTTCTGTTTGTAATTTTTAATTAATAAAAAGTATAAAAAAGATGGTGTTTTTGTATAATTCATTATAATGCTGGGAAGATTGTAGTTGCTGCTTTTAAACTTACATAGTGAATTTAGACATACTGTAGAAGTAACTGGCATCCAGATTAGCTAATTTTCCCTTTTTTTTCTGCTTACATAAAAAAAACTTTAAAGAAAACTTGTTGCGCTGGTTGTAGATGCACCTTTATTAAAAGAAATTATAATTTAAGTTGTGTATTTTTAATAAGGTCTTTTGAGCATCACCCCCAAAGTGAAATAGAAGTATCCCTGCAATCCCAGGGGATTGATTTGAATCATTTACCAAAAAGTGAAGAAATGAGATGAATGTGGCGTTGAGATCTATAAGCAGCCACTGAAATGTCCGATTTTTGCTCTTTTCACTTTTTCCACAAACACCCACAGTTAAAAAAAGAAAGAAAAAAAACTGACCCCTGATTGTGGCTTGGCTGCACTTGACAGCAAGAAAAGAAACGGAGACTTCTGAAAAGAATCAAAAGATCTGACGAGGTGGGGTTTTAGGTAAAAAATAAATAATAAATAGACTAAAATATACTTTATTGTCCCACTGTGGGGGGATGTTAGTGTAGGAGAAGCAGGTTAGAGGTAAAAGAAGCACGCATAGTCAAACTAAGGTAAAAAATAAACTATAAGGGCAAGTAGATAGAAAATGAATACGGTATGGTTGCAAAAGAAAACAAAGAAAGTACTTTGCTAAAAAAAATATGCAAATGAGTAGGATAATTTGGAAACAAGTACAACATTACCATCTATATTTGTGCATTAAAACAACTTCGGCCTATTTACAAGAAACAAACAAACAAACAAACAAAAACTCTAGTCTCCACTGACTGAATATGCATAGGAACAATAGAAAAACAACAGCTAAGGGAAATTGTTGTAAGTATGCTTTCGAATGTAACCCTGGACAACTGCTAATCTGTTTTTTGTTGTTTGTTTGTATGTGCAACTGTAAAAGTCATCCAGGTTTTAAATCAGGTTTTCACTGCTGAAGAACAGATTTGAAAACAACCTCAGCTTTCAGGGTTTATTCTGTTTGCAGCTATGATAAAAAGTATGTTTCGCACGTTTGTTTGAGTTTGTCTTAATGGCTCCTGTTTTTGTGCCTTCGACTGTGTGTACGGGGGTCAGGTTGGGCAGGACCGAAAAGGAGGAAGAACAGAGTTTCGCCACAGGAGGTCTGTCAGGGCTCCGTGCCAATCAGCTTCAATCGCACACAGAAACACACAGCCTGAGGCACTGTGCCCTCTGCAGTCCATGCCTGCAGGCAATCTGACCACTCGCCACTCCCAAAGAAACTCTGAGGAATACATACAGAGAGAGGGATGAGGTGGAAAACAGGGGGCAGACAAGAATGAAGCAGGAAGAGAACATGCAGATAAGGTGGGAACAGGCTGATAGGGATGGATGCACCGAAAGGGGATGACGAAGGGCGAAACGATGGCAGCGAAGGCGTGGAAAAGAGCTGAGAACGTTACGGCTGGTGCGTTAGAGCCCAGAGAGCTGCAAAAACAGCATAAGAGAAGATGGAGGAAGTCATGGAAAAGCAGCGTAAAGAGGAAACAGTTTCTTCAGGGATCGTGGAAAAGGGATGAGATAAAGAAAGTGCAGGCAGGGGAAGTGTTTGTGTCAAAGAGGC
Organism: Orestias chungarensis; assembly: GCA_032876305.1. Taxonomy (NCBI): domain Eukaryota; kingdom Metazoa; phylum Chordata; class Actinopteri; order Cyprinodontiformes; family Cyprinodontidae; genus Orestias; species Orestias chungarensis. The sequence continues at coordinate 801,433 of JAVLVB010000031.1, forward strand.
AGGCAGGACAAAAGACCGCAAGACAAAGAGCAACAGAGAGGGAGCTAATCGGATTTACAACCGGCGTTTTTTTAACGTTTACAAAGTGTCTTTTGGTCTTAACTGACCAACAGATCAAAGATCAAAAGCACAAGAGAAAAGACAGGACAAGTAGAAGGAGGATAGCTGGTTTGCGTTCACACATCATGAACGTTTAATGGATGTGAAGTGCTGTAAGAAACATTTTAGGCTGTCTTGAGATTTATGCTACATTTTGTTGTTGTTTTTTTTTCCTTTTGCTGTCACACTTCAATGAAAAGATGCAACATTCATTTTAGAAAAAAATGGATCTTTGTTATTTTGTCCATGTATTTTCTCTGAACCCAATGAACACCTAATTTTATGAGGCTGGCAGGGATTATAAAGACTTTACAGACTGCATGACATTGTGCGTCCTGACAGGTTTCCAAGAGAAAGGCCCGTGGCCTCACAGATCACCTACCGTACTTCACAATAAGGATAAGGTAAATCTTTTTGCATCAAAAAACTCAGTCTTAATAATCTCATTCTTTTATTTAACTTCTATTTTATCAGTTTACTGCAGGTGGTGTCAAGACCTCTTGGATAACTGGTGCAGTTGTACCAGTATTTTTCTGGGGAAATGACTAAAACGAAAATGATTAAATGCATTCATGGTTAAGTTTTTGTAAAATTTGCAATGTGAACTTGGGCAACAGCAATATAAATTCTATTTGGTTACCCGTCTTTAAAGTGCTCCACAGATTTGCACAGGGAGGAGGGCTGTGTTAGTAAAAGTAAGTCCTAGCTAAACCCCGATGTCTTATTAGCAAACAAATGTATTTCTAAAAGCCGCATGGATCGCTATCAATCCCAGCAGCCTTTCATTTATAATGCTATTCACTTATTAACCGTCATAGCCAGATGAAATTTTCTCATAATGTGTCAGTGATGCGCTATGCACACCAATGATGTGGATGCAAACCTTCTATTGAGGTCACAATCATGTTGTAGTAAAGCTTTAAAAATAAAGATTTTCCTCAGAAAGGCTTTATGTTCAGTTTCATAATTTCGTTCCACTTCATGTACCATCATGTTTGTTGAAATGACAATAAAGAATCCTTGAATCCTTGAATCCTTGAATGTTAAGAAAAAGCAAGTTGCAAGCTGTTGGTTGCAATCTGCAAGCGTTCCACTAGGTGTCACACCTCTGATCAGAATATGATGATTGATAGACAGCACAGTAAAGTGTACACTAATACAGACTTCCACTGGAAGAACTGTCATCAAAACAACATTACAAAGTTGGGTCGGTTGGCCTTAAGGAGCCATGTTCAATCTTGACTTCACCAATCTTCAAACTGTCCTCAATTGAAACAAATGTCCTCTAACCAAGAGTATTGATAAATAACATAGCTGTTGATCTATTATCAGACAAATTAGAACCAGGTTTCCAAGTAGCTGAAACTCGATCGTCTCCAACGTTTGGCTCTAAATTAAAGATGCTCACAAACCTTTGATTTCATTACTTAATACGGTGTAACACCTGTAAGATTAATCTTAAAATCGGCTCTTCAAAGGTTAAAATAAACAAAGTTTCTTCTGGATGACCCTTAAAAAAATGTACAGGCACATAAAAAAAAAAACAATTAAAAATGAATATTAATTTTAAATACATTCAAACATTTGCAACATTACATGATGACAAGCTTTTGTTTTAAAGTACCTTTCACTGCCTTCTCTGCAGCAGCGAAAATGGCAGCAGGACCTGCAGGCAGACACAAAGAAAGAAGGTCTGTGTTGGTGCCAGAGTGAGGTGTAAGGTTTCCTGAGATTTGTTTTCCTGACTTAGGGCTCCTGTTAGCAACCTCATCCATTTCTCTATGTACGTACCCACACACACACAAATACACACCTCAACTCCCCACAAATCTCTCGACATATCTCTTGAGATAGAGGTTTTTTTTTTGGGAAAACTGAGCCCGGTTCCCTTGGGCTATTCCCAGACTCGCTCTCTGGTTACACCACTGCGTTCCAGAAAGCAGTTCCTCAGCGGTGGACTGAGTTTGCTTAGGCAGACCCTTCTCTCCTCAAAAATGCTGCACAATCACCCCCAGAGAACCATACCTTATTATTGGAAACCTGCCCCTATCAGTCTCCTTCCATCTAAATATTGTTAGAAATCGATATAATAACACTAGCAAAGCGCAGCGTGGTCTCCAGTTTAGCCGTTTAAAATGCATGTCAACATGAGAAGTGTGCACATGCAGCCGTGGCCATGGCTCAGAAATACGTGAGTAAAAGCACAAAGTTCAATAAAGATGAACATTATATTGAAGATAGTATGTAGTTGAGCTGTTGCTTTTCTAGCTTCCGGTATTGTCTACTTGTGCTGCAACGCTAACACTAGCTTATATGTAACACAAACAGGAAATAAAGTTTTTGAAGAATTTTGGCGTATCAAAAAAAATAGTATCTCACTCATGCATCAATAAACCTGCAACTTGTAAATAATAATAAAGTACGCAGTGAAATATTTGTAGTAAATCAAATAAATCTTCATCAAGTGATTTTGCAAAACATCCCCAACCAGTGTATGTAAGAAATAATGTGACAATGTCATCAACAAAATACTCTCACAAGCCTTCAGAGATCTACGAAAAAATTCGTGGATCACAGAGACTCACCTGTCTTTGTGAAACTGTTTCGTCATTTTTGTTTATATAATGGTCAAGCCATCATCAATTCAGTAACCATCCAATACCTTCATGGTATATCCTGCTTTCTGGTCCAGAAACCACAGCATCCACGGATCATAACGAGATTTTTGTCTACGCCCTGCTCTGACTGTGTTTCTAGTAATGTGCAGCTGAAAGTCTTGGAAATTATCATTTTGAAAGTGGTAAAGAAAAAGAAGGGACACCAGTGGTTTTGTTTTATTTCCTCTTGTTGGTGAAGCTTGGCTTTAACAGGCTCTTGTCTAGAATTCCCAACACGATTAGAAAATATTATTTGGTTGAAAAACTATATCCTGAGTAGAGTAGCGAACGCCTCGGGCAAGACTCAAAGAAGGAAGAGTTGTTTTGCTGGTACATGACAAAAGAACCTTCACCACGTCTTGCAAGCAGTCACTTATTAAAAAAATATTAATTCTTTATGCTTTGATTGAACATATAAAGGGGTGTAATTTTAGATTATTTTAGACCCTACAAAGTGAATTCTGATGAGTTCCCGGCTATAAACCTTGCAAACATTATATGGTCATCCGAACAATAACCTGTCCGTTTCAGTTCTTTGCTGGATTTTTTTCTCTCTTCCGTAATCAGACCGCTAATGCATAGCCTGCATTAAAACCTGCTTTGGTGAGGTACAAAAAAAAGGAGTCAAATCCAAAAGAAAGACTTTGCAAGAACTCCCCATCAAGACCGGTTTAAGTATTAGAAGCAGCATGCAAAGGATTAGAACTGTCTTCTCTTACTTTTTGTCTTCCCTTCGTTTAATAATGAGTCATCAGATAGGACGTGGTGAGAGCTAGAATGAAAAGACAATTTGCTGCGAAATATTTTGCTATATTTGACACGTTCCTCACGGCATACCGTAGGTAGCAATGAAAGACGGACATCGCTGTGCTGAAGAAATCCAGAAGCCACAAGTACAAGTCGGTTTTCTTTTCCCTTCGCCTTTCCCGAAGCCAAACCACTCTGTTTGGTCCTCTGCCTCTCTCCAAATGATACATTCAACTGTCGACCCACAAAAGAAACACTGAAACAAAGAGTGAACGCAACACACTTAGCTTATTCTTTACCAACCACACGGCTGCTAACCTAAACCTCCCCCAACCAGATGGATATACTCATCTGGATACAGATCTCACACACACACTCACGCGTCGAATTGCACAAAGTGTTGTTCATCGTTTTGTCTCCGTCCACACAGACAAATGCCCTGTATTTTCCTAAAGCGAGGCCCAAACACAACTCCGATCTTGATCCACTTCTAGATCCAGACCTGGGATGACATCATTCCAGCGTGCTTTCTCCCCCAACTCCTTTCACTCTCTCTTCCTCTCTGCAGCCGTCCTGCTCCAATAAAGGCCCCGTTCCAACACAAATCAGCCATACTTGTACCTAATGACAGGGTAGAGCTTAGAGATGCCAGGGGGGCAAGAGAGCTGAGGATACTTTGGTCTTGGATTCTAGCCGCAGAGAAATCCTCCCTGAAACATGTGGTTTGTGTCTCTCCTCTCTTTCTCTCTCTCTCTCTCTCTCTCTCTCTCTCTCTCTCTCTCTCTTTCTCTGAATGTAGTTTAAACCAAAGGATGGATGGATGGAGCAGGGTAAAGGGAGACCACAAAGTAAGCTCCAAGCCCAAAGAAGGAGATCATTTGCAGCTTTGGTGGGATATGATTGCGCTTTTCATCTGCAGAGGGTATTAAATAGTAGAAGCATAACCTTTTGACTAAATACAAGGATAAGGATAAAATGTGCAACACGATCGTTTTTTTTTTTTTTTGTGTGCAAATTTCCTACTGACATCAGGGCATATGGGTGCTATTTAATCCCGCGGTTGGGTTTTTTGGGGTTATGCGCATGACATGACCAAGGTTTATTTTTGACGCTAGGCTGCACGTAAGGGCAGTAAATGAAGGAAATAATGAAGTTCTTCGGCAGTTGTGGGGAGAGAGAGAGATCTTTTTCCGAGCCTGTAAACCAATTCAGACGGATAAAACGGTAGGATTTTCGTGATGTATGAACCTGTCTTGTGCAGCTCTTTTGATGGTGAGCGGATTCATTAAATCATGTTTTCAGAGACAAGGCCAAACCCAGATGCAGGTGAGTGTTTAGCAGTAATTTAACATCAGTTCTCAGTTGTGGTCTCAAATAATAAGTATGAACTTATTAAAGTGTTCTTTTTTTTAAGACGGTTCTGTAAAGTATTAATAAGCAGGGGTATGCTTATAGACCCATATTATGGAAAACTAACTAAAAGCCAACCAAATTACTTGTTTCAACAAAGAGGTTTAAGACAAACCTACAGTATGTTGAAAAGATTCTATGATGACTTTAAACCTACCCAATCTGTGTTTTTTTCTTTTTGTTTTCACCAATAAAATAAAAGTTTAATACATCTCAAATTACCAATGATTTACATCGTATATAAAGATGCTTGCTGAAAAGTATGTGAGATAATTAATAGAATACACATTTAAGCTTAGTCAGGCCCACTTCTCATCTTTTGCTGCATCGATGCAGCGTGGCAGGGAGGTGATCCGCCCCGAGGTTTTAATGGGATCCTCAAAAAGCCTAGATCGTCATTCTGGTGGCCTCTACTTTGTCTGCATTTTTGGTTTTATATGTATCTCATCTTTCTCCCTACTTTATGGTCTCACACCAGACCTCAAGGAACACTCTCGCTCCAAATCATAAGACCTTCATTTTTCAATCAAATCCAACGTTTATTTTTATCTGAGAAGCATTATGACCATTGTAAAGTCACTGGATCACAAGTGGCAATGCCACTGTTTTTCTTTCCACACCACTTTTCTATAAGCAACAGCTTCTTTTGCCATACTTTTTTTAAACGGATTTCATTTCAGTAGCCTTTTCTTGTGACTATTTGTGTTTATTTCTCTTTTATGATATGTAAACTTTCTTGTGTAAATTATTCATCTTTAAGAAAAATCCTCACTTTGTGTGTGGTGACTTTTTATCACAGGTTCTATTTTTGAACCGAGACAAATACATTAACTTTTCTTTTCAGACAACTATGACTTCCTCTGACTTTATCATGAGAGGTTAAATTATATAGAGTGTGTCAATATTAACGCCTGTCTGATGAAAAAAAAAAGATATTTGATTCCACATTATTTGTTGAAAATAAATTGGTTCCCTTAGTCTTTAGAAGTGTTAGATTTAGACGATGTGATAAATTAATTTATATTTGATTATGATCTAAAACTCCAAACCCATCTGTTACCATGAACCTCAAACAAGAACTACATGGTTAAATGTCTGAACGAATTATGACAAATTTTGTAACTGCTTACAATCTTTCACTTAGAGTAGTCAGTTATGTTCAATTATGTTTTTATTTTTTAATGCAGACTTTGTTTTGAAATACCGTAAACACACTACTTCCCTTTACTAGAGGGTCTTAAAAATTCATTCAAAGCACAGTAAATATTGCGGCATGAACTACAAAAGTACAAAAGGCATTATCTATCAGCAAGCATAAAATGAACCTAACTGTAAATGGTCAAAACAATTATAATCAGATACCGAAGGGTTAGGTTAAAAGATTTAGTAAAGGGCTCTTTAAACAGCGCAATGAGGAACAACTAAAGAGAAACAAACATGTGTGAGTGGCTGCTGGGATTTTCCAATGAAGAATGAAAACCTTTTAAAACCTTTTAGTATCCAAAAGGAGCTGGGAGTCCTAAATTTCGTTTCCTCAGTATTTGAAGAGCCAACTAAGGTCATCAGGCTGTCTGCCTGGCAGGAGCTTAATGCTGCTACAGAACAGTGTGCAGGTGGATTAGATGAGCTTGACTGGTGAGCAGAAGAGCAGAGGAGGAAAAGTGAACACGAGCTAGAATAAGACCACTAGAGATCTCATGCCTTCACCCTAGCTTTACTTTGGAGGAAATATTTTTTCACAGATTTTTTCACAAACGGAGGTCAATCCAACCTGTTTTAGGTGAAAGATGGTCTAAGAGCAATCACCCTGCATAACCTCACAAGAAAAAACATGTAATCTATTAAGGCCTGTTATTTTTCTAAGAAAAGGTCAAGTGATAGCAAGACGCCCTGCGTCCTGAGATGCAGTTCTGGTCATCAAAGAAAAATCCTAAAAGAAGTCTTACGTGTTGTGAAGCCAGTTTTAGTTTCAGCCTCTCGAAGAAATGCAGAAACCAGGTAGAAGGCAATAGGAGACAAGTCGAGCGTAAAGTCGATGAGATCAAACAGCTCACTAATTAAATCTAAAGTTCTTGAGGGGAACTCTATGCTAAACCAGCAGGAGTAATTACACTTTAGAACAGCAAAACAATCCCTGAACTGGCTCAGGCTTACCTCAGCAACAGCAGTACAACACTTTTAACAAGACAAGACATTAATCCAAATATGGACAATTTTTACCACTAAACAGACATATTATTTGGCTTTGTTAGAGGGAAAACAATCAACACCACTGATGAGGCAACAATTAGTTTCTGGAGTTTAAAACTATAAAAATTACATATTGAATGAACTTCTCATTAATATCAGTTTTAAGTAATTGTAACACTGACTGGAGTGGTAAATCTAAAATAAGTTTCTTTTTTGGTCTTGAAATTGTAAGATAGCATGATTTCCAGGAAACGGTTAACCAGAATTTATTTAAACTATAGAAGAAAGATTCTGTAAACATGACTACCTGCTTTTCTGCTTTTCTTTTCTGTTTTAACACACACGCACACACACACAGAAAAACTGCATACCAGTTTGCTAGTTACTGGCTCATGAGCTACTATAATGTCCAACAGTCTATGGTGGACACCAGTTTATGATAACGTAACTTAATCTGATAATAAATCCCATAAGATTAAGGTTTTAGTTAGCATTTTACAGTAGATCATTGGTCAAAAACCATAAACATACGCCGAGAGCTAAAATAGGATGGCTTATATCAAGACAAAATTGTTGTGGGTCTTTACCTAAGAGGGTAAGTGTGAAATAATCGTTCTCTCTACATTCTAACTTTATTTACGTATAAATATTTACCTTTCTTTTCTCTGCTTAGGTCTCCTTCTATGATAGTAAATAAATTCCTTTACAATGACATTGGCAAGGAAAAATTACACAGAACAGCTGCAGGTGCTTGTGCATAACAAAATAGGGGAATACACTGAAGCGTCAGCGAATTGTCACCCACGGAACAGGGTCTACCTTCTCTATTCGAGGTGTGTCACCAACCTATCTCTGTTATTTCTGGCACCCACAGGCGGTTCTACTTTCACAAACGGAAACGTAACCTCAGAAATCTCTGCTCACTAAATCACACATCATCATCCAAAAACAATACATTCTCTGTAGGTCTATGGAACTGTCAGTCAGCGGTGAACAAGGCAGACTTCCTTTCGGCCTATGCAAACCATCTCTCACTGGACATCCTTGCCCTCACAGAAACTTGGATCAAACCAGAAAACAGTGCCAGACCGACTGCACTCTCCACCAACTACACATTCTCTCACAGACCACGCCCTGGCAGAAGAGGAGGTGGTACGAAGCTACTGATATCCAACAAATGGAAATATACCCATTTCAGCTCAGGAGCCTCATACAACTCCTTTGAATACCACGCCGCCCTGATGACAGCACCTGTTAAAATGGGCAATTGGGCGACTTCCTAGAAGATCTAGACTCCCTGCTGTCCTCCATCCCCGAGCATGACTGTCCTCTGCTTGTCCTTTGTGATATGAATATTCACTTTGATACTCAAGACACTGCAGATTTCTTCTCGCTAACTCACTCGTTTGATCTCCAGTGGGTAAGCAGCCCCCCAACTCACAGGGCAGGTAAAGTACTTGATCTTGTTTTAAGCAGACACTGCATGACCAACTCACAAAAAGTTACTCCTCTACACCTCTCAGATCACTACTTTATTCAGCTTGACGCTTGTCTCCATCAGCTACCTACTGCACACCCTCCCACTGTCTCCTTTCGACGCAATCACCGCAACTTCTCTCCTCAAGCGTCACCACGGCAAAGAAGGACTTCTATCGGGACAAGATCCACAGCGCTACCGGCACCCGGAAGCTATTTTCTACCTTCAAGTCTCTGTTAAACCCACCACCTCCTCCTCCTGCAACCAACCTCACGGCAGATTCCTTTTCCAAATTGTTCACCAACAAAGTGGCAGCGATCAGCAGTCAGTTGTCAGACCAATTTACACAGACAACAGCTCATCCTTCCTCACTGGTTCTTCCTCTGAGCGCCGCTGAACCCACTACTTCCTTTTCTTCATTTACCCCTCTCATCGACAATGAGGTATCAAAGCTTCTCACAAGCAGCCGCCCTACCTCTTGCCCTCTGGATCCTATTCCCACCACACTCCTGCAAACCATAGCTCCAACCGTTGTGACAGCAGCCACTCACATGATCAATGCTTCACTATCTACCGGATCATTCCCCACCGCCTTCAAACAAGACCAAGTATGTCCCTTATTAAAAAAAACCTCCTTAGCCCCCACCCAAGTGGAGATCTACCAACTGGTCTCCATCCTCCCTTTCCTATCTGAAATCATCGAAAGAGCTGTCTCAAAGCAGGTGACGAAATTTCTCTCCCAACATGACCTCCTTGATTCTAACCAATCAGGTGTCAAGAGCGGTCACTCCACGGAAACGGCTCTCCTGTCAGTAACGAAATCCTTAAAAGAAGCCTAAGCGACAGGCCAATCATCAGTTCTCATCTTACTGGACCTCTCATCTCCATTTGATACTGTAAACCACAGCATCCTACTTACCAAGCTGGCAAACATGGGCATTGAGGGCAGTGCACACACCTGGTTTGAATCCTACCTCACCTGACGATCCGTCATGGTGGCATGGCAAGGCAAAACATCGACGCAACATCACCTCACCACAGGGGTGCCCCAAGGCTCAGTGTTGGGGCCCCTCCTCTTTGCCATGTACACTACTTCGCTCGGCGATCCATTCGCATGGCTTCTCCTATCACTTCTATGCAGATGATACTCAGCTCTATCGGTCCTTTCCTCCAGACGAGCTCTCGGTACCTCTTTCTGACATATCTGCATGGATGAAACATCACTACGTCCAACTGAACCTCTCCAAAAATGAACTGCTTGTCATCCCAGCCAAGGAAATTATTCACCACAACATCAGCATCAGGTTAGACTCCCTATCGGTGGCACCCACTAAGGTTGTAAGAAACCTGGGCGTCATGATCGATGATCAGTTGACCTTTGCGGATCAGGTTGCCTCTGTCGCTCCATCGTGTTGCTTATCTCTATTCAACATCAGGAAGATTAGGCCATATCTAACCCAACATGCGACACAGCTACTAGTTTAAACCTTGGTCAATTCCTGCCTAGACTACTGCAACGCCCTCCTAACAGGTCTTCCAGGCTGTGCTGGGAGACAGCTACAGATGATCCAGAATGCTGCAGCTCGCTTGGTTTTCAACCAGCCAAAGCGAGCGCATGTCACACCCCTTTTTACTGAACTCCATTGGCTTCCCTTAGCTGCACGCATCAAATTCAAATCACTAATGCTGGCATACAGAGTGTTTGATGGATCAGCGC
>JAVLVB010000031.1:811829-835139 GCA_032876305.1 Orestias chungarensis
CAGCGCCCATCTACTTAAACACCCTCTTAAAGCCTTACGTCACTGCCTGCCCACTCCCTTCCTCCAAGGACCACCAACTAACGCGACCAACACCCCGTTCAGGTCAATCTAAACTCTTCTCATTTACGGTTCCTCACTGGTGGAACGACCTTACGTGCACTATCAGAGCATCAGATTCTCTTTCCACTTTCAAGAAATACTTGAAGACCCTTGAAGATACTCTTCCAAGAGTATCTCTTGCCTTGAAAGATCTAAATGCACTTATTACCCCCCCTTATATTATTAATTAGCACCCAATGTATGGTACTTGGGTCTTCTGTGTTTACCTAAATGCTGTAAATGAGTGTCATCATTAATGTTAAATTCTCTCCTACCATATTGCAGGTCACTGAGTAAATTGCGTTGTAATTCAATGTTAAACCCTCTTTTTGTAACTCGCTTTGGATAAAAGCGTCTGCTAAATGCATAAATGTAAATGTAAAATGTAAAATACATAAATTTTAATTCAAGTCCTTATGGATGTCAGGGTGAGTTTTCTGTTCAGTTCTCCAAGTGGACACGGGGGGTCATCAGTGCTCTCTTCCAGGCTGGAGCTCCGTCCTGCCCAGGTGCTTCTGGTTGGCGCTGATCAGCTGAGCCAGTATAAGAGGGGTGGTGGATCAGCTACTCGTCGCCTGAGTGTTTGTTACAATCGGTAAACTCCTTGTCTCAGTCCCACTCTAGTTCCTAGTGCTTCCTCGTAGTTCTAGTCGTTTTCCAAGTTTTCCTCGTAGTAAAGTTTCCTATGTCTATGTATTTTGACCCAAGCCGTGTTTCCTGTTTTTGTGCCTTGCGATTTTTCCCTCACCTCTAACAACACTTGTGTCTCACCTCAGGTTGTACTCACTTCTCCATCTCCAACTCCTCCAAGATTCTCTCCGGTAATCTTCCCATCAGTTGATCTCCACTCCTCTTGGCTCTGCTCGATCTGCCTGCTCCAGCGTGCCTCATCAGCTGTTCAACCCCCCGGACCACATCACTTCAATCGGACAGAAACTCACCCCAAACCTTGCCTGTCCTCACTCTCAGAGGTTCCCGGTCTCCCTCGAAGTATTCCTGATCCCGCCGTGTACTTCCGCCACTCATTGCTGTGTTCCCGTTCCCTGCCACTCGTTGCTGTGTCCCGTTTCCTCGCCACTTTCTGCCGTTTGCTGCCCGCTGCAAGATTCCCGCCGGATTCCCCTTCTCACTTCACTTCCCTCAATAAATCATTGTAACTGCTTTCCTGAGAGTTTCTGTTTTATGTGGGTCAGAAGTTTAAACCCCAACATGACAATGGATATCTCTGAAAGACCAGTGAAGCTTCATGTTTTAATGTGAAGAGAAAGAATATCGTGAAAACTTAGAGCAAGACTTACCAATTTTTCCCAGCATATAATCAAAACATGATTGTGGTTCTCAAAAACATGTTTTTTAAAAACATCTAGTGAAGAAATGCTTGTGAACTTGGCTTGTTCAACATAATTAAGCTGATCTTCACTACAGATTTCTAAATAATAGCAACAGTTTTATATTATTATTATTATTATTTGTCCGACAGATTCCTTATAAGAAACCTACAGGCCTGTTTTCTTCTTTCCAGCGTGGAGCAGATTCATATAGTTGCTCTCGTATGACTGAAGCAGATGTCAGCCGCCGGTTGCAAATCCAAAATTTCGACTCATTTTCTCCTTTCACTTGTAAACATTCCTCCGTGGTCTGCTCCTGCCAGCACACCCACTAACTTTAACAACCAGGCAAAGAAAACTTTAAACTGAAACAAACAGCGATGACAGTCAAGAGAAACCAACCAAAGCTTTGTTTCTCCAATGGTCTAAGACTGACGTGTTTGAGGATCGGTGTTTGTGTGGTGATGGCTCTCTGCCTTGTATTCCTATGTAAGTATTTGTTATGCATTTGTCTTTATATTTAGTTTTAAACGAGTGACTGTTTTCTCTTAGTTTCATAGTCCAACATCTACTTCATGTTCCATGATGCAGAAATTTATTTTGAAACAGTCTGGATTTTCTTACGCACAGAAATTTTTCTTACATAAGCTGTATTATATGACGTTTTAAATCAGAAACCTAAGAAAACCAACAACTAGCCAATTAGTTAAATGTAAATGGTGGTTAAAATGTTAAATACCTGAAATCTAAAACTGTAAAATTACTTTAACAGGGGAGACATTTTGAATATTTGATGGGGGGGAAAAGCTCCAGTTACGGGGGTTGTCTTCAAAGGTAGATCTTTCTTTCTCTGAGTCTAAATTTGACTTTATTCTATTGGCTCTCTGTCTCAATTTAACTGTAAATTTCTTGAACAACCTCTCTGATTGGTTGATCAGGCCCTCTTAACGACTGCTTCTCCCTATTTATTTGCCTCTGGAGGGTTGTAAAAGTTGCACACAAGTTGACCAATTAAGGCACAGCAACAAATTTAATGCGTCCACAAGAATATAGGTATCTATATGTTTTTCTGAACTCATCTCATGTTAGGAGTCTGGCCCGTTCGCTTGCTATAGGTTTCTCTGCCCTCTTATACTCATTAGCTCATGTCGTGCAGCTGTTTACCAGCTTTTTTTTGCTTTTTTTTAAAGTTCTGCAGTGTTTCCCTTTCCAATTTCTTGCTCAAGAGGAGGTATTTCATGTCACATAGATCCCTGTTGCTGCCTCCTGACCCCTGGCTCATAGCCGGCCATCCTCAGCTTGTATTTGCGTACCCGTACCTGACTTTGTTCTGTGCCCTGATTCCTGATTCTCTCCTGACTGACGGATCTGTCTACTCCAGGTGGACCCACCGCATCGACCCCATTTCTGGCCCATGATCCCGATTCCTGTGGAGTCCCTGGGATTGTAAATGAATCTGGCTTTTACCCGATGACCAAATCCTAGTTTGTCATTTGTAGTGTCACCTTCAGCTTTGATTCATTTACAGAAACTAATTAAAATAATCTTACCTTAACTCCCCTGAGATTTTAAACACCGTCTCACTTTGACATAATATTATAGCAGCAATCTCAAAAACAGAAAGAGGACAAAATTAATTGCTCCTAAATTAATGAATGTGTCTTTGATTCATTATTGCTTTTTAGGAACATAAAAAATCCTAAAGGTGGTTTATATCTTTTTTTGACCAAATCTAAACCATGATTACAGGCAGAATTACAAATCGCTCGCCTAATTGAAGTGCAGCTTTAACTTTAAAACAAGGTCTATTGATTCATTAAGATGCAGATTATCCAGATTATCAATGTAAATGTAGGTAGTCTATGAATGCAACCAGTAATGTCAGCAGTGATAATTTCTGTTTTACTCTTTTAATATTACCTCGTCTTGTTTCTTTTCCTATCTCTTAGTCTAGGAGTACTTATTAAATCTTCCCATATTTTGGGCCTTTCAACTAAAGTCTGTGGCCCTTTGACTTTTTATCAATATGTCTTATATAAAACGAAAACCTTCTCATGCGCCTGATTGTACGCCTTAAACTTCAATGGACATCTAAAATGAACGATGCTTGGATCTCCGCCTTATTATCATATTGTTCCAGCATTAGACAGGCTCGGATATTGAAATCTCATCTGCGAGTCTCTGATGAAGTTGACCATTCGGGGAACCGAGTCATAAAACAACCAGTCATTTTTCATCCTGCTTTCCAAACTATCCAATCCCCTGCATGCACAAAATGTAAAAGTGTTTAAACGTTACCTGAAAAAAATCTCTTACAATTGCAAAAATAAAAATAAAATTGACAATCTCTAACAATGAAGAGCCTTTTTTTTTTTGGTTAGGAGGAAAACAGCTGCAGTCTAAACACCACGGACTTCTGCTCCATCCTACAGCTGTCAGATACTCACAAACACAATTGTTCCAACATGAGACGGTAAGTGGTTCCTTACAGGATATTACCAGAAGACCTTAGGGGATTATTGGACAACTCGAAGTGGGTACAAAAATTAAAAAGAAGCTGTTGATTTAAATCTGGTCTCACTCTAAAGCCAGTTCTTGTAAAAGCATGATGTTGTCTACATTTAGGGCTTGCATGTTTGGCTCTGCACTACAAAACCTGTCATTGTTCTGGGTCAGCTCCCTCAGGATGCCCTTAAATCCCGCAACACGGATTCACTTGGTACCGCGCCTCTCCTCCTCCCCCTCTTCTTTCTGTTTTCGCTCGGTAGGAAAACAGCCCGAACCAGACGGCCTGTGTTCCGTCAAGGCGTCAAAAATTCCTCGACTTTCCCAGAAATCCCAATCGGAGCCAAGTCATCTATTTGGCTGTCCTCCTCGAGGTCCCGCTGAAAACACACGTGGGACATGCAGGCACTTTGTGTCCACTCAGGTCATTTACTCGAAAACAAAACATGAACTTTTCACACAAACCACGGTAAACCGTCATTAAACCGTCTTGATTCAAGGAAATACAACTATGGGAAAAATTATTCATAAACCATAATATTTTATTATTTATATGCGAACCAAAAGGACTGTGTTTAACACTAAGGTGACATCTGAATTGAGTTTCTTTCCACTGTATTTTATTCGGGGGTATCCGAGTAAAAACAGAGGAGCATGAACCATTTTTTCATCCACTCCAGAAGTATCTGACCATAAGCTATCTAGGGAAAAATCCTACTCAGAGTCAGTGGTGACAGCGAAGAAATAGAGGGACGTACAGAGAGTAGTAGAGGGGGTATAGAGGTATGGGTAAGAGTTAGGATAGGAGAGGCTCTTTGAAAGGTGGGGAAGACAAACAGGGACGCTGCTTTTCTTGTGGCGCTTGGTAGGTCATCCCACCATCTTGGAACAACACAAGAAAACAGCTTGGATTGTCTTAACCGCGGTGTATGCAGTTCTAGGCAACAATCCATTGATGACCGAAGTGACCGAGCTGTGACATAAGTGTTTGCAAGAGTATTCAAGTACATGGGAGCCGTACCCTTCAGCGCTTTGTAGGCTAGCATCAGGAACTTGAATTTGATGCGGGCAGCCAGGGGTAGCCAGTGAAGTTCAATGAACAGAGGAGTGACATGAGAGTTTTTGGGCTGATTGAAGACTAGAAGAGCTGCCTGTTATGTTTTACCGTACAGGCTTTGAGACCAGTCAGGAGGTGTGGTGCAATAGTCTCGGCTGAAGATTAACCATAGACTGAACCAGGAGCCAGGCAGCATGTTGGCCTAGCTATGGCCGATCTTTCTTATGTTTAGTAATGCGAAGCAACAGGATCAAGAACCTTTGATGGCACAAGAGACAGTGATCAAGTCCGAATGTAAAAATTGTTGGTTTTCCTGGAAAAACCACCAGTTCAGTTTTTGGGAGATTAAGTTGGAGGTGTTGGGCTTTCATCCATTTTGATACGTCAGAGACACAGACGGAGATGCGTGCTGAGACCGTCTTGTCACCAGGGGGAAATAATAGATACCACTCGGCCCTGCTAAATGCAAAGTTAAACAAAAAACACAACTTTAAGTATAACTCTTAAACCCAGTGTGAAGGTTCAAGTTTTGTGTTTATTAAGGATTAAATGTTAGGAAAATGTTTACCGGGATTATCGAATGAAAACACGTCCACTGAGAATAAAAACAGCAGTTTAAGAGCTCTCCACATTTCCCTTTGTGTGAGTGACGGCTTTGATAGGCTGCAAAGTCATTTAAACGAATGTCGGTGTCAGGGATTAAGGTGGCAGATGAATCACGTCCACTTCTCCCCTCCACTCTTCTCTCCTCTTGGCTTTCGCCGAGAGCTTTCGGAAAAATAATAGCATGATCGCTTACAGCTCTGGCCCTCATTGTCGGAAACCCTGCCTAAATCAACAGCCGCCCTGCAGCTCTGGTGCGAGAGACGTTTTAAAGATTATAATGGGTCTGTAAAAACGGAAACCTGCCACACAGCGCTGATTGACGGCCAGTGCTGAGCACGCGCGCACGGCCCCGTGATGTTGCCCTGGTGTGTGTTTGGGATGCAACGACGGTGAGGTTTCAGCCAGCGTGCGCGCAGCCGAGTGAGAAAGAGAGACGGCTCTAAGTGAAATGTAATTGTGGTTCGCGGCGTTTTGCTTCCAAGAGATCAATCAAAACAAGAGACAAGCACGTTAAAACAGAAGTACGTCGGCCAATAGGAGAGATATAAAATCATATAAAATACAGGAAATATTAGGGCTATTTTAACTTTGAACTCCGACTGATTGCTCAAATGTTTCCTCTTGAGGTCCCCGCGTGGACGGCGGCCAGCAGGCAAGCTTTTGGAACTCTTGACACGATATTTAAATATTTCCTACTAACCTCACATAGAAGTGTTGCTTAACCCCACTCAGCGCCTGAGGAATCGTGAAGAAATAGGTCTTCGTTAGGTTTAGGCATGAGTACATCTGAGCCCTCGTTGTCCCCGACAACTTTTGGACTTTGCGTGGAATATTTATCAAGGAAAACTCTTTAAAATATGTATATTTACATTGAAAACAGAAAATAGATATTCAAGAGTATTTGGGGAGATAAGACTGTCTTGCAAAAGCATTGCTACCCCATGAGCCTTTCCACAATTTTCACAATACAAACGCATATTTTTGTTGTATCACTGCATTACAAGTGCAAGTCTTTTGCACAGCTAGAGGTTGAAAGTTTTGCCAGTTCTTAGTTGCCACATAAATCATTTTCAGAGGGATCGGACGGAGAGCAGCTGCGAACATTCATTTAACCTTAGACTCGCCATCTTGTTTTGGTCAGTAATTTGGGTGGGCCATTCTAACTCATGCAGCTTCGATCGTTCCAGTGAGATCTAGGGAGGTATGTAGTTGGAAGGTGAAGCTCTGGTCTAGACTCAGGTCTTTTGAGCTTGGTATTTGGTTTTTATCCGGAGAGCAATGATTTTAGAGGAAAATTGAGCACTTCAGATAGTCTTTTTTCTTCTTCTTCTTTAGACACAAACTTGATAAATCAAAACAAAATTGAATGCAGAATAATTTATTTTCTTTATTTTGTTTTTGTAAGAGATGAAAACAGGATAAAAAACAGTTTTGATCCAGTATGCTTAAAATTTAACCATAAGGAATGGCATACTCAGTTAGACTTCAGGAAATGTAAACTGTGTGCTGCAAACCGAAAGTCTTACTCCGTTACTTCAAAGTTACAGAGTTGATTTTAGCTTGAAGTTATAAGTGGTCGTAAAAATGCATTATTCTTTAGTTGCTCTTCGACTGCAGGAATTTTTTTTTAAGAAAACTGGAGCATTTTCTTTTTATCCCCCATTTGTGTTTCCATTGTGACAAAAGCATAAATTTTTTTATCTTGAATTTTTGTATCCAAATAGACAGAGATACACTGTCATAGTTAAAAGATTTAAATAAAGAAAGGATAGACTGAAACAAAGCAATGGTTTTATCAAAGACTTTTTAAGAAGAAACCTTTTAATTCCTCCCGTCCGTGTTCTCAGATTCAATTATGATAGATCTCAGCAATTTTGATCATTCACATATTTTCTGAGCTTCAATAGGAGAGACATGCTGCTGCATGTGTCTTTCTGTGTGTTTACTGTTCTAAAAACGATGAGTCTGTCGGTCCTGAATTATAAATTATGAAGGATCTGGGGATTGAGTTTAACAGGTATTAAATTGTCATGAAAGATGTCTTGACATAGCGTTTGTAATCTTGATCTGCCTCCTGGAAGTAGGTATTTGTGAAGTCTATTTAAAATCAGTTCTAAATATATATTTCCCCAGGTGTTTTGTAAAAAAAGTGTAAAGTCAACCATTCAGAAAAAATATCAAAATAGTACATTATTCTGATTCTTAGCATTGCTAACACATTCTGGGCTCGGCTGTTGCAATGGACAGAGATCCCTGTCACCAGATTGGAATGACACTTCTGTTCAGCGTCAAGGGACGTGATGTACCTAAACTGTTTTCAGAGTTAAGACGAACACAAACAAACTACAAGCTGGACAAAAAGCTCCAGGAAAACCCATAGATAAAATTTACACCACACCATTGATGGTTTTGGTGCATGAGACTGACTTTGTGTCTCCCTCAGTTTTTGCTCGAAGTTGCTACAGACAGGAACCGTCTGTTTCCAGAGCCGCACGCCTGCTGGGGTCCAAGAATGCAGACGGCTCTCCAGTAAATTGTTTTACAAAGCCGCATGTTTGAAATGTCAAACCTGGGCCCTGCTTGGTTTGTACGGGGAAGCCCCACAGTGTTGTGTGTGGGTGTCAAAGTAGAGACTGGGAAGAAACCACGCTGTGTTTAATTTTAGAGCATATTGATGAAATTCTGTCAGGTGTGGGAGGGTTGGAGGCAATCTCTTAACATTGGTTACAGAAAATAAAAACAAAAACTATTTCCTATGTTAGTGGTATTCTAGAGGACGGATACTTAGTATTTATAGAGTAGAAGCTAATATCAATGCAGCATTATAGGAAAACCAGCAGGGCAGAGTTTGTGTGTGTGCTTTACAGACGTGTAAAAGTCAACATAAGAAATCAGATTTCTTGATTGGTCCCATACTTTGATAACTTTGATTATTGTCCATCGATCTTTCCTCTTATTCCCTACAGGATCCTGGATAGGTGGCCTGTCAATCACAGGGCAACACAGAAATGTACAAGACAAACAGCCTGGAGTACCCACAGAAAACCCACACACACACGGAAGAACAAACTCCATGCAGGAAGATCCCAGGAAGGATGTCAATACAAACATCTTGCTGCAAATCAAGTGTATATCGGAGTCAATGGAAACCAAAACAAAAAGAGAGAAGCAGAAGAAAAGGAAAAAATACCATTCGAAACGATCCAAAAGTAGAGAAAATGGAGAAACAGAGAAAAAAGATCGACTCCAAGGTGACCAAAGAGGGCCAATGGTTCGCTGCGAGTGCTCCAACAATTACAAGATGACGAGACGAAGCCCAGCTTTCTGCATTTAGGCCAAATAGTCTTAAAGTTACAATTCCCCAAAGAACACATTAAGTTGTCTAAAGAAAAACAGAGACGGACTGGAAACACACCGGCTCACGCATCCCAGTACGGCGTCTGGACGATAGATTACTTTGTAAACATGGGAAAACTAATGTTTTTATATAAGCTTTTCACTTTTTAACATTTGTAACGTGTAGAAGAGAATAAATGCCCTGCATGTTAGAGCTTCACTAAAACCAGGATTCTGCTGCCTCCTTACTGGTGTGTTTGGGAATATTGCATAAGAAGAGTTAGATCGACAACCTGATTTTAGACTTTAATCCAGTTAAACAACTGGTTTTATTCCAAAAATGTACAGTAAGTTTGCAAGGTAGCCCAATCTTTCTCTGCCCCCACTTGCCAGTGTTTGTTGACCCCCTGTTCCTGTGGCAGTTAGGAAGAAACCACAGATAATGATGTCATTTTTAAACGAGATGGAGAGAGCTCCGGGGTTATGTCTCCAAACCTTCCTCCATAGCAGTGGCAGATTTGTGCGACGCTTAAACAGCTGGGGCCTGAAAGAATCGCTGTGGCGATACCGTTTGTTTTCATGTCGGTTTCGAGGAGCGCCGTGACCCTTCGGGGGGCCTTTTGGAGACATGGGTGTCCCTCCGAATGGGACAAGAAAACACATAAACGGGACTAGACGACACACGACCGTGAAAAGGTCGCCGTGGATCTGAGCCCCACACTTTCGGAGGAGAGATTTAAAGAGTGAGTTTTTGGGTGTCCATGACTCCAGCAGTCGCCTGTGAAGAAGTGGGGAGGGGGGCCCTCAGAGCCGAGGGTCCCCTACGCCACACAGCAACACGGATCGAGTGTCTTTCTATTCTGCGTGTGGAGGGTGACGCTTTCCCAGAAGAATGTGTCTCTCTTCCTCTCGTCGTTGGCTTCGATTTCCCCCTCCGGTCGCCTACATTCACGAAGCCGTCGCTTGAGGAATCTGGACAAACACCAGCGGGGGAATGAGAGGAATTTCTGCTTTTCGTTTTCCTCCCTTAACTGCCTCTTCCCTCCCATCCTCCTCCTCTTCCTCACCCCTGGCTCTCTCTGCTGCAGACGACTCCTAGCAGCCCCACTCTTGAGTCTTCCCTTATATCTGAACACCGTCCAACAATAACAACCTCTCATAAACAAAACGGGGCTTGACGATTGGTTGGGGAAGTGAGCTCAGAGGGAGAGTGGCAATAGCTGGCAGTCGGGCTGCAGGCCAAAAATCCCCCCCCCAAAAAAGCGGAGGCTGGTCGGAGGACCGCAAAGGATTTAAGGGGGACTTTGAGGACTCAGCATCTCCGAAGAACCATAAACACATGCTTTGGTTCTTTTCTTAATCCATCTTTCCTCCAAAAGCTCTTCGACGGACAAAACTCCTAAAGTGCAAGTCGATCAATGCCAGGAAACCACAAAAGTGCAGAAGGGGTAACAAAGAAAAAAGTTAAGAAATTCTGTGCTTGTACATCAGCAGCGGTCTCGTAAAGGGAGTCTGGACCACAAGGAGCGGATCCTGAAGGGCCCCGTCAGTTCATCCTATAGGAAACAACACTGAGGCGCTCACATGCCAGTTAAACCAGAAAATCTCCTGACGGGGAAATGATCATCCAAACCGATCTGTCTTAGAATAACTTGAGCTCTAGGGTTTCCATTTTAGGGGAAAAAAAAAAAAGATTGTGCACATTAAGCTCCTTCTTCTGTTGAAGCAATTTTATGAGCCACACATCATCTGAATCCAAATAAAATGTCAAAAGAGACTCAAAGGAGACGTGTAAACAAACTTTTACAATTTATTATAATTACTTAAAGACTGCATACCAGAACAAGACTTTTTGAAATACAGAGTTCATTTTTTTTCCAGCCCTAAAATAAAGCTTTCCATGGTTCGGTGCCTTTCAGAACTGGCAGGGATAGCGCGCCCCCTTGTGGTTTTCAACAAACAAACAAACAAAAAGGGACAACCACTCACTTTAAATGTAATGGTTACGTTTATTTAAGTAAGAAACACATCCAAAGCAATCAAAATCATCGATAAGCATTTCACTCAGGCGCACAGCAAGCATTCCTCTCAGATATTCATGATTTAATAGCATCGATGTGCAGAACCTCTGCAGGATCGGCCTTCAGTCACTTTCCTGCAGGCTTGAATGGATCAGACCAAACCTTTACACCTTTAATAAACAACAAAAAAAAAAAAGGAGAAAATCCGTTTGTGCATTACAAAGACGTTCCCACAAGTTTCAGATCTCAGTTATTTGTTAAGGAATATAGATTTATTTTTTAAAATAATGATTGGTTTCTAAGTATCTGAGGCTTATCTGACTAATTATCAATCTCTGACATTAGAAGGTTAAAACCATCACTCAGGGGTGTCTCTATCCAATACCGATATTGGTCCTATATCAGCCAAAACTATTGTCGTTGACTTTTCTTACATTGCAAACTACAAAACTAATAAATTCACGCTGATATCGTATCGTGCCACTATTGATATAGGACAAAATTAAAGACTAAAATATCGGTAGACTATCGGAAGCTAAAAAGTTGTACTGGGACAGCCTTAAGTTCAACATACATTTGTTTCACTGATTTGTGTCATCTCAGGGCAAAACATCCAGCACAACAGACCATAATGACTGACTTTTTACACCATTGTTCATGCTAAGAAAGCAAATTAACTTTTCATTGATGTTTTGTACCAGGGACCACTAATAGAACCTTAACGGATGCCAATTGCCGATGCTTATGTTGATTAAACTGTTGCATGAACGCTGTGCACAGGCAGAACATAATAAGGTTGTTTTTGTTTTTATAAATTTGTCCGATCGAATTTGTACTCATTAAATAATGGTATGAGGAAGAACTGAAAGGCTTTTAAAATTGTTCAGTTATTTTTCTGTCCCATCTTAGACAGAATATATAACAAATAAAGAATTAAAAAAAAACGGGCACCGGCCAAGTTGTTATTTTAAACTCCGTCATCTGCCTAGAAATTCACAGTCAGTGCATCCCTATGTTTAATCAGATAACTGTAAATAGGCTCAGATCGGTATTACACACCATGGTCGATTCATAACTTTAGTTATGTATTGACTTTATGTCTGAGGCGCATTGGAAAGAAAATGTTCAAAATGCAACATGTGGGGCAAAAAAAAAAGAGCTTTGGCGCAAGATCATTCCTGATTTGAGAGTGAGATTTGAGCTCAGAGAGGGATAAATGGGAGAAAAGCTTGATTCTTCACGAGAGAACTTCTACAAATCTAAAGCAGCTTTCTTACCTGCAGGCTGCACGTCTTCCTGGTTGATTCCTGCCCGGTTCATCTTCTGGACTTCTCCTAGCAGAGGACCACAGAACGCAGATTAAACAGTCCATCTACATCCTATGTTTTGTTTTTTTTTTGGTTATTTTTTGGGTGTGGACAAACTCCTAAACAAGACTAGAACTTTATTGGGTATTCTCATATTTTTATCGCCTTTTCCATCAATCGTAACAGGACGAACTCCTACCCCCTACTCAAATATCCCTCTGCTTCGCCTCGTAACCACACAGAGATTTACTGTATAGCCAAGCGGCAAAAGCAAACGAGGCGGATCAGCAGGGTTGTGAACCCAAAACATGTTACTGTGGAACATATTGAGCGCCCAGCACAGTCTTCAGTCAGAAGCCTTATCAGATTTGTTGTAAGACTGACAGCAAGAACTGATCGGATGAAATGAGTTACAGGCATTTGGTTTGCTTTTAGTATAAAGGCCTTGAATTTGTAATTTTAATAAATGAATTAAAACCATTATCACCAACAATCGATTCTTTTAGTCAGTAGTTAAATCTATGCTTCACAAGCATGTTAGTAGACACCATAATTAACTGGATGTAGTTTTACAAGAGACTGTCCAGGATTCGTGGATTAAATGATGAAAAACTAGAGATTGGTAATAATTATGTTTTGATGGGTCACATTAATTTCAATAGAACAGTTAACTTTAATCAGGCTACACATTTAGAGCATAACAGTTCAGTTTACTTACTGTACTCGTCTTTATGAGTGAGCGGATAGACAAATATGGGGTAAAACGCGGCAGCCACCGCCGTTAGAAACCCCCCGAACACCAGCGCGATTTTGGTGTTTTTAGACATGTTTGTTTTTCTCTTGTAAAACTCAGAGCTCACCTCTAAAAAACCCCACAGGATTGTTTCCGGTGGGAAAGGTTAAATCGCCGTACCGGATGTGTGGTAGGAGCTGGATGCGCCCCATTTTTTTAGGCCGGGCAATAGAACGCTGCTTTGTTTGGGCGGGGTTTACAAACAAATTTGGCAAACAGAGAAAAAGGGGGAAAAAATATCATTAATAAATACGAATCATCAAACAATAGAAATCATATTTTTTTTTAAATAGCGGTAACTTTTTTTTTTTTTTTTTGAGTACAATAAAAATAAATGAATAGATAACACTGCTTAGGTATCAACGTATTGCTTTTATCAAAATAATAATAAAAATTTTTTTTTAAAAGGGTTAAGTAATTAGAAATTAACAATACATCGAGTTAAGGTAATTTAACTTAAAAATATGAGCATAAGAAAATACATTAATCTCAATTAAAAAAAAGGAAACAGAGAATAGATTGAAATAAATCTGTGTAGTCAATTTCAATATTGTGACTAACTCTTGTGTGTTCTTTATATAAATATATATAAAGAAACAGAGGTCAAGTTGACTCCTCCTCTCCCTGTTTAACACCCTCCCCGCCTCCTCACCTCTGCTGCCGGATTATCTGCCGGCAGACAGGGAATGAGGCGCGTCTAGTCACATGCTTCTGCAAAGCAACAATTAAAAAAGAGGGACCAGGAAGTCTTGGAGGAAAGTTCCTGTCGCTTCTTTTGGAGCCGACAGAATGGGGCTTTTACCCATGGCCGCGCTCGTTTGCTGCTTCTTTTCGGGTAGGTCCGCAGCGGAGGACGGGCCGGTCCAAACCTTCGTGGTTCCTCACAGCCACATGGACGTGGGCTGGGTTTACACCGTGCAGGTCGGCGGGGTTCGGATTTTTCTTCAGTAGTTTGCAGGTCATGTGACCCCAGGTCATGTGACCCCCTCACCCACAATCTGTGTTAAATTGTTCTGCTGGATTGCATGGAGGACACGGTTCTTCCTTTTTATCCCATTTTAATGCATTTTTCTAATTTGATTCATTTTTACTGTGTTACAATCTTTGTTTTTCTTTACTGACACAAAATTAGTGTTAAATCCTTTTTACCAGATGGAGACACACTTCGTTTTCTATCTTAATTTGACCCATTTTGTGTTCTTTTAAATTATTTTTTACTGTAATCTTTTTCATTACATTTTAGGTTTTGTAATCCACTCAGCAGAAAAAACTATTTTATTTATTTTTTCCATCCACATCATCTATTAGAACAATTTAACACTGACTTTAAGTGAGTGGGTCACAAAAACCCAAACTAAATGAATGTTTTACAGTAAGAGTAAAAATACTAAATGGGTTAAAAAGGGCCATTCTAGAGAAAATAATTTCTCTTTTTTTTTTTTTGTCTTTCCAACTAATTCCACGGTGGTGTTGATCCCGCAGGAGAGCGTGCACGCCTACGCCAACAACGTTTACAGCAGCGTCACAGAGGAACTGACGCGAGTGAAGGGTCGCAGGTTCATCTCCGTGGAGCAGGAGTTCTTCAGACTGTGGTGGGACTCGGAGGCCTCGGATGCTCAGAGGAAACAAGTAAGGGATCTGCATGGACCGGTCTCCCTTTTACAGCGTTACATGTCTTTAGATCCAGCCTCCTTACAGGACTACATTGTTTAGATCCTAAATAATGAAGTAAAGCAAACAAAAACAGTATTAATACAGCTGGCTACTCGGAAAGAACATCTCAAAGATATTAATGCTGCTCCAGATATTTTATTTCCTGGTAAATAATGCATATGTTTATTTTTTGTGACGGGGGTTTTGTTCGAGGAAGAATAATGGCCTACTTGTTCCCCCCCAACCTAAACCCACCTTCTCATTTCACCAAAAGTAGATCCTTGATAAAAGCCTGTTCTGCAAGTAGTAAATAAATATTGTCACTATTGGTTACATTGATCTTTTGGCAGTACGAAAATGTCAAAATGTTGGAAATAATTGCAGATATTGCACAAATACATGACTTGATAATGATGAAGTAATAATCATAGAAATTTTGCTCTTGGGAAAAAAACAACTAAAAATAGGTTTCTTTAGGACACCAGTTAGATTCAGAATTGTCATTTCTTTGCACACAGCAACTAAATTCATCCTTTTGGGGGGGAAAACACGAATTGTGTGAGTTTGTGAAGCTTAATCATTTATCATTCTGAAAATCCATCACAGTTCAAGCCATAGTTTTATCAGGATTATCATAAATGATACAACAATGCACAACATTTAGTCACAAAAGCAAATAAACACACATTCACACCTTGAAGCAATTAAGGGAGAGAGAGAGCCAACATGTTTCTCGACAGTGGGAGAACCCAGAGAGAACCCAGGCATGCACAAGGAGAAGATGAAGTGTAAAAAAGTAGCTTCAATTTTGGGCTCAAACCCTACATAGTTGATAGAAGATTTAGGCTGATGCCGTGAATTCGCCCGTCCAGGTCCGCCAGCTCGTGAAAGGTGGCCAGCTGGAGTTCATCATCGGAGGCCAGGTGATGCACGACGAGGCGGTGACGGACCTGGAAGACGTGATCTTGCAGCTAACGGGTAATGAGAGCTCCCGCTCCTGTAAGTTCTCTTCGGTTTGACGCTGACGCCGACGGCGCTGTCGTTCTCAAGAGGGCCATGGCTTCCTGTATGAAACGTTCGGCGCGCGCCCGCAGTTCTCGTGGCACGTGGATCCGTTCGGCGCCTCGGCCACCACGCCGGTGCTGTTCGCCATGGCTGGGTTCAACGCGCACCTCGTCTCGCGCGTCGACTACGATCTCAAAGACGACATGCAGAGAAACCAGGTGCAGCCGGGCGGTCCGAATACGAACAGGAAGCGGAGATTATTGACTAACGGGTTATTTTCTGCCCGCAGAATCTGCAGTTTGTGTGGCGAGGGTCTCCCTCTTTGAAAGCCCAGCAGGAGATCTTCACTCACACCATGGACCAGTACAGCTACTGCACTCCATCTCACCTTCCTTTCTCCAATAGGTGTGTGTTTGTTTTTTGATGCTAGATGTCTTTACTAGGAATTCTGGCAATTCTGCCGATTTATAGATTAAAGATGTGTTCTGTGAAACGTTCAAAACTTGCTACAAACCTCCCTCATGTGTCCGCTTTGCTTCTTGCTTTGTTCTCTTACAAACCTCTGAGGCTTTCACAGAACTGCTGGATTTATATTGAGATTAAATTAGTACCAGGTGGAGTGTATTTGCTCAAGGCTGTTGGTTACACTTCAGTTTATTTAGAGGCATCAGAGTAGGGAGGGTGGCTACAAACACACGCCATACTAGTAGTTTGTTGCGCTCGAATATGTAATTCTAATAAATTAAACACCAAAGTGTGAGAGAGTTAAAAGGGTGTGAAAACTTTTTTGTACCAAAACGATTTGTAATACAAAAAAACTTCCTGGTTCTGTTTGTTTTTTTTAAACAAATTAAACCTTATTTATTCCAGTTTTGATATTTTCCACCTCAGATCTGGTTTCTACTGGAACGGCGTTGCTTTGTTCCCGGATCCCCCGAAAGACGGCGTCTACCCCAACATGAGCCTCCCCGTCACCAAGGAGACGGTGCGACCGTACGCCGAGACCATGGTGGAGAACATCAAGCAGAGGGCCGCGTGGTTCAGGACCAACCACGTCCTCTGGCCTTGGGTGGGTTTAGCTTGGAAAGTTTTTTTGTTTTCATCCCCCTGAAACCAGATTTTGTATTATTATTATTATTATTATTATTATTATTATTTATTTTTTAGGGCTGTGACAAACAGTTTTACAACTCATCAGTGCAGTTTAGAAATATGGACCCTCTCATGACGTACATCAACCAGAACAGCAAGGAGTTCGGAGTAACTGTCCAATATGCAACTTTGAGCGAGTACTTCCAGTCGATCCACCAAACAAATCTTACCTGGGATGTCCGCGGGAGTGACGATTTTCTGCCGTATTCAACAGGTGCAAAAAGTGAACAATGGAAAGTTTGACTCTGGAAAGATTAGATATACTTTTCTTCTGATATCTGCCATGAATTCCCTGTAAACTTAAAAGTATTTAGTGCTTCTTAGAAATTGACCATTTAAGACTTTAAAAACTGGAACCGCCACACAAACACAGGAACCCTTTCTGCTGGGCTTCGCAGAGCCGTACCAGGCATGGGCAGGGTTTTACGCCTCCAGGAACGTCCTGAAGGGAGTGGCGAGACGCGCCAGTTCCCTGCTGCACGCTGCAGAGACACTTTTCACCCGATACCGGATCCAGTTCCCGGACGGACCAGTGGCCAAAGACTGGGCTCTGGATAAACTCAGGGCTCTGCGCTGGGCCGTCTCCGAGGTAACCCGTCTCTGCTTTTCCACCTAAAATAATAAGAGAGGTAACATGAAGAAGTGAATGTGGAATGGTTACGTGTTGAGATTTGTTTCAGGTCCAGCACCATGATGCCATCACTGGTACCGAGTCTCCCAAAGTGGCTGACATGTACATGCAGCACCTCCTGCAGGGCATGATGGGAGCTGAGGAGCTTCTTGCTGCGCTCTTCCTGCTGCCGCATAACTCTGCTATCTCCGGCTTTCCCAGGAGATTCCAGGGAAAAGGTGAGTCTCCTCCTTAGTTAAATCTTGCAGTTTTGGGATTTGAGAGATTCATAAATAGTCTTTTTTACAAATAAATTTACTTTAATACATCCCCTTAAACCATTTTTTTTTTTTAAGAAAAGTAATACAAACATGGAGATCTCTACTTATACTGTGGGATTTTCTGCAATATCTGCATGGAACAGCTACAACAGGAAGACTTCAATAGTAAAATGCCATTAAATAAGATTTTTCTTTCTTTCTGAAAATTAAAGTATTGATTTAGTTTTAGGTCTGAACGTAGAAATATGTTTAATTTTCTTAGTTTAAAAAAAACATGTAGTACATTTTTGGTACAGAAAAGTATTTTGCAGCTGTGAACGATTATTTCAATATAAAGTAATATATATGGAAAGTCTCTATAAAGAGTTGCTTATCGCTGATTTAGAAGGACTTCTGACCTAAGGTCAAGGTCGTGATTGACCTTAGCTGCTAGTTCTGCTTGGCAGCACTGATTAAATTAACTGTATCAAATCTTTTTCACTCACTTTCTAAAGCCTGGAGAAAGATCCAAACGTGAAAAGAAGTTGGTTAGGAGGCTCAGATCTGAGAATCTGTATCAACTGAGGCATAGTGGTGGCAGCATCATCCTGTGGAGATGTTGAAATGGAAAAGCTAGATCCAGCTTTCCTACTTTAAATCAAATCAGTTTTAGCTGTTTCATATCCGTCCCTGGTTCAGGTACTGATCACGCCGTAGAGCAACACGTGATTGTTTACAACCCGCTGGCGTGGAACATCACCTCCATCGTCAACATCACCGCCACTTTCCCAAACGCGGCCGTCTACGACGACGGCGGGCAGCCCGTCGCCGCACAGGTCCGTAAGCGTCTCTTCCTGTTTTAGGTGATTCGGTTTCTCCTGAATAAACGACCTCCGTCCTCTTTCTCCTCGCTACCGTTTTGCAGATCCAGAGATCGGCGCAGTCCAACACCTCATACGACCTTTTTTTCGTGGCTCAGCTCGGCGGCCTTCAGCACAGGAAGTACTCTGTTCAGTTCGCCGAGACGGCGTGCTCGGAGGAAACCAAGTGCGGTCGCACTTACGGAGCACAGGGGGTTGAGTTCGAGCGACGGTGTGTGAAGGACTGGGGGAGAACGGGGAGGCGGCTCCTGCCCGTCCTCAGTGGCTGCTACAAACTCATGTTTGACCAGGACACCAACCTGCTGCACAGCGCTACCTGCCTGTGAGTTTAAAACGTCCTTTTGTTTTAAACAAGAACATGTTTCCTGTTGAACATGTTAATAACTCTATGGGAATGTTTTTTTTTTTGTTTTTTTTTTCCACTGGTAGAAAGGAAAAGAGGCGAGTCAGGATGACTCAGGACTTCTGGGAATACGAAGCCAACGGGGATGTAAAAGCCGGACCCATCTCCGACAACTACATCTTCAGCGCTAATGGGTCAGCTGTCCGGGCCTATAAGGCCGTGGAAATGGAGATCATCCCCGGGAAGGTGCTCACTGAGATCAGGCAGCGCTTCTACAGGTTGGCGACTGGAGTTTGACTCGTTATAGATCTTCTTGGACGCTCGATGACCAGCTGTTGCTCCCCTGTCCTAGAGAGGACGGGGACGTCGACTGCGCCTACTCGATCACCACTCGCGTCCCCGAATACTCGGAGGCGGGACTCCTGTGCCAGCGGCTGGAACAGACCTACTCTCTGGGTCCGCTGCAGCTCAACACAGAGGTCGTCCTAAGAACCCGTTCCTCCCTGAAGAGCAACAAGACTCTGTACTCGGACAGCAACGGCTACCAAATGATGAGGAGAACCTACAAGAAATTCACCAATAACACTTTAGCAAGGGTAGGAAATCTTGACTGTGTGCGTTTTTAGGTTTGGTATTTAGTGGTAAAGCTTTATTGTCCCGTCCGCAGAATTACTTCCCCATGGTTCGAACGGCCTACATCCAGGACGAGCTGAGCCGCCTGGTGCTGCTCAGTGACAGAGCCCACGGTGTGTCCAGTCAAGCCGACGGGCAGCTTGAGGTACAGCAGCAAACACTTCCTGAATGGTTTTCAGGCTCAGATATCAGGAAGCGCTTTCTTTCCCCTCTCAGGTGATGCTCCATCGCCGCCTCTGGAACAACCTGCAGTGGAACCTCGGCTACAACCTGACCCTCAACGACAGCTCGGTTGTGAGGCCCACCCTCTGGATGATGCTCAGTTCTGTCGGCTCCACCTCCAAGCTGTACCAGAGGGGGGCGGCGGAGCTGCACCACAGACCGGTCGTAATGCCGATGGACCAGCCAAGTAAGTTCACGCTGTTGAGCTGCTGATACTAATTTGGGTTGAAACACTTTTAACGCGACCCAAATTAAAATCTTAACTGTGGGGAAAATATGAAATTTATTTCAAATACTCAAATAATGTTAACTAGTCCTGGTATTAATGCTTTTATATCAAAAGCCAGCTTAGGCGTTGGGGAGTTTCATGGATCGCAGATAATAATCCTCAACTGTGTAGGTTCAACTATTTTAGTAACCATTATTTAAGGAGATGTATGTAGTATGTACTACATTTTTTTTTCTATCAGATGCAGTTATGTGAGTCAACAGTGGCTGTAAATTGAAAGGTTCAACATCATTAGCAAGTTGAGACTTTGCACTGATGTTGGCATGTAATGTATTAGCTAACGTAAAAGAGCTGGCTTCCATCGACATTATTGCATCTTTTTTTATTATTTATTTACCAGAATAAGGCTAATCCTGTGTGCTTCTATTACTGTTGTCAGCTGAAAGTCTTGCTCTCCCTTGTCTAAATGAACTTTAAGTTTTTCACTTGCTATCAAAAACTATCCTCTGACTTGATTTTAAACACCCGATACGGGAAAAACTGTCATTGTTTTTCTCTCTGTAACAACAGAAGTGTTTTCTGGTGAAGTTTAGTATGGTGCCTTTACAGATGGGAGGAAAGTCAGATTGTAACTCCTCTGGTCAGCCATTCTAAACATTACCAGGTTTTCTTTGGATTGATGTTAAAAAGCTTTCTTATCTTATTCTGTAGGGACGTCCTGGAAGGAAACGGAGCCTAGATTTAGCTCTCCAGTACCGCCTGTTGTTTTTCCTCCCAACCTCCACCTGCTCAGTCTCAGCATCCCAGGATGGAACTACAGCTCCGACCACGATCTTCACCTCAGCCACATACATTTAGGTGCTGTGTGACTGAATGATACAACTAAAGCCTCTCTTAATATTCAGATACTCATTTTTTTTGGTTTGTAGTCTTCCTGAATTTTTCAAAATTATTATTATTATTTTTGTTGCTCTGGTTCATTCAAACAGGTAAGGAGTCGCACTCTCAGCCAGACTTTGACAGGATTCTGTTGAGAGTCATGCATTTGTTTGAGGAGGGAGACGATCCTGAGCTATCCAAGCCGGTCACCATAAACTTGAAGGTAATGAAGCATAAACCCACACAAACCCTAGACGCATTCATTTTTTGACTTGTATAAGTATTCTCAGCCATTTAACCTTATGTGTCATGTTACAATTGAATGTGTCCATCTATTTTTCAGTAAACTGGTATTTAAATAACCTTTTTTTAATTTTAGGTTTCCACTTATGTTTCTCTTGTGATCAGGATGTTTTGAAGGGTTTAGGGGAAGTGAGAGACCTGGAGGAGCGTTCTCTCACAGGAACCTGGAACATCACAACTCTCCAAAGGTGGAGGTGGAAAACTCCAGATGCGTCTGAGAAAGGTAATGAATGCTCTTTACAAGAGAAGAAAAATATTCTATTCATACATTTTTCATGAAAAATGTGTCTTACCTCTTGTTTTAGAAACTAAACGGTATAAGAGCAGTCGCGATTCCACCGTCACCATCTCCCCCAAAGAGATCAGGACCTTCTTCGTCCACTTCGGCTCCGGGAACTGCTAGACTGACCCTAGACCTGTCTTCTTTGAAGATCACCACTTTCTGACACGTTACTTGGGAAGATGAAATAATTTGCTGCTTAATGAGTCAATGCAGATTTTGCACAATGTCTTAAATGGTTTTTTGTTTTTTTTTATGGGTAATGATGTGCAAGAGTATGAATTTGTGTCTCAAATGAATTAAAGATATTGTTTTCCTGCAGAAAAATCATAAATCTGATCTGATTTTTTGTTTTTTTTTGTTGAAGTTTGCAATACAGGAAGTTGAAAATGCGAGTCTGTTTATTCAGCTAGAACTAAAACCCAAGTATACTATGAAATCAAGAATCTGTTTGACCTTTTTTAATAAATTTTATTTTATTTTTATTTATTTTTTACCAAAACCAAGAAATGTAGCAACAATTAAATGTTTGCGTACACTTAGCAGGGCAATTTAATTGGTGCAAATATTATATTTCAATTCTTCTTTTTTTCAGGGTCAATGATTATAAAACACACACAATCTGTGATTTTAAAACCAGAACATGTGGAGTTCTGTTTGTCCAACTTTGCTAATTATTAAATATGAATTTGAACAATGTGGAGATAGGAATCAAGGAATCTTTATTTGTCATCACATCACATGTGGTACATGAGGTGGGAGGAAATTCTAATCCCCCGGTCCAGTTTACACCCTGATAGCAATTTTAAATAATGTAATAAAATATAAGAATATAATAACTATGCGAGACTAGGATTTGAGCTACCCAAAATCTACAATATGGACACAGAATCTACAATATGGGACTTCGGACATAGCAGCATTGAGGATCGGAATGCAAATATATAATCCATTATAAATTATAAAGAACTATACGAGAAATGTGATTTGACTCCACAGAATATACAATATTGACACAGAATCTACAATATAGTACTTCGGACATAGCAGCAATCAAAATTCGGAGTGCAAGTGACATATTAATTGACATTTTAAAGGGACATTTTAAAGTGAAACATTAAAGTGAACCATTACAATGACATTTTAAAGTGACATTTTGAAGTGTGATAGTAAAGTGAACAGTGCCGGTTAAATGAGAAAGTGTTTTTCAGTTCTGATTGTCATTGCGTGTGTTTGAGAGTCTCACAGCTTCAGGAATGAAGCTGTTTCTCTGTCTGGTTGTTTTACACTTGATGCTCCGCAGCCTCCTGCCTGAGGGGAGCGGGACAAAAAGTGAGTGTGCTGGGTGTGTGGGGTCCTTCATGATAACGGAGGCCCTCTTCTTGCATCTGGAGGTGTAAATGTCTGTGGTGCTGGGGAGGCTGACTCCAACAGTCCTCTGTGCAGCCTTCACCACTCTCTGCAGAGCTTTCCTGTCTGCAGCAGAGCAGCGTCCATGCCACACATTGATGCTGGAGCACAAGACGCTCTCCACCACACATCTGTAGAAGGAAGTGAGAACTGAGCTCCCGAGTCCAGCTCTTCTCAGCCTCCTGAGGAAGTAGAGCCACTGGTGCGCCTTCCTGACCAGAATGGAAGTGTTGTTGCTCCAGGTGAGGTTGTTACTCAGGTGTACACCCAAGTACCTGTAGCTGTTGACCACTTCCACCGCAGATCCTCCCATGTGCAGGGGGAGGTGGGCATGCTTGCCCCTTCTGAAGTCCACAATCATCTCCTTGGTTTTCTTTACATTAATGCAGAGGTTGTTC
>JAVLVB010000031.1:838760-879690 GCA_032876305.1 Orestias chungarensis
ATATATATATATATATATATATATATATATATATATATATATATATATATATATTATTTTTTTTTTATAAAGCTGAATTTGCTTCACCAAAATAAAGTTTTCAATAGTTTTATTTTATTCTCTTTGCAGGTACCCGCGTCTGGGATGTGGTGAGTGAGCTGGTATCTCTGTGCACAGTTCCCTCGCCCTCCAACCCCTTCGCCCTGGACATGGGCTACATCAAATGCCTTCCCCTGCAGGACCGCTTCCTGGTCACGGGAGCTCTGCTCGGCTTCCTGGAGACGTATCTGGTTTACGGGAACAGGGATGAGCTCCACTACGACAAAGGTTCGGGGACGAAATGCTACTTCAACAGTTGAGTCTGCGGGTGGAGCTGTTTGCCTAATTTGCCAGGATAATCTAGATTTGTGAATATCTGATCGTTTCCTTTTCATTTGTGATTAAGATTTACTGCTCATGGTAGTTTTGTTCATTTATAGAACTAAAAGAAGAAAAAGAAATCATCAGAAACAAAAAAACTACAGATGTCAAAGGAGAATATTAATGTTGGGATTTAGTGAGGAGGAAGGATTGAGTGAAATGTTTGAAAATCGATTTAAATATTTTCTTTCCCTAGTTCAGTAATTCATGCCTGTGATTTACTGTAGTGCTTGTTGCAACAACTAAAACTGTAATATCAAAGAGATACAATAATATATATTTTTTGAACAAATAAATCTGTTCTGCTAAAAATTAAGATTTAATTTGCCATCCATATATGGTAAAGTGTAAATATATTTATTTGAATGCTTTTTTATGTATATTCTAAATACGATATATCCTTAAAATGTCATTTTTTTTGTTTGATTAAATACATTTTTTTTTTCTCCAGTGGTAGTCGAGGTGAAACCTCTAAGACGGCTGCATTTCCAAGCCCTGATGGAGTTACAGCGACTCAGAGAGAGCTCCGAAACCCCCCCAATAATAATCCCACAAACCTGGACTCTACCAGATGAAGTCTCCTCTGTGCACTAAAAAGATTTTCCTCGTGCGATATTTCCACATTTATTTGATCTGAATTGTTTTTGTAGTTGGGAGTTAGAAAGAAAAGGTAGGAATGATGGGAGTTGACTGTATCACCAACAGGACTGCCGTTCCCACTGCCTGTGAGCTGGCTGAAAAAACACAAAATATGTCTGTTTTTTTGTTTTGTTTTTTTACATGGATAAAATGTTTTTCCAGGTAAAAATGAATAAGCCGTGTTCAGTTTTAAACTCGTGTCTGGACTGCATGATACGGTTAGTTTTCTAAGAGTATGTTAATGTAGTTGTGTTGCAGTCTGGAAGGCGGTCACGTGAAATATGCTAGTTAAGAAAAAAAGAAACCAAGTTGGGAAATTGCTTGCATGAAACTCCTTTTAATAGACCTGCCCCTCCAACCTTAGCTCCTCCATCTTCTTCCTCGCTGTAACAACACGGCAGAGGACAAGGTTTGTTTGCCTTAAGCTAAATATATATATATAAATATATATTTTAAACTCCAGGTTGAAAACAAGCATTCAGGGTGAAGTCTGGGTTAGTTTAGCAATATATCAAGAAAGCCTGCAGAAATTTCATATAAAAAAATGTTTAATAATCCATAAAATACATATTTAGATAAATAAGCACAGCAATAAAAACAGTACAGTGATAAAATACATCTGAAAGCAGGCGGACACTTTTCACTGAAAATAAAAATTCTAAAATTCAGTTTAAAAAAAGTGGCCCATCGGTTAAAAATAATAAAAAATTGGCCCCTTATAAAGTCAACGTTTCTAGCTTAGCTCAGAGCTCATAAAAGTACGAGAATATTGGTAAGCTAGAGGCGCACCGTTTATCCTCTAGTCACATTTGTAAACCTAACACATAAATAGTTGGGAGTAGGTTATGCGCAGCAGAAGGATTTGAAAAGCGGTGCAGCTGCTGGACGCGCGCACAGTCTTGGCGGGACACGAAGAGGAATTAGAGGCTTTTTTGAGAAGATTCCTGATCTCAGATTTCCTGCGGCGAGGAATGCAGGTGAATTCCTCGCCGAGGCTCCACATGGGAACACAATGTCCTCCGCTGTTTGGACGCCGAGCTCCTGCCGTGGGAGTTTCAGCATGCACATGGGAATCCTAACGGGATCATTTCAGGACGTTTGATGTTCGTGCGGTTTGTACCTGATGGAAAAATAGGTTCACTGACAGGAGAGAGCGTAGAAACTGATCAGATAGTGGCCAAAAAAAAAAAGTTTATAAACGGTTTTACTTCAGTTGATGTGCCAGCGTTCTTCCCTCTCAATCCTAAATGTATCTTTTAGCAGCTAACATATAAACGCCACCATGGATATAAAGTATGACCTGGTGTACTGGTGGATCATCCCAAATCTCATCGTCACACATTCTGGCTGCCCGGC
Organism: Orestias chungarensis; assembly: GCA_032876305.1. Taxonomy (NCBI): domain Eukaryota; kingdom Metazoa; phylum Chordata; class Actinopteri; order Cyprinodontiformes; family Cyprinodontidae; genus Orestias; species Orestias chungarensis. The sequence continues at coordinate 841,176 of JAVLVB010000031.1, forward strand.
AGTCGGACCTGATGTAGTCCTAACGCAACCCGTCACAATCTCCTCACTAATTTCCATCTAATGTCAATAACATTTAACTCCAAAAACACTCGTCAGTCACAATAACACCCTAACAAGCAGTCATTACATGACCAAATATGGATCAAGAGGGCCTTCTGATCCCATTCGCAGATCCTAGTTCCTTGTAAGTCAGTCCCTCCCAAACGTCCTTCCTTCCTTGTTGCAGTGCTTCCGCCATTAAAGTTTTCAGCAGGTTGACTGGAACCTTTGTCGAATCGGAGCTTCAGCTCCAGCTGTCCGAGGCCGATCCTCTTCTGGTGATGCCTTTGATTGGGCTTCGGGAAGCGGAGCCCCTTCTCTTCCAGCGAACTGAGAAGGGAGAAACTAGCATTTATGATTTGAACAGGTGAATTTCACTAAAGAAACATCAAAGCTGGTTTTTATGTTTTACGCATTCCCGCCGCATCACCTTTCCCCAGACCGGCCGGCAGCGTCGAGCTCTTAGTGATGGATGGAGAGTTCAGCGCCTCCTCCGGGCGTTTGCCCTTCGCGTCCCCTGGCGGCAGAGAGGCCGTGCCTTCCTGATAGTCGTTGAGCGCCGCCTGGAAGGAGCGCGCCAGGCAGGCCGTCATGTCGCGCGCCCGCTCCGCCCGGCTGCACCAGAACACGCGGCACTGCAGCTGCTTGCCCTGGTGCTTGCAGATGTACAGGAAGACGTTGGGCCGGCCGACGTCTGCGGCGCAGTACGCGATGTCCTGCAGGTACGTCTTGGTCAGCTGGCGGCCCGTGCTCAGCTCCTTGACCTCTACGTATCTGGGCCGCACAACCAGAGCATGATCCTTGCCCAGCTTCTTCCCGGTGGCGACGCCCCCCATCAGGTGCGAGATGGCCTCCTGCGCCTGCTCTCGGTCAAGGGAGAAGATCTTCGCCGTGCCCAGGTAGTGGACCTTGAACAGGGGGTCGCCATGGGAGAGCGACTCAGTTCGGTCCCGGCGGAAGCGGCGGCGGAAGGCGGCGGGGGAGTTCTTGAGGGTCTGCATGAGGTTCAAGCTACCGAGGGCCATGGCGCCCTTCAAGTTGGGCTTGGGGGAAGCTTTGGGTGAGGTGTAGCTGCTCGAGTCGAGCTGGTCCTCCTCAGAGCGTTTTCCGATCATCAACCCGTTGTTGAGGCACCGAGGGTGGTTGGAGCTATCGTTCTTATCTGGAATCAAGCAGATGAAGAGAACAGAGGTAAATGGACTTCAGGAGTTACATAAGGTGACACGAAAGCTGGTTCCCAACACACAGATTAAGCAGCGCCTCGCACACTTCGTTGAAAGAAAAACAAAACAAAACAAACTTGCAAGTCAGTACAGCTTGCACACTCCAAAGGCCGCCAAACAAGACCGGCTACAAATGTGATGCGCTCAGTGTCAAATATTCATGTCACAATAACAGGAGCCATTAAATATTTACTGACTGGTTAGTTTGGGTTCCAGACAAGCAAACTCCTTGATGGGACTGGAAAAAGGCCAACAGAAATGGAAAGTTACTTTTGGGACAAATAAGGTACAAGTTCATGCCTTTGTTTAATTTGAAGCTCTTCTGAGACGTTATGTAACCCCCCCCACCCCCATTGTCTACCTCACTTTGTTTTCCCTTGGTCTTATATTTTTTTAGGCCATTCTTTCAACATCCGAGCGCCATCCTCTGAAGGGAACCTCACAGAGAACCACCAACGGACTCAGAGGAGCTGACCATTGTTAGTGAAACCTCCAGTGCAGGAAACAGCTTTGCAAGCCCCCCCCCCCACACAAAATATTTCTCCTGCAGACAATAGAAAATGCTTTTGTAAGTGCGTCAAAGTCACAAAAAGGAGATGCAAGCTGACCCAGAGCCCTGTGTGGAGACCGCAAACACACACATATTGTGTTGCGGATGGTTCACAAACGTAGAAAAGTACTTGCATGACTAGTTTTGCATCAAAACAAAGCCAACGTGAGTCCTTCTCTTATCACACGCGCAAGAGGCGTGCACGTCGGCAAGGTGTCACACCAAATTCAGATGAGAGCCGTTCATTTTGGAGTTAGTAATGCACCAAACAAAAACAAGAAATCCCTTTATGAATGACAGGTTAAGTAGGATGGATGAGGACAAGATTAAAGCCTCTTTAAATGGAAGACACTCAGCTTTTTGATACACCGATTCAGTTGATTCACTTTTTTCTTGTATTTGTCAAGGATTAAAAACCGTACCGATTTTGCTTTTTCTTGGGATCTTCAAACCTGCACCTTTTTTTTTTTTTTTTTTTTTACTTCAACCTCAAACAAAAATGTACAATAAGTCATAAGTCTGTTTAAATGGAAAGATACATTTTCAACTCAGTCTTTCCTACAGATACCTTACAGAAGTTTAGAAGATCATTGAAGTGGAGAGGTTAGATAATATGTCCAGGACTCTCTGTTTAAACTGTGGAATACAGAGATTACACTGTACTTGTAACATGTACTGACAGCAACTGGCCTGAAGAGTCACTGTTAGGCTATTTCTATGTTAAATGGGTAGATTTGGGGGTGTCTAGTCCATCTTCTAAATGAATTGTTTCTACATAAAAAGAAAAGATGTTAACTTTAAATGAAATAAAATTGCAGTACAAGACCTAATTATGTGCTTTGTTGTTTGGATACGTCTTAGGAAAAAAAGAGAATCAAAGCAAATTGAACAAATTGCAATTTCAGAGTTAATTAATCATTCTGGTTAACAGACGATACAGACGATTTTGTTTTTACAATTTGGCTGCACTGAAAAGTTAATTTAGTGCAATTGAAGCGAATCTTACCTGTGAACAGTTTCATGCAGCCTCGGCTTCAGGTGAAGCCGCGGCGTCCTGCGAGATTTAAACACGCCAAACGAGAGCTGGAGACCCACGGGAAAAACGTCTTATCGTCCCTCCTGGGAGTAAATGAATGAAACCCTCGCAGAGTCTCTTCCATAAATGTGCGTGGAGCTCCTCGGACGCGAACACGGCTAATGGCGAAGACCTGAACTAGAAGAGCGGAGTGGGTTCTCGCTCGAGCGCGTACTTCCACCAGCGCGTGCTGACTGAATCACTGGCGCCTGTGCGCGAGGACCGGTTTTAAAAGATGCGGGCGCGCGCACGGCACACATGAACGCGCCAGCCTGAATGGGAGGAGAGCTGATGATTTACAGTAGGGGGTTTATCACGACAGCGATTCAGAGTAAAATAACATATAATAGAATAGAATAGAGTACAAAAATGAAATAAGATAAGGTGAAACATAATTAAGTAAAATAAATTGAATAGAACAGAACGGAATAAAATAGAATAGCATAAAAACAATAACATAAATTATAATAAAATGACAGAATTGTATAAAAATACATAAAAATAAAAATAGAATAGAACACCAATCAACTTTATTGTTATTTTACATGTTGCAAGTACAAGGCAACAAAATCCAGTTTGCCACTATCCATGGATTTGCCATAAGTATAAGCATATACAGGTTTTGAATGTGCAGGTCACCAACAAGGTGAATTCTCTATACATTATAAGCAATAGATGGAAGTGCAGGTGAGTGCTGTATAAATGAATGTGTTCATCAGTGTGTATGTGGGTTAGGATAAAAAATTGCAGGTGTTGATGTTTCAGTCCTTGAGACGTTGTTGTGTGTATGAATATGTAGTCGTTGTTCAGATGTCCGGAGGAGGTGCTCAGGCGTGTAACAGCTGTGGGGAAGAAGCGGTTCCGGTACCTGGTTGTCTACAGGCTCCTGCAGCGCCTCCCAGATACCTGAGATTGTTTCTCTTACTGGCATCTGCCCACCGCCGTGACCTTCTGACAAAAGTCGCTTCATGTCTGCAGGACTATCTTGGTAAATTAGACCCTCTTCTATCATCCTATTATTAATATGAATTACTCTAGGTTATGGAAGGGATATGGTTAAATTGCTAATTTTTATAATTAGTACTCCCAACCAAAAGAAAACGAATACTTTTCTTCTTGTTGGTCTTACATTATAGCAAGAGTAAAGAGGAGGGTAAACAACTAAGCGATCACAGCTGAAGAGAGCTGGCTGTTTACAGTGTGCTCCTTCCAAGCATTTTAATGGAAACTTATTGGGAGGAAAAGTGTGCAGGGTGCACAAGCAACAGAAATATATGTAGCCTTGAGATGTTTGTGAAGCAAAACCTATTTGGAAGTTCGAGAGATTCCCAAAACGCAGCTGGAATCAGAACCTCAAAGCGAGCACGCACAAAGCTTTCCAGGACAAGAGTTACAGTTGATGTGCTTGTTTTACGGCATTCCTAAACCAGAGACAAAGTTAGACGCTTCTTGCATGACCTATGCTGAAGAAGGACTAGACTGCTGCTCAGGGGTGGGGAATTGTTTATTCATCTTACAGCCAAACATTTGTTTAATCAGAGACAATTTGGGGAGCTTTTCTCTTTATTTGGTGTCTGTACTTTAGACAGATGCTGATTTAATTCTTTCGGCAGGAGCTGACACGTAAGATAAGGTTTGATGGGCAGAGATTATTACTATGTTTAATGGACCAACAAACTGGCCATACCTAAACCGGATAGAAGGGAGTATTTTCAAGATATTAGAACCACCAATACAGAAGAAAAGGAAAGTCATCTGTTAAAGAATCCTAGCCTTCCTGAAGGCCTCATGCCACGCTGCTTTGATGTAATTCATGCACCAGGTATTTAGTTCACATACTGCTCTGTACATGTAATTATTACCTTTCAGTAACTTGACATTCTTTTTCACAAATTAAACCTTTTCGTTTATCTTTTGTAATAATGCAATTTACTTGGAGACCACATGTTCAAGATTTGTTTGCCGACATCAATAATCATCAAAAATACACATTTTTGCTCCAAATACAATTTGGAATGAGACTGTTCTTTTTGTTCTTGTTTTTTTTTTTTTGTCAGGCCTCCTCTCAAATCCATTCTCAAAAGCATCATATCCTTTTGTTTTCATACTCTTTTTAATAATCAGAATTAGCTTTTTATGACAGCATGCTTATATTTTGTCGTCACTGATTTATTTATAACTGAACTGGATGCAAACCTTTTTAACTTTTACCAAAAATAAGCAGAAAGTATTTCATCTTGGATGTTGTACTCAAACAGTTTAGACTCTATTATCAGCACAAGAAACTTTAACATTTTGAAAGTGATATTCTATTTAAAGCTTTTGAGCCGATAATATCTCCTGATCATCTGGTCCTGGAGGCTAAAGCTACTTTCTAATCTGAGAGGAATCAGAACTAAAGCAGAATATTGTTGTCCTAAAATAAATTTGATTTTACAGAGAAACTCCAACAGGCTTGACTGAAACCATTCAAAGGCTGAAATCGCTTGACTCAAGTTTGGAAAGATGGATTTTGTCATGTACTTTGATTACCATTGCATAAATACCTTTTTATAATTTCATTACAAGAAGTCCAGACTAACTATTCGACTAAGTTCGTTTTCAACTGAATCTTCTGCTCTGAATTCTTTGAAGACAGAAATAATGTTTTACTTTTACAAAAACATTTGTATATTTAGTTGAGATTTTTTCTGTGACATTGCATTGATTGTATTCAGTGTCATGTCAAAAATGCGTTTCACGTTCTTTTTTTTTCTTTTCTTTTTTTCCATCCACATCTGCCGAACCTCATTCTGGCAGAACATCTGAAACTCACTACCTCTCATTATCAGGATATTGCATCACAGCTCATCTGTAATGGTGATTGCTGGCCTTTCTTGGCTCAGTCAAATGTTTATCCGGGGGGCATTTGAACGGTGGCAGGGGAAAAACTGAAATGAGTTCCATGTGTGTAATTTTTACGTGTCTGGTTCTGCGCAACTGGGGCGTGTCTGGTTCGGGGGAAAACAGTAGGGTCCCTGTTTCGCCTGGGTCCTGCCCAACGACGGTTGGGTTCTGAACGTAACACTTGCCTCATTGCGAAGTCCGGTACACTGCAGCTATTATTGGGCCGCTACTGACATAATGGACCGTCTAAGATGGGACCCGCCCTTTGGGAAGGCGACTGAAAGCCAAGCCAGCATCCAAGTCGCTACGTAGCCGAAGCAAAAGACACTGTAAAGCTGCAGTGAAGGAACAGTTCTGGGATTGTTGCACGCATCAATTTCGCTAAGTGTTACAAGAAGATCTTTATTTGGAGCCTTGATTAGCAAGGAGCCTAATGACCGATGCTGTCTTCACTAAATAAGATTCCTTCATTAGCATCTATCATGCTAAAATGTTTTCATCAGAAGCAACTCTGTTTATTATTATTCCATCTATATAATTGCAGTATTCTGGTTGTTTAATGTACACAACCATTCATATTGCCTAATTTTTAGCACTAACACCTGTCAATATTTCTAGTGAATATCAGTCAGGGGAAGCGTATGAACGTATTACACATCATGTCACACTTAGCACCCTTACCAATGACTTCAGAAAATATGGGACAGTAGGGATATAACAAAAACTACATATTTTTCCCCAAATGATTGAAAAATAAAACTGAAACTGGTCTGAAGCAGGAGGCCAAAAGTAACACTGAAGGCTCCACAGGAATTCAACAGGTGAGAACGTATTTTGAATGCCTCAGTCCTGTATTCTCCAACATGTGGATCTAGGCCAGAAGATAGATGGTATGTTTTCTTCTAATACATTTCAAAACCAAAACATTTCCTACCCAATGGTGAAAATTGGTATCCGAGGTAACCTTTCTTAAAATGGAAATAGAAGAAGCTCCAATTTACTCAGCGCCATAGAAGATATAGGTTTAATTTTAATTTCTACCAGTCATCCTTATCACCCCAATGTGCAAATTCTTTTGATTTCCTTCTTGCAGCTTGAACATGCTCAATCAGACAAACGGGCAAAAATGTATCATTACTATAAGATCTTAGAATAACCTGCACTTTATTAACAGGACTAAAAAATTACTACTGTTTTTATTCCGTGGTACGGCTGGACCATAGGGACATAGAAATAACACTATGATCAATGGGACTGCCAAAGACACACCCAGTTTTTCTAATGCTAATTGGCAGCTATTAATTTAAATGTCCAGAGTACCACTTCTGACTGAAACCCACAAATTAGCGACCCTCTCGGGGGGTAATTAGGAATCTTTGTGGGGGAACGAAACCAAACGTCCAACCTCAGCGAGACAAGGGGCAGAGAGATGGCAGGTTGGAGGGTCAAAGTTGATGAGATTTAGTTCATTTTAGTCTGTATCAAAATCGGGAGCTAGCTCAATATCGCGGGATTTAAAGTTCAGAATCAGGTCCTGATAACTGAAGAATCGCATTTTTAATTTGCTGGGTTGCAAACCACTGTCTCGTTTTGTTTTGTTTTTTCTTTTTTTTCGCAGAGTATATCTAGAGAACAAGGATGTAACTATTCTATTATTGGAAGCAAAGCAAACAAGAAATTTAGGGAAGTAAAAACCCCTCTACATGTCAGCCGCCATCCATTCATTGTATAATAGTTTTACTGCCAGTTCTCGTTTTCATAAGCATCCTAAATCAAGTGAAGGGGATCTACTCACAATCGTTTACCTTATTCAGCTTCCCTGTCTCTGAGTCTGATCGAAGGAAAAGACCATTTAAACAGAATGGATTCGAGCTTTGTTTCTGAATCCGATTCACTCACACATGAGATGAATTCATGACGCAAACATAATACAGCAGAGAAACAGCGCGACCGCAAAGGACAACCATTTACCAAGATGAGATCTCTACAGTTCCCTGAAAAGATGTATTGTTGCAGAAACTGACCCCAAAATGCCAAGATTGACGTTTGCACCAAAGAATAGAACAAAAGAAAAACATCATAGCACGGCTTAGTGCTACAGTTAAGTTAACTTTATTCTAAAGCCTTGGTTTTAACAAATATTTAAAGCTGAAATAAAATATTTTTTACTTTAAACCTTGTCTTGATATTGATGATTTAGGTAGGTTAGATGCCATATTAAAAAAATGGTCTAAAAAATGTAATGGAAATGTGTTCCACACGCCTCTTTAAATTATTACTTGCAGATTGTGTCTACAATGACGAGAAATAGCATACTAAATTTTCTTTGACCGACTCGTGTTTGAACTATGGCCTAGTTGGAAGCTTGACGTGTCTTTGTGATGTAAAAACAGGAATGATAAATTCACAGGTGTTGCATCACCTTTAAAAACAAATAAAATAAGATGAGAGTAGATTTATTTGTTTGTTTTTTCTCTCCCCTTGGTTAGACAAGAGTCTTATGTGAGATAGATCAGGTGTAACCTGAAGTCACAGCGTAATTGTTTTATGGCTTCAACACTTAGCCTGAAGGCATTACGACGTTTTGCATTGTAATGATTATTGTACTTGTTCCAAACTAGAAGTGTGCCAGCGCTCTTATGAAAAATGAATGGATGTAGGAGTAATTCGGCTCCAGCTCATTTTGTACCTAAGTAACAATTTAATTCAGTTGGGTCATAATTCATGAAGATTTTATTTAACACTTTGTTTCCATTGGTTGTAGTTTAGATAAACGTATAAACCAGCCAGCCTTGTTGAAATATAACAGATTTTAATCTTTGTTTTTTTTAAGGGCAATACATACCAAACAAAAACAAATAAGTGTTTTTTTGGGGTTTTTTTTTTACCAGGCCTGACTAAAACAAGGACAAAGTCTTCAAAAGACCTCAAGTGTAGAAATCCCCTGACGTCTTATGCCTCACTCACTGCAAAACACAACCTTCCAATGTTATTCTGAGACCAAAATGGAAAAAATATATAAATGTCAAGAAGAAACAGTTCAATCAGACATAAATTCCAGTTGATCCGAGTTATTGAATAGTGCATTAAGTTCAGTTTATGTTTTAAGACGAGTTTAAAAAGTTGTCAAAGGAAGCCCAGCAGCATTTACATGATTTGCAGCATTGGCGTTTTCTGGACCGGAATGCAAAAACATTAGACAGTCGTTCATGTTGTATCGCTGATTACTACTGAATATGCATGTAAAAAAAAAAAACTCCCCTTTAAGGGCCTCATTTGCCAATGATCAGTTTCTATTTAGGATGAAACCTCCATCAGAAACTGGCTCAGTACGTCTGACATACAAAGAACCGATTTGGGTTCATTTCTATGTTAAACAAAAGTAAAACAATCATTGGCAGGAAAAGCATTATCTCAGTCAATGTCCACCTTTAGGAAAGTGTCACAGCTAACAGAACGCAAGACCAGGTGTGGCTTTTGTGAAATGAAAAAGCGCTGACAGAAAAATAAAACCTAACAGTTGAAATAACAGCAGATAATGCAAATTATAGAGTAGAAGAAGAAGGAGAATGTGAAAAAGTGACCAGGTTGTCTTCCAGGAGTCTAGGTCTGTAGTAGTATAAGTGCAGAGATAGATCAGGATAACCTAAGTGTTTATAAAACATGTGGCTCATGCTTGATATGAAGCGTCCCACAGACAGCTCATTCTGTGGCAGTGACTGTACTAACTTAATCAGTTTGTCCCATAAATCCCAGGCTTTTTACTCATACACGCTATGATTACATGTTTCCAAGTAAGTACCTCAGGTTTTTGATTACATTGAAGAGAACTGCGTCCTCAGAAGTACCGTGTGGCGTTTCATTCAATCTCTTAGAAAAATGTTTTTATTTTTCTTATTATTTAGGGAATTTCATAGAATCAGATACAGGAGAAATAAATCAAAAAGATAAGTGTCGAATTTGATCCCCGCCCCAGCATTTTATGATCTGGGAATGACAAAGTACTTTACAAATATTTGCTTGTTTATCTGAGGGGTGAAGGAACTTTGCTGATCTCATATAGTAATTTAAACACTTCCCAGTGTTTGATTTTGTTCCAGGCTTTCATGCCTCCTTACCGTAATGCCTCAGAGGAGAGGCGATTTCCTCAGGAAGTTTCTACAACAGCTTATATTTTTGATACTTGAACAACAGTAGGCGCATACCTCGAGCTGCAGATTATTCTGAAAATATCTGCCATCTGTGGAGAAAAGATGTACTGTTCCTTTGGATGTTTGCTGTTAAGCTGGTTGTTTGTCTGGTAAATACCACAGAGACAATAGCTGATCAAAAAGGTCACATTCTTACGTCAAAGTGAAAGAGCTTTGAGCGTTTTTAGGACACAAGTGAGGAATTATATAATTAAGAAAATGACAAAACCTTAGGGCTTTTGGAAAATTTCTTCTGGTGGTAGACAGTGCTGAGTAGTAGATTGTAGATAGTTGTGTATTTAGAGGCTAGATGAGTAATAGTAGGAAGTCAGACTGAGCATATATAACGTATAGCTTCATCCCCAGCTTTTAATTAGTAAAAAATACAAAAAGTAATAACTTTTCTTTTTTTTGTAACCCTGACATGAAATGAAGAGATGGATTGCATCAGGATTACCAAATTTGCAAAAAATACATAGTAATTACAAATATTTACTATGTTATTATTTTCAAGCAGATTTGGGAAAAACAGTCCCTTCAGCAAGGTTGAAATCTTTCCGCTTTTTGTGTTTTTTTCAGTTTCCAAAAAAGGATTTATATAAAGTAATAAAAAAGGAAACTTGAGCAAAAAAAATCACTCTGCATGGCATAACATATGTAAAAGAAAATATGAATTGAGAGGAGATATGAATGATTTGTTTTGGGTCCAGAAATGTTTAGCACCCGTTGCAAACTCAATTTACAATTATCATAAAAAAGTTAGCAGAAAAATGATTTTCCAACAAAAACTGGAGACCAGAAAATTGGTGCATTACTAATAGATGTAGTGACTCTGGAACCAACTCCCTGAAAACCTGAGATGTTTCCAAGTTGCTGGTTCATTTATTTCAAGACTGAAAGCCTTTTTGTTCAAACCAGCATTTGATCAGACTATCTGAATTATAAATAGTTTAAAATAATAGTTTATTTCATGCAGTGCTTCTATGTTTATGCTGTGCTATTGTCTTTTTATATCTCTTTGATGTCCTGTGAAGCTATTTGAATTAGCTTGTTTAATAATGGTGCTAGAGAAATAAACTTGGCCTGCATTCTCAGTGTGAAAGGATTCCAGCATAAACATTACAATCTTTAAATACATTGGTTTCTTTATATTTTGAATAGAATATTAAATTAACGTGAAAGTAGCTGTAAGAATAGACTTTTTGTTTTGGTTTCATTGTTGTTATTTCAACATGTTTTCTCATTTGTGTTGATATGAACATGATTATGCATCAGAGAAAAACAAAATGAATGACATTCTTATCTGGCGCAGGAGTAAAGTCCCTCTAAACTCTGATGGGAGAGTGCAAATGACTGAAGTAGAAGAAGAAGAAACCGACTATTTCACAAGAAAGTTTCACACTTATCAACCACATGTCTGATCAGAAGTTATTTTGGTCCAAACATCCTTAGTTATGTTGGAATTAAGGGACTCATTCAAATGAAATCTACTGGGGAAAAGCACAACTTAAATACCTGGAGAGAAAAACACAATAATTTGTTTTGTTCACTTGTCCAAAAAAGAAGTAAAGTTAAAGGAAAACCGCTATTGACCTTAAATCCTTACGTCGTTCATTTTTTACAAATAATGATTTGAAAGGTGTAGACCTTAATATTATTTTAAATTTCTTTATACAAGCACTCACACTGTTTCCTTTCTTGAACACAGTGTCTTAATATATACTACTCACAAAAGTTAGGGATATTTAGCTGTCTGATTGAATTTCAGGATGAGCCCAAAATGCATTCAAACCTTAACAGGTGAACTTAATGTGACCTTCTCTAAGCTTTTGAATGCACCTGTCCAACTGTTAAATGTTGAGGTACTTTTTGCACATGCTGCTGTTCTCTAACAAAGAGCTTAACGGCAAAAGTCACAAACGGTGTTTGATCCTCGAATTGACCAATAAATGTCCTGGTTCAATCACAGCTGGTGTTTAAACAGTCGTCCTCATCAGGCTGTTCACATTGTGGCATCATGAGACCAAGACGACACCTAACAATGGATCAACAGTACCTGGCCATTGCAATGCTTCAAACAGGACGTTCGCAGACGGACGTGGCCACTGAGCTCAGAGTGTCACAGAGTGTCATCAGCAGGTTGCAACAGAGATAGAGAGAGACTGGAAGAGTTACTGAAAGCAGTAGAAGTGGACGTCCTTTGGCCACATCTCATGCTGATGACCGCTACATTGTGAACAATGCCCTGATAAACCGGATGATGAATGCCACTCAACTCCAGGCACGTTTCAGGGAGGTGAGAGGCACCCAAGTGTCACGTCAAACCGTTTACATCAGCGTGGTCTGCGTGCTAGACAACCTGCAAGGGTACGTGATCACACCCGCAGGCACAGGTGTCATCGTCTTGCATGGGCCAGGGATCATTTAAGCTGGACGAGGGACCAGTGGGGCTCAGTGCTGTTCTCTGATGAAATTCGATTCACATTAAGCAGAAATGATGGCTGCCAACATTGTTGGAGACGTCAAGGAGAGCGCTATGCATCAGCCACTGTTGTGACCAGACGAGCTTTTGGTGGTGAGGGTGTCACAGTGTGGGCAGGTGTGTCCAGTCTTTATAGAACTGCCCTACACTTTGTGAATGGTACAGTGACAAGCCCATACTACCTGAATAAAATTTTTAATACAGTGATTGTGCCCCTACATGAACAACACAGGCCTAATTCAATCTTCAATTTCATCTACAATGCTCCAGCTCATCGGGGTCGCATCATCAGGGAACGGCTGTTGGAGACTGGTGTACCTCAAATGGAGTGGCCTGCACTTTCTCCAGACCTGAATCCCATTGAAAACCTGTGGGATGAACTGAGTCGCCGTGTAGAGGCTCGAAACTCTGAACCCCAAAACCTAAATGACCTGAGGGCTGCCCTTCAAGAAGAGTGGGATGCCCTGCCTCAGCAGACAATAAGTCGACTTGTGAACAGCATGAGACGTCGTTGTCAAGCTGTAATTGATGCTCAAGGTCACATGACGAGTTATTGAGACGTTATTGTACACACCATTGTTGTTAACTTTTGTTTCAACAAATTGTTTGAGATGAGGAAAGCACCAGTGCATCCTTCTACTTAAATGTCCTACTTTAATGATATGATATCACTGTAGCAGGAACTTTTTACATTTTCCACAAATTTCACCCAAAAGCCAAATATCCCTAACTTTTTGTGAGTAGTGTATATGTTATCTAAAGCAATGAAGATGTTTTGGAGCATCAAGTCCTATAATGTCTTTGAGGTGTGTGTGTACATTTGATGCACACTGGTTTGTATAGTATGTAAGCATTTGGGATAAAAAGTGTCCCATGCTTTTGCTTTGACATCATTGCTTTGTTTTATTCATCTTTCTCATATTTCCAGTTGTCCACACCATTAATGTCAAAAACATTTTTGCTTTGAGTGCCAAAATCAAATTTAAAGTTCATGCATGCCCTCCTCAAAAAATATACATTTTGTTAACTTTACGTCAAAACAAGAGTAAGATTTTCTTCTTTTTACCTCTTCAACAATCAAATAAAGTTAGTATTTTTTTAAAAATCCTTATTTGAGTCTTAGCTATCAGGATTAGTAATTAATAAAACAGTTTTAAACTGTTATCTTATTAAAATAAATGCATACAATAAAATAAAACTTAAATTGCCATTACTGACACCTCTGCACTGTATAACTCAATAGTTGTTTAATAAACTGAGTGGCTGGAAGATAGATGATTCTTCATGAGTGCAGACAGAGCACCTGCATAGCGTAGCAACAGACAAGGTAACACAATTATTCAATCAGTGTTGCAACATTTAATTATCAGTTGTGTTGATTTTGTAAACATGAAGCAAATGTTGGGTAAAAATCATTCTATCAACCATTCATTCAATTCTTTATTCATACAGGACTTTTGACAAGACAATAAAAATACAAAGTGATTTAAACTAGATTGAAACAGGAGGTAAAGGAAAACAAAAGAACGACAAACAAGGACTAAAAGAAGAACACCGAAGCCATAATCAGGCCAAGGCAATCAATATAGAAAATGTATATAAAAAGGCAATTATGTTGGTTTGACAGGTTGGGGTAAAACAATTTTATAAATGTCAGTCAGAGACATTAAACATGCTAAGTAATACTTGGGCATTCTGTGTTTACCTCAATGCTGTGAATGAGTGTCATCCTTAATGCTAACTCCTCTCCAAGCATATTGCAGGTAACTGAGTAAAATGGGTCGTAGTTCAATGTTAAACCCTCTTTTTAGTCACTTTGGATAAAAGTGTCTGCTAAATGCATAAATGTAAATGTCTAACTAAAAATACATTAAAATGACACGAAGAGTAAAAATTAAAAAGGAGTGTGGAAAAAATCAGAGAAAAGAGAAATAAAAATATAAATGCACAAAAAACAAAACAAAAGCCTTAATTCTGACAACAACAACAACAACAACAACCAAAAAGCCTCTAAAAAATGATGAAATGATGTAAAACTACAGAAAACTACTGACAAGACTAACATTGGGAAGAAGTGCTTAAGTTCATGCAATATTTCTGCTGCTGGGATACAAAATATTTAAAAGGCACAGAGTGTTGTCAGGGTTTTTTTTTTTTACTGTTTGCACTTATGGAAGTCCGCTTCACACATGGAAAGATGCTCAAGGCAAGCTGGAGCATTTTTACCCTGTCAAACAAATCCTGCGCAGCTCTTGTTTACTGTTGAAACAGACTTGTGCGTCACTTGTTGTTTGTCAGTAAATCATCCATGCTGACCCACCTCGCTTTTGACCCTTCTTTGATGCCATGGGCGGTGACAGGAAATGTACCTTCTTGCAGGCAGTAGATCTGGACCAAGAAAGGGAAGCTGCTTGGTTTGCAGAACTCTTATCACCAGGTGTAGAAATATGAGGCGTATAAATGAACCAATTTTGTATGCTTGAGGAGTTTATGAAGGCTGTAATTTAGCCCACATTGATAGCACAGATTCGATGTTTGCAAAAGGATTAAAGAACCCGTACTGGAACCTTATACAACAGTTTTAAAAGTGGACACTGCAATGGAAGGGCGCCAGGACGCAGAACATGGCCGTCTATTTGTTTTTTACCGGAAAAAGTACCTGTGGAGTTATTGTTAGATTTTTTTTTGCTTTTGTTTTTGTACAGAGCTTCCTCCTCTGCATGAGTCCCGTCGACACAGTGACCCGGCCTTCAGGGGGGAATCAAATGACTCAGATTAACTGGAGGGAGTAAAAGCAAAAACCAACATCTGTCGCATGACTTCCACCACAACAAACGAGCACCCACAGATGTCCTAATAAGGCGTGTTAATGTGAGCAATGGGAATGACACCATGTCTGCGTTTCTCTCTCATAGCTATCTTAACTCCTGAGTTGCATCAGTCTGTAGATGAGCTAATTTCCTATTTTCCCCCCTTTTTTTTCTCTCCTATCTCTTAGTTTGAACAAGCAGTCAGACAGGAAGAACGGTCTGTCAGGGGGCGGGAATTCCTTATTTATTTGAAACAATTTAACGTTCATGTGTTAATTTTCTCAAAATTAAAAACCAACAAACCCAACTCTGTAAAAGCATGGAATAAATCATGAACCAGACATGTTCTGCTTGTGGAGCTGCCAATCAATGGAAAGCTGCAAAAATAAAAAATGTCCAGAAATGACCTAAAAAGGTCATTTCTGGAAAATGGGGTAGGGAGGAGGTGAAGGTGGTTCCCTGTCGCGTTCTGTTTTTATTTTAGGATTGCTTTTGTTTTTTTGTTTTTTAAGTTGATAAACGAAATGCTAACTTCTTTGTTGTCCCAACGCCGTTGAGCTCGGGGACCAATCAGAGTTTAGACTAAACAGGAAGAGGATGTGGCTTCCTGTAAGACCCTCAAGAGCAGAGCGACAGGGAACCAACGGTCGAGTGTGCCGGCCTCACTTTCTCAGGCGGTTTGATAAACAATGGCTCCGCGTTTCTGAGAAGTTTGAAGATATTGAATTTCTTACCAGTAAATATCAAACTGAAGATGGTTCGAACATGTAAATAAAACATCCTTTTTAGATTACTTTTTAAATGGATATTTTTGGGATAATATGTCCATTTACATAAAAAAATATTCTATTCTATTCTAATTTATTGAAAGGGTCTGCCAATATTTAACCCTGTGAGAATAATTTTTGAACAAAATGTTGTTTTTATTCATCGTTATGTTGTTTGCTGTGTTATCAGATTAATCTAAAATAAAAGCCCCAAATTTATATAATATTCCTATTCCTAATAAAAGTATGTAATCCTTTTACTAAAGCTGTACTTATGTGATGGAAATAATTAGAACAGTTTCTGCCAGCGCCCTAAATGGCCTCAAGAACCCCGGTTTAGTTGGTGAAGCTCGCTCAGGAACATTTCAGGCTGTGTTAACGATACCAACAGGACTTGGCTGCACGGTTCATTTTTTCCCCCAAACTGACCTTTTAAAGCTGGCACAAAGGAAGCCATGTATCCTGAGGTGTGAATAATGCCAGTAATATGTAATAAGGGGATCTGTTCATAGATTTATTTTTATTTTTTAACAGAAGTGAGGCAACTCTGGATATTTAGTTAGGTCACTTGGAGTCATGCTGAGTTCTGGACATTTAGTTTTTCTAGCGAGTGCATTCATAACAATGTAGCTAAATTGAGACTCAAGCTTATATCTCCCTTTTGACAGTTAACTCTCCAAAGGTTTTTACATTTAATCCTATATTGGCACGTTTTTGAAATGGTTAACAGCAGGCCACAGTCCTGCTAAAGGCCATTACTTCTTTGTTGGTGGTTTTGGTCCAAAATCATGAGAATAAGATTGAAATTATGCAAAATATTAGATCGGTCTCCAGTCCTTATTAACCGTGCACTTACATTTGTCACCATTTTTAATATTGTTTTAGTCTGAGTGGGACTGAACAAATTTGTTGTTTTACTCTGCTGCCTTATTAATAATCTTTGTTATATCGTTCATGAGATAAATGTCAAATTGTATCAATTCAGAAAAGTCTTACTCGCCCTTTTAACCAATCTTAAACCAGTTTGCATCTCTATGTAATCGTTTTCATATGTGAACATTTTGACTTCCATGTTTTAATTTGCATGGCCTTGTTTTCATATTTTCACTGTGGGAAGGAGGAAGTAAACACGAAAAAATTTTGAAGTTATATGTAACATTTCTATACACAGTAGTGACAGATTTGAAGAAGGAGTTGAGAGAAAAGTCAAAGTCGGTGTTGGGGACAAAGTCCTTTCAGGCATTCCAGAGATTGGGAAGTAAGTTCAAAAACAAACAAACTTGTCCAAAAGCCGGGTGTGGGCACAAATCCAAAAATCCATAGAACAAAACAGGGATGGAAACAATGAGGACTTACGCTGGAAGAATAATGGGAGGCATAAAGATGGACTAAGATAAGGGAAAATAAACCAAAAAACTATGAAGAACAGACTCTTTTCAGGTCACAAAGGCTAAGCTTATCTTTTATACATTTGTATAAAAGTGATTATGTACTCCAATGCATCAGAACCACAATTATATCCATGTTAGCATTTTGCTAAATATAAAGACAAATACATTGATACTCTTTGATTAGGTGCAACATGTTCCAGTTGTGGATATTAAACTGATGGAGAGAGCTTTAATTTCTGGATACAAAAGGAGGCTAAGTATCCAAGGGCGTTATTTGTATGCTTCGTTTTCCAGTGTATCCAGAGGAAAAAGTGAAACTAAAAGGTCATCCTTGAAAAACACCACCAAAATGTGTTTAACTCTCTATGGCACATTCCCCCAGCTTATGTTAGAAGTAGCACTCTATTAGCCCTAAAGTCTCATTTGGTTCTGCCATGTCTGACTTGTAGTTTAAAGCTCACCTTTATCTGGGACTAAAGCAGAGGTTTTTATGATGTGTACTGTACTTATGTACTGTCTCTGCTGCAGGTACAAATTGAGAAACTAATCAAAACTTCACAATATAGCCTTGTTTCAATAATTTAAAAAAAGTATCCCGGAGGTTCATACCACATTAAGTCAATATTAAAGACGCGATACTTCCTTACTCAGGGACTTGAGGGGCTGATAAGACATTGGATTTACGCACCGTTTACACTCAAATGAGCATTTCCTCTGAGATTTCTGGCATTGTTAAAATGTGTGTAGGCCAGTAAATACGATGTCACTCTTCTCCTTACTCACGCTGGACTGACTAATATCCCCTACAATGTTTCTACTTCTCGCTGCCTCCAAGGTCCCATCTGCGTCTGTAAAAGCAGTCAGGGGGCGTCTCATGCACGTCATCAGCATTACCAGTGAGGCTGCTGATGAAAACGGTGGCAATGTTCTGCTTTTTTTTTTCTGCCTGCGTCGCATGAAAGGAGCCATTAGTCAGTCTTAGACAGAAACACCTTCTCTCTCTGGTGCTATTAATAGGCTCACAGGCTTTTTTTTTATTTTTACAGAGAAAGCTGGGCTGAAGTGAGCTTAGAAAAAAAAACAGGGAAAAATTCCCTCTTTCTCTGCTCATTTCCTCCCCACCCTTAACTCTGCAGAAAGCCGTGTACTGTGACAAACAGCTCATAGCGTTTATTTTTAGCTTCCAGCATCCAGAGCCTCCTATTTATACAGTAACATGTGCCTGGAATCAACATATAGGATGGAAATCAGTGAGGGAGACACATTATTTAGACGGTTAGTTCACTGAACAACCAGGTTTAATGCACCTGATGTCCTAAGGATTATTTGACCATTGAATCACTAATTAATAGGTTTTTTCGTGGGTTTTTGTTTGTAAAATGGCTACTTTCACTGAGATTTCTCACCACGCTTCAATCATTATTCAGGCAAAATGGGCGCCAATAAATGGCATTCTAAAGGAATAATGTCCGATCTAAAAGACCAAAATTCACTGACTGTTAAGCAATTAGTAAAATTTATGTTTATAGTTTAATCTTACCAAATACTACCATGTATTATATATCAACTGTGCATTAATAATTCACTCGGCATACTTTTGTGTAGAAATCACACACTAAATAAAGCTTAGATGGGTTGTTTCTGGTTTCATGTCCTATGTTTTCTAGTCTCTAAGGGAGATAAGAGCGAGTTTTCATGATGTATGGAAGGTGAAGACATTTACCAATGGAGGAGAAGCTGCAGGAAAAGGCAGTGATCAGATTAACTGAAAGTCCCACTTTTGAACTGACCTGCATGAAACCAATACACAGCTATTAGTATATTGAATATCCGATGTGTTTACTTTCTAATGTAATACTCTAACCTGTTTTTAATCATCATAAGTAAACAGAACAATTGTAAGCTGATTCATCTATGAGGTGAAGAGCATCGTATTTTTATCACTGTGAGGGATTTGGCCAATGGTGGTCTTGACCATTTTGCTGTTTTTTGGTCAAACAAACTTTTTTTAAATTTATTTTTCCTTGATCTCATGTAAGGTCATAAATATTTTTTTTTAAATAAGAAAAAAACACATTCTTAATAACTTTGATGACAATTGCAAAAGAAAACCGTAGTCTAAAAATATTCCCATATAGAGTTGAAACCCAAAGAAAGTCAAGAAAATGTGGTAAAGTTGATATTTAAAAGATCATAGCATAAACTAACTTGATATGCTGGATATTTTTCGGTTGCCAGTTCCTCTGGCGTTTCTCTGTCGCTCTTCACAGCACTGGTCTTAAATCCGTGTGAAAGTTTCTAAACTGATGAGATTATCTTTTTATTTTTTGATTCTGGGGATTCAATTTGATGGCATCTCCACAACCCGCGTCCTCATCACTGCCGGCTTCACCTCAATGTGACCCCCAGCTCTTTTACAAAACCAGATCTAAATGATTCTAACAGTAATGCATAAATTAAAATCTTTCAAACTACGCTAGAAAGTTTGTCTGTAAATAAAAGCACAGATACATATTGTCTTTATTTATCTTTGTTTCTTCTTTTCAAAATTTGCATTTATAAGACTAGCAAATTGTTCTGAAAACTCAGCCATTATGGGGTTATTACATTCAAAGAATATCAGAAAATGAAAAGCTTCAAGTCAAAATTCACACCCACAAACAATAAGTGTTCATTAATTCCTTTAGAGAATTAATTAAAATAAGTGGTTATTTGCTAACTTTGGAAAATGGAGGTAGGTGATTGTGTGCTACCAATAATCACGGTGTTTGATACCATGGTGAGATTGGCCAATGGGAAACGCTGGATAAGTACTTAGTGCTCAAAATGCTTCCTACTTTTAAGCATAACAGATTTACTTATATCCTTAAGATTTAGATTTAAAGTGATCTTTTACTATTACGAACATGCTGTCTGACTAGAAGTGAAAGATTTTGCAGTGGTCAGGATAAGAGTGCTTGCTGGATGGGATCTGACAGGGAATCTGTGGTGGGAGTTAAAGGTAAAGGTGACAGAATTGGAGCTGATCTCCACAAAATCAAAATACCTGCAGAAGTATGCAGGCAGCCGAAGGCGTCGACTGCTGTAAAGCATTATACTCACACCTAAGGACAATTTCGTGGGAATGAAGGCGGAGTACCCGGAGAGAAGAAGTGAGAACTCCCCTGCAGAGAGACTCCTGTTCTAAGAACCAGCTGAACTGATCGGATAGTCCTGCAGCACCACCTAGAGGACAGATGTGTAGCAGTGCAGACAAGAGGATTTAGCATGTGTTTTTGTTATTATTTTGTCTTTCCCTTTTAACTAGAAACAAACTTTTGCACAGTCGTAATGAACAACCGTCTGACGCCATATTTATTAATAACAGGGACATATCAAACAGGAAGAGCAGCTACAATAACTGGAAGGAGGGGTTTCTTCCTGCAGCCACCTCCTTCCTGGAGGAGGGCGCTCTCTGCTCTGACACCAGCCTGTTCACCAGTGCGAGCCCGAGCTGCTGGGACGAGCCCAGTGTTCCCAGTTCGAGGCCGCCTCAGCACCACCAGCAGCAGCAGCAGCAGCAGCAGCAGGCATGGACTTCTCCATCAGAGCTGCCAACGTGGAGGACTGCAAGGACATCGCGCGGATGATCAGGGTGAGAAGGGGCACGTGCGCCCGCGTGCTGCCCCGCCTTACGTCATCAGGAGCGTCAGTCCCGTGTTATTGCTTTTAGTCATAAAGGGACATTTCGGGTGTTTGTTTGTTTTTTTCTTTCATTTTTTAAAATATCTGAAATCGAGGACGATTGCCTTTTTTTAGCTGATGTTAAACCTTTTTTGTTTTTTGATTTGCAGGAACTGGCAGAGTTCGAGAAGGTTGCTGATCATGTCAGAGTCACACAGAGAGGTCAGTCCTTACAGGATCTTTCATTAGGCTAAGATAAAATATGCATGGATCATCTGAGCTTCCTCATATTGACCTTTAGAAATGCTGTTCTTACATGTCAAATTGTTTGACGCCCAGTTACTGAAGGAGATTGTTTGTTTTCAAAGGTCACTTTATTTTTCTTTTTATGTACCCACCAGAAAGAAAAAAAGGCACTGAGAAATGTGTATTTCTACTCTGAATATTATAATGCATTAACATGCGGCTGTAGGGTTTGTTTTACTGTAAATTAAATTGCTGATCAAACATTTAATACACCGACTGTAGATGTTAGTAAATGTTAAAAGAGAGAAAGAGAGACAGCATGTGAACAGCTATTTGCGAAAGTACGTATACCTCCTAAAACCTTCGGCCAATTATGTCTGGTTAGACGCACAATGTTATTACGACACAAAGCAGAGGGAAATTTTATAAATTTCGCTAAAAAATTGAAAACACAAACATGCAAAGCATCCTTTAAACTTTGCCATATATTCAGAATTGGACTTACAGTAGATCTGGAGTGTGAGTGGGTCAATCTGATGCACGCCGAATAATCTTTGCCATGTCAATGCTCTTCTGTCTGTGTGTTTAGAGGGATTTTTAGTTCTGATATCAGCTTAAATAACATGCATCGGCCTACATCTACACCCTCGGATATCTGCAACTCAGACATAAGCAGTTGACGTTCGATCTGAGCCATCATTGCAAAACATGTCATTTATTTTGTTCAATAACAGAATCGGCTTTTTCTGATCCCTTTAACATGTGGACATGTAAACTACAGCATTTCCCTGCGTTTAACTTCCTTACATCTTCACACCAACCACCTTTGCGGTCTCTGCTAAGGAAAAGCATGCCGGAAGTATGATGCATTGTTTTACAATGAGACTTTTGTCTTTCAGGGGTCGTAGAGTCAGTTCTGTTAGACCAAAGTTTTTTTTAATTGAGGCCATTCAGCAACAGATACTCGCCACGTTTGCCGTGGTACTTGCGTTGCATTAGGCAAAATTGTAAAGTGGACTTATTCTGGCTTTCTTCCAACAGGGCCTCCCTTGTTAATATTAGAAAACAGATTTGGGGAGTGTAGCACTAGTAGTTATGACGTTTAAAGAGTCCCCCATCCGAGCTGTCGATCTTTGTGAAACCTAGTTGAACCTGTGCCATTTTGTCACGAATGATTGATTAAACAGATCTATGTGAAACGTACAAAGAGTGAAATAATAATTAGTAAAATATCCCTATCCCTTCACAAACCTGACCTTTCCTGCTGTGTTCTTTGGTCCTGCGGTAAGTCTGGAGACGAAAAAGCAGTTTGAACACTTTCGGGACGTAATGTTCCCTACAAAGAGAACGTCCAGATTTAAAATCACAGAGATAAACAGGATTTATCACCATTTGTTTATGGAAAAATAATCCCAGATCCCTCAAAGTTAGGTCTCTCATTTTCCTTTTTTTTCCTTATATTCCCAGATTTGGAGCAAGACGGCTTTTCCAAGAATCCGTTCTTTCACGGAATCGTTGCTGAGGTGCCGGAACAGCACAGAACCAAAGAAGGTGAGAACAGGCGGTCGCTATTTGCAGACTCTGTTTTGTTTTTTTCTCTCATAAGTGTAACTGATATAGTCAATGTCCGCCTGGGTGCAGAGGAGGAATGGGAGGTTTGTTGCATCTCTGAGCTCTTTTTCAGTGTTTGGCTTATTCGTTGTTAAATGCAACTCGGTGTGTTTTGATTCTTAATGTAGGCAGGATATGCGTCCTCTCCCTTTATTCACGTCTTATGTAATAAAGCTAATGCACTGTTTCCTGCATGCGCAGTAATGAGCTCATTAGTGCGTGCTCTGCTTCTCAGTTCACCTTTTTTTTTTTTAGCTACAAGTCTCGGCTGATCACATTCTGCTGGACTCTGCACTTAGGACGGCAGCACGCTTTTGTGCCGTACCTGCTGCGGGATGTTTTTAAATAGACAGAAGAAAGCGCACCCTGTCTATGTCAGAATCCCCTATGTCTTTAAAGTCATATTGTGTCCCTATTAAACAGAGATGATGCCAAAGTAAAAAAAAAAAACTTAGTGTAACCCCCCCAAAAAAAACACTAGATAAGTACAAATTTACAGAATACAACATGTAATTGTGGACGTTTGATGTTTTGCCATGTTGTTCAATTATCAGGAATAATTATTGTTACTATTATATCATTAGAACAGCTAAATCATAATTCATGCACATGATACACGTGAATATACATGTGATTAAAATTGATAAGTTAATTTTAGGTCATGATCTTAAAGCCTGTTTATAAAGAGACGATGATTTAGGGATATTACTCCATATGTAAAGAAATCTTTAAAACACGTCTTAACTGTTACCGTTTTGCTTTCAGGCCATATGAAGATTGGGTATGCCCTTTACTTCTATTCCTATAGTTCCTGGACAGGAAGAGCCATTTATATGGAGGACTTGTATGTGATGCCAGAATTTCGAGGTAAATAGTTTTTATCGCTGATTGTCGTTATCGCAATTGTACAAATGGGGAAATCTTAAATATGACGTCTGTCTTTTAAGGGAAAGGAATCGGTAAAGCGCTTATGAGCAAGGTAGCACAGGTTAGTAACATCAAAGCATGATTTTTTTAAAAATTATATATATATATATATATATATATATATATATATATATATATATATATATATCTTACGCCTGTTTCCTGTTTCCTTTGGTGTGCTGCAGCTCGGTCTGGCTGCTGGATGCAACCAGCTCAACTTTACGGTCCTGGATTGGAACAAGTCCTCCCTGGACTTTTACCTCGGCCAAGGCTGCTTCAACATTACGGAAAAGTTGGGCTACCACTGCATGCGCTGCGAGGGCGAGGCGCTGGAGCACCTGGCGCAACCTTAACGCAGGTCGTGACTTTCGAAAAAACCCTGAATTCGGCCCGAGCGATGCAGAGCACCACTCTGTCGCCGCTGTTCGAAACTTGAAGGATGTCACGATAGTTTGTAAACTGATGGCTTTTTACTGAATTTTTTTTTTTTGCACCTTAAGTTATGAATTCTGTGTCCCGTCGGACCTTAACACCATTTTGAAACAGTTGGCAGATTTTACTGATGTAAATGTGTCATCCTGCAGCAATATGGTTTTAAGATAGTTTTAATTCATTTTTTTATTTTATCAAGCGTCACATTACGCTTTAATAAAGCTCTAATACAAGTATAAGTAAAACAATTAGGGGATGCACAGATTTAAAAAAATGTGTCCGCTATTGACAGCTGACAGGCAACCAACATTTACCGATATTGTTTCTACACATTTAAAAAAACACACTACAATTGTTTTGATACAATCCATGTTACATAGAAATGTTGGTAAAAGGTTACACGCACAAAAATCCAGTTTTTTATGTACAGTTATCACATTAGCTTTCATGGGAAAAACCTTTTATTATTATTCTTGTGTATGATGTGAGGAAAACTAAGTACACTCTTGTTGCCTTGATTGGATTTAATCGTAAAAATGGCAACCAGATGCTGCTAAGCAGTTATTAATGCCTAACTCCTCATCAGTAGGCATGACCACTGGGTTTGGATACCTCTCTTTTCCTTTTAAGCACACAGATGCTTAAAAACCCCAATGCTCTGAGCAAAAGACATCAACAATGACCTAAGAGAAGTTACCATTACTCCCCATTAATGCGCTCTAGCACGGTGGTGGGGAGGTAATGGTCTGGGCTCGCTTTGCTGGTGCAGGACATGAGCTCCTCTATGTTAATTAAAGTGCCTCTAAAAGCTGCTAATTTATAGGGTGTACTTAGTTTTTCATGACTGTGTTGAAGGTCTCTACTTTAGAAGATAGCAAAGTTAACTTCAGCCCTTTAGCCAAGCACAACTTTAGCCCCTCCTTAGCTAAATCTAGATAACCAATAATCTAAAACCATTCTCACCATCCTGATGAGTTTTTTTGTCAACCATTTACTTGTGTTACAATATCTTCATTCTTCAGAAGAAAAGAGAAGGCCTCTGCTTTCACTCGCTCTGCTGTAGGTTGAGGTTATTTTCAGAGCAACAATTAGGCGCTCTATTAGTTATAGAGATGTTTGATTTGTGCATGGAAAAAAAAGCACAAAAAGACTTTATTGAGAGCTGCTGCTCGTTTTGTCTCAACCTCACCTCAAGCTGGAGAATAAAAGCAAGCGCGCAGTGTTCTTCTGATTTAATGTACCCTAAAGTTGTTATGGTTCACTGCTGCTGCCCTTTTTTTCAGACAAATTCCCTTACTGTTGGCGTCGGCCCGGGTGATTGGTATGATGGTGTTCATTGCTGTCACGTGGTAGTAGTTCGGATAGTTGCTGTGCTTTCAGGTTTACCAATCAACAAGAAAGGAGGCCTGGTGGAGTATGTTTCATTATTATTATTATTATATGGGATTTATTTGGAAAAATTCAAATCTTGGATTTGTGTTGATAGCTTTAGATAAGATAGTTGTTTATGTATCTTTTTTTAGGCTTTACATATTTAATAAAGTGGTTTCGTTGGAACAATGTTACACCATTACGCCTGTTTTACTGAGTTACGATACAATGCTAAAGCTAGCCAGTTGGTTTACCTGTCGGTGATTGGCGAAGGGCAAATTTCCTTAGGATTTGACGTAAGTGTCTCAGATCATTTCTACTGTGAATGCGCAAGTCAATGAAACCCAAGACCCTGGCTGTTGTAGGTCATTTAGTCACTATATACTGCTCTTTACTGAGAAGTAGAGAACATTGTTGGGAAGTTTGGAGCTGCAGAATCCCTGTACGAGGAATAATTGATGGCACGATTTGAAAGGTTACAAGAAAGATTCTGAATAAACAATATGAAGAGAAACTTGTTGTAGAGCGCACAATATCTTGGCTCCAGACAAGACGGGAACTTAGACGAGGCTACAGGATACGATCATAATGCTGCTTTTCCACTACTCTTGCTATAGTTCTATAGTTATGATGCATAGAAGAGATGGTTTGAACTTCTTCCTCCTTCTCTCTTCTCTTTTGCTCCTGCAACTGTGGCTTCAGCTGATGTATTATTTCGACTTCTGCGATGTTATATCAGCTTCTCCCCCCCGTTGTGAACCAAGTTGTTGCTGTTGTTATGCATTATTACGAATGACACAAAACCAATAAAACTAAAATCAGCGAGAATCCTTCCAGGTCCACAGCATTAAAAACCAGAGAGAATAATTGTTCAAGGACGGATGTAACTAACTGGCGTTCCATTAAAAAAAAAAATTCGGTAATGTAAGTAAAGCTGCTTTGTCTTGATATCCTATTTTTCCTTAACTAGGGGAGCAGAAACATCTTAAATTGATAGAGGTGGAAACTTTTTTCCTGCTGTAACACGTATTCTCTGTTTTTGGCCGCTACACTAAAGCCATTGTTTTGCCAAGCAGGTTAGCAAGCCGGTCAAATTTCTTTAGCCTCCGGTTGTCAGTTGAAATTTTCCATTTGCCATAGTTTAACTCAATTGCAAAAAGGACCATTAGTTTTTTAGTAGGCCTACTGACCAAACGGAGGCGGCTTCTCTCTCCCATTACTCACAGCAGAAGTTTGGCTGCTTGGGATTATTTCCAGCTATAAAAAAATGTCTAGTTATGGTTTCAAAGCTAGACCACACATCACTCTTAATTTAGTCCAATCCTTGTGATGAATCCTGTGGGATTTTTAGGAGGGAAAAAAAGTATAAAAATATAGTCCTACAACCTAAATAAGTTACGTCTACATCTTTCGTACGTCTAGTTTATGTGTTGCTAAACCCATGGATAATAATTTTAATACTTGACCACAGGAGTCAGGGACTGATGCGTTGGATGTTGCTGTTAACTTTGTTATATGTGGTGTTTTCTGTGCACTAAAGGGTCAGTTAGAGCATAAAGCTACTCCTATGCAGCAGAAACTCGGGGTGCAGCTTTCAGGGTAATGGATGAAACCCAAATTTAAACCAAAACAATCCACTCAGTGGAATTTATTTATTTTTTGGTGGTGGGGGGTGACATAAAGCTTGAAAAAGTCGGCTGGTTGCAACACAAAGCCTGTCAGTCTTAAATGAAAGTGGCATTATTGTGGTCTGGACCACCATTTCTTTCTGTTTTTATTTTATTTTTTATTTTTTTACATTTTTTGGGAGTTTAATGAAAAGAACTTTTATTTTCATTGTTTCTGTTCCACCCACAAATTCTTTCTATTTTTTTTGTATTCATACGTCACAACCAATATCTTTCAAAATGTTCCCAGGAATGCATTTCGTTAGCCATCATTCTGTGGCTACAAAGTCAAAGACAGGAGGGGGGGGAACGAGAAATTACATTTTTTTTTTTAATCCTTCCTCGCTAACAAGTGTAAACGATACGAATTAAAATGCAACCCATAGTTTCTTTTTTATATATACATCGGCAATAAATCATTGAGGTGGAACATAATCATTCTTTATCCAGGTTTAGATCGTCTAGCTGTGTCTTTAAGTACAACTATGCAGTTTATCCGTTAGTAAAAGTGGATCTTCCATGTTTGGTGTGCTCAGGTGTTCTACGTCAGCGTGATGTACCCGGTCCAAACTCACTGTGGATGTGTTCACCAGTTGTCGTTTGAATTTAGAATAGTTCAAAGGGCGGAAGCAATTTCAGGCTCGATCTGCTGAGCATGACTTGTGGTTTCGTATGTTAAGATACATCCTGGTGTGAAACAAAGAGCGACAACATGCGAAAATCATTCAGGAACCGTCAAGACTGTTGATTTTACAATTCTCTTTGCTGTGAAATTTTGTATCGCATTCAGTTTTGTGACTGTATGAGAGAAATGTTTGTTTAGTTAACAGTTCTTGTAATCAGTGTGTGCGTTTCATCTCCCAAGTATGCAGGACATCTCTCCTCAGTAAAGGAATAAATAGTAAAACCATATATAGTGAATATCAACATGTGTAATTGTGCAGTTATTCAATTTGTGTGTGTGTGTAGTTTTTTCTTTTAAATGTCCTTGTTTTTCTTAAAACATATCCATTCAGTAGGTCCTATAAATTAGGAATTTGTAACAGGTTAAAATCACAAATGCAGTCAGATCATCCTATAGAGGGCGCACTGACACCATCAGTTCCTTTAAACCTCATGCGTTACAGATACTTTACTGTCTAAGGTTACTGGTATGTAAACAGCCCTGTTATATATCATTTTTATCCCAGCAGTATTAATTTTAGAAAACTATTGCCTCCAAAATGAGTTAAGAAAAAAAACCCATAGTGAATTGCTAACTAAATCACCAGCGTTAGATTTACAGCCATTTTTTTGTCTATGGTCTTTTTTTTTGCTCTTCAAAATGAGAAACACAAAAGAACACGGTGCTGATAGGTCAAGAAGACCAAATGTGACCCAAACCGTATCTATAGTTGTTAATTTAAAACATCTATACAACTCGAATTGTAAGGAACACCAAGTTGGCCAAGACAAAAATCGAGGTTTCCATGAACACTTCCGGCTGGTATGGATAAAGATGCGGAAGCCCGATGAAGGATTTCTTACCCTAAGAGCCTGGGATGATTGTTAGCATTTATGGCATTCAAAATCCATTGAACATCAAGACAGTTTTAATTGAAAAAAACTGTTATTTTTCAGTAAAAAGAAAAAAAAAGAAATGAAATGGACCATCAACAGACAAGTTAAAAGAAACAGTTGACGAAATCAACACAGAAGAGAATTTGATTAAAAAAGAGTGAACAAAGATCCCTCTTGTTTTCAGTCTCTATGTCCTATTTTTGAAATGAAAATAGTAAATTAGTTATATACAAGCTGTATTAGTCCCTCGTTGAAAGACCTCAAACGTGATCTAATGTGTCCAGCGTCGCTGTACGTGATGCATATATCGATCTATCTTAATAATGGGTAATATTCAGTCTGTGGCATCAGAGCGTTCCTTAACAGAAACTCCTCTGCTGTTCTTTAAAGGAAGGAAGGTTTAAACCTGGAAATACATCAAATTTTGCAAAAAAGCAAAACCTAGAGTTGGTATACGATGGTATTGGGGGGCTCAGACTGTTTTCAGTTGTATCTTTATTTAGCTGATTAAAGATTCCTATATTAAAACAAAATGGAAAAAAACTAAAAATGAAAAATCCACAAAGAGTTAGAGTAGATTTTTCGGATTAAGCCTGCTTGTATCTTTTCTTACAGTTCCTGACACTGATCGACTGTTTATGCCTGAAACTTGTCCAAAAAAACATGGCTGTCGGCCAGCAGTGGAAAGGAAAAAGAAATGCAGCGTATTAAAGAAAAGGAGCAGCAGGATTTTTTTGTTGGGGAAGGAAAACGTGAAGATAATTCATAGTGACTGCACAAGATTTTCCAATTATAAAGCGGTTTGACTTTGATACTGATGGTACGATTCTGAAATATGGGGTCTAATATTCTACCTCAGCGGTTATGAAAATAATACATGGGGTCTCTTTCTCTTTTACTTTTAATTACAGCTTAAAAGAGAAGTTCTGAAATATATATACATATATATATATATATATAAACTCAGTTCAGAACTATAGGAGGAAGGCAGCAAATATGTGGAAGAAGGACCAAAATTGAAAGGTATGCATCACCCTCAACATTGTGAAGCATGGCTGTGGGAGAATTATGATGTGGAATAGGGGGAGGGAATGGTGCAAACCTGAAGGAAAGCTATTTTCTGAAGATGAATTATCGAAAACCGTAATCGATTGTGGATTTATATGGTGACTATGCATGAAATTGCTTTCTATTTGTTTATCTTAAATAAAAAAAATCCAACAAAATAAAGAGATGTTTATGGTTTCAATGAGATAAAATGTGGGAATGCTCAAGTGTTTCACCAGTTTTGTTTTTTTCCCCCCAAACTCCTAAAACCTAATGATAGGATTTACTTTGCAAAAGATTACTTTGCTTTCTAAAGCACCTAAAAACACTGAAGCACATCTTCCTTTGCTTTGTAGATGCAGTGCAGACCAGTTCCAGCTCTCACTGACAACCCACTGCAGAGAGTACCTGTGCAGCCGCCTGGTGGTCAGAAACGGAACTGCCATCGAGATGATTGGCACAACATAAGGAGTGCTCCTTGATGGAAGTGGTTTTGACAGACAGCAGGAGCTTTTTTGGTTTTCTTTACGTGCACGGAACGCCTCTGGTGGTTTCACGCATAGAGCCGCAGCGTTGCGCGTGCGTGCTCGGCGCGTCTGTCTGATAGTCTGACCCCCCAGCGAGCGCTTTAAAGGGAACACAAGAGCGCTGAGTCAACGAATCGCGAGCAGAAGGTTGCAACAGTTTGACGGGCTCATAAAAAAAAAAAACACACACACACAAAAAAAGAACTGCAGACTTTTAACTCCGCGCACAGTTAGGATGGTGGGTGTGATCCACGAGGGGAAAAGGCTTTAATCTTTGGCTGCTCTCACAAGAACAAAAAACACACATAAATATTTATTAGAAGCTGCACATCTGCTCCCGTGCGAGGCTGTGACGGACAAACGCGACGTTTCGGACTTCACGCTCTGCTGGAATGGAGTTTTAACGCGTGTGATTCGGATGGCGTGCGCCGCGGACTGAGCGACCCGCCGCGCACACGGCAGCAGACATGCAGCGGATCCTGCAGAGGAGGCGAGTGCGCAAGCTGCGGGTCGTCTGGGCGTCCCTGGCCCTGCTGGCTCTCTCCCTGGCCGCCTGCAGCGCGCTGTTCACGGCCTGGACCTGGCGACAGACGCGGGACCTGTCGCGCTCCTTCCAGGTCCTGCAGGAGCGACTCGACCAGGTTCGTGCAGTTCTTGTTGGTGCACGCGTGGTTTTCTATAGCAACTTTGAGCAGGATCTTTAATGTTTGCGTCTGAGGTTGCAGGAAAAGCTGCATTTACTCCATCCTCCCTGTCTTGATGCAGATTTTGATTTGAAAGCGGGAAAAAATTGTTTTATTTAAAAAAAAACATTAAAAAAAACACGAGTATTTGCATAAATCTGATGGCTCAGCAACTACTGTTACTGTGACATAAAAGCATGCCGTGTCTGAACATCCTAATGGAAAGTTTGGTGGAAGGAAAATATTTTTGGCTGGTTAAACAGTTGCACAAGCCACAGGGGCAACTGCAGCCCTGATGGGATTATGAACCAAAAACCCTTTAAGAGTTTAGCTGAGATTAACAAAGCATGGATTTCCACAGGGTCAGAGGTTCTAGAGCCACCAAACTCAGATGTAAGAGTTACGCTGCTGCAGGTATGTCATGAAGTGAGCAGTAACTGAACCAAAATGCAGACAGGACAGTGTTACTCTTTCTGGTAGTTTATTGAACAGAAGTAACTTACAAAAACGGACAACAAAGGAGAATGTGGCATAGAGAAAGTATATGCACTGAGTTTATATACTGGGAGGGTGATTAGTGGAACATGGGAAGGGACTGATTGGTAAACAGATGCAGCTGTGTGTGAGATAATTGGTTGTGGGCTGAGGGAAAGAGACAAACAGTGACAGCAGCAGAAAAACAACAGAAATCACGGAGGGGAAACAACAGGGAATATTGAATCTACAGAACCAACTAAACGTGTAGAGGACACAATATAAACCTGCCGAAACAAAACACGACGAGAACTGAATATAAAGAATGAAGAAGATAAGTACAGAAAGCACAAAAAAACCACCTGGAACGGGCAAGGGCCATTCCAAGGTAACTTTTACACATTTTTAAACATAGATTTTTTTTTTTATTGCACATTACTGTTGCCGTGTGGGGGGCTGTAGTTACAAGGTCCCCCATTTAGATTGTGCCTCTGCTGCTGCGCAGTAAGTGCAGCTAAGTTCAAACAGAATCTTTGCTTTTTTTTTTTCTTTCTATTTCCTCCTCCTTCCTCCTACCCCCCGCTGACTTGTTTAATCACCCTGTTGCCGGTTACGCTTCAGTTTTATCTCAATTTACTGGAAAGCCTCAACTATTTCGGCGAATGAGCTAGATGCCGCCGCTGACAGACTGCACGGAGAGAGCGGCAGTGAGGCACCTCGTGCGCGGGTCAGCGTGAAAATCGTTGTTGCATAATTGCAGAAAAAGTAATAAACGTGTTTTTCAAAGCTATCTTTGTTCGGTGCGTCACAGTTATAATATAGGAACCAAAAGCCGGAGCCGATGGTAAATTCTTCTGGTTTTTGAGTTCAGAGCATTTGCAAAACCACTGGATTTTAAATCAGTGGGGGATGAAATTGACTGTGTAACATGTTTACTAAAACTGGACACATGCACATACACACATACACGCATCGATTGGACACGTGGAGTGTTGACGCTGGAACCCTTCCCCACGGGGGCCCATTTCGTCCGTTTGACCGTTTGCCAACTCCTGATGAGAGCCTCTCCTCCAGCAACTTCTCAACCTCTCTCCCGTGTGCTGTTTGGGCCTCCTTCGAGGCTCCAGCAGGGGGGGGGGGGCTCGTTCAAGGATTTAAAAAGTCTGCTGGCTCGAAAATCGTTTTCATGCAGATATTTGAGGAATGTAAAGGAGCGAAAACACGCGTTAGGTGTCGCAATCATTCCTTGAGGAAGTGGCCGCTCTAAAGCAAAGATGGCAAGCGCTGAGGCCTTTCTCTGGGAGCAACCGGTCTTAAAGGGATAGTTCAGGGTTTGCAGACTCAATACCTTACCTGCAAAAACAAACCCTCCCTGTGTTTTCTCATACAATAAATCCCAATTAGTTGAACGTTTACAAAATGTTCCATTTATTTCAAGACAAAATCTCTAATTCAAAAAACCTAAAGCTATACTTTGAGTTAATACCAACATCTTTGAAATAGGTATCTTGTTGGAATCAAGAATAATTGGACTATAAAAGTACGTTTTAAAACATCAAGGTAATCGAATTCTGGTTTACAGATATTTGCAAGGACTGTTTACCAGTCCTAAATTTCAAATGTTAAAAGAATCAATACTAAAGCAGACTGCCGCAACATTGAAACCGTTTTAAAAAGGTTGCATAGAGATTTATGTAAAAGCTGTTTTACCAACCCCAAAACAAAATCATGTTGGGTTTTAATCACGTAAAGCCAATAGTTTTTTTACACAGACATGTATATAGTGAACAATAATAATAAATAAAATAAGAAAGCCTAATAAAAATTGTAAAAATAAAGCGGAGTTATGCTTTTGGAGTGCTAAAAATATTTATGCCGACGCTATAGATCAGACAGCTTTTGGTATACAGTAGACCCGTGTGTATTCGTGGTCCAAGAGTCGCAGACTCACCTGTTGACTTTTTTTGTGTAACATTACTCAAAGTCATATTTTTGAGTTATCCAACATATTTCAAAGAAAACTTCAGCTTGGGAAACTGAGATTCCCTAGCCTTGATGGTACTTGACTCACTATTGGCTGGTTTTTGCAAAGCAGCCAGTCAAATAGAAGTGCTCGTTTTCCTTGTCACTGATCGGCTGAATGTCCAAGAGCGAAACTAAGAAAGACTATAGACTTCTGCAGTGGTGCAAAATAAAGTACGTGTGGTGTTTGAACCATTAAAGTAGTTATGAGTTATAAGTAGGTATAAGGTTTTTTTTAGAGGGGGTCTCAATGCAAGCTACTGCAAATCCACTAAATAGGAAAAGCTTATACATAAGTCAAACTAAATCAAAGAACATCAAGCAGTTTTTTTTGGATCAACCAACATTTTAAAGGTTTTAGACAAGCATGCTTGAATCCTCATTTGAAAGGGGTCAAGACTATAGCAGACCAAGTAGAGCATACCGGTTGCTAGTCAGAAAAGGTGTAGTGTTTGCTGTTTGGTTCTCGCCGTTGCGTGTGATACAACATGTGAAAAATGTATGTCTTTACATCTTTTTAAATTCAATCACTAAAGACGCATGCTCAAAACCATCTGTTGAGCGATAGTCAATCTCGACAAACCCGCCCAGATGTTAATGAATAGCTAAGTATTGAAGTTGTCCATGGACGCCTAATAACTGGAATACCAACCTCAGTTCTTCTGCCTAACAGATTAGAAAGAGATAATAGATCGATAAAATAGTAAAACCAGTTTAAGTGTAGACTCTTATTAACTTTTGATGTCAGGTTATATCTCTTGGTCTTCATTTCTCAGTACACCTTCCACACCGGAAGATAATCCATGGCGGACCGCCTCCAACTTAAACTTTCTGTGTCAGTCATCATCGGTTTCTGTACAACCAGCCGGTGCTGTGCGAAATGCATATGCATACAGTCGTCGCTAATCATGAATTACTTCGAATTTTTTCAGACATCCGGGACTTTATCATTCTACACAAACAGAAACCGGACATTAGTTTAATTGTGTCATCTCTCCATCCTCTCCACAGGTCAACACGCAGAGGAAGGCTATTGTTCAGCTCATTCTGGAGAAGAGAGAGCTGCTGCTGGAGCGAGTGAAGCGAGACGGTAATGCAAAGCTGCCAGAGCTGCTTTATCTCAACTTCAACTTGAGCTTTCCAGTCGCTCCAGTCACCACAGATGGACACGATGCACACATACCAGCTGAACTCTCATGTTTTTTTAGGAAGAACACTTAAGAACACATGCCACTTTGGTCGGGTCTTGTGGGCCGCATGAACTACCGCTGCTAAAAGTTGACACAGGAAAATGTAGGCAGCTGGCTTACCCTCTCAGAAATTACAGGTCTGACCAGAGCGGCCTCCCAGCCCAGAAAACCAGCTGGTTGGGGGTGTGGGGGGGTCTCGCTGCACGCTTTTGCTTCAGTTTAATAGATTATCCCCTCGCCTGAGCAAACCTCGGACGCAGCTATGATTTTGTTGTGAAAGCCATGATATTTGATGAGCTATCATTGGACTATTTATAGCTTCCACTTGCATCACCGTCATGGGACCGCTGCTTCTGTCCGAGAGTAAACTTTAGGTCAGTTTTCAGTTTGATTGCTCGTGTCCACCTTGAGTTCGCCCCATGCGTGAGATACTGTAGGTGCTGTGCAGAACTTCATGGGTATCATTGGGGGAGGGGGGATATGCCCAAAAACAGCTTTTTCCAATTTATGGAAACTTGACCGCAGCCCGCTGGATTTTTATTTTTTTGGAAAGGCACCGATGTAATGTTCTCTCCTTGTGACTGACAGCACAGAAGTCAGGAAAGTCTGGCCGCCCTCAGGGCTTTCTGGTCGGCTCCCTCGCTAAAAAATCCTAAAATCTGCTAGGGTTGCCCACCTGAGAGTGCATTGAGCAGTGGCGAGGTGGGTTGGCGCCGCCGTCCTAAAAACATAGAAAATGCCTTCCATCGTTCATGCAAGATCAGGCTGTATCTGAGCCTTCACCTGTTGTTTCTTTGTGCATCCCAGTTGTCTGGTGAGGAAGCCGTAGCTGCTGCTAAACTCTGTTCCTAATCTACTGTTTTGGGTCAGAGAGCAGCCAAAGACCTTTTTCGACTCTCTTTTTCCAGTGCTTCATTTTTCTCATTTAGCCTTCTAGCCCCTCAGCTGCGCCTCTGAATGCCTGTCTTTAATGCTTTCTTATTCACTTTTCCACTGTCCATCTTGTTTTTATTGCCCCCCCCCCCTCCACTTCCCTCTTTTCCTCACAGCCCTCCAGACACACGAACCCCACCGTCCTCCGTCCTTTGTCTCTGTTCTCTATCTTCTAGATGACTGCGACCAGCTGGCACGAAGATTATCCCTCACTAGGCCTAAAAGGAAAATAACAAAGACGCACACGTTTTTTTGACTTAAAATAACAGTTTGAGGAAATATATTGAAGAGCGTGAAAGGAAATCCTTCAGCCCATCTGCTAGCCACGTTAAAACCGAGCAGGATATAAATGGCAGCAAATTAACCCGCCGTATCATTAGCGTGATACAGATGGTAGTTATTGTTTTATCAAAAAAAAAAAGAAAAAAAAAAAGGTAATTTTCTGTGTTTTCTCACATCCTGCCCGTCTCTGTGTCTGAAGGGAGCTCGGCGCGAGGCAGAAATGGAAATGGGAGGAAAGCGGCGTCTCACTTCGAGAGTAAGTGGCTTGGCAGATCGCTTGCGACCGTCTCGTGTAGCATCTGCTGAAGTGGTTTTCAAATACCGCTGTGTGATTGCGCTCGTAAAATCTTAATTGACTTCCCCCTTTTTTCTGTCTCCGTTATTATCTCCGACTTTCCACCAGTAACCAAACTCTCCTCTCAGCAAGGTAAGGGTCAGTCGTTGAGATCTTTTTAAAACGTTTCCCAGTTCTTAGTAGGTTAGCAAAAACACATTTTTAAATTTTTTGTTTGTTTTGGGGGTTTTTTTAGTCGGGGATGGTGGCGTGATTAAAGGCTGGGAGGAGAGGACACTGAATATGACTAAAGCGGTGAGGTACAACAAGGAGGAAGGTACCTTCACAGTGGAGAGAGCGGGGGTCTACTTCCTGTTCTGTCAGGTGAGTGAGGTGTAAACCAATGGACCATAAATTCTTTGAACATTGTTTTACTTTCATTCAAAACAGCAATAATCAATGCATCCTAATATCTTTTTTTTGTAGTCTTTAGGTCAGTGCATATGTAAAAGTTGTATCACAGGAGAGGGCAGAGAAAACAGATTTTGTACCCTTTCATTTCATGTGTAGTAAAACAAATTAGAGCAAATCAATTTCTGACCATTATGATTATTGTTTGTGTCCAGGTTAAAAAGCAAACTCATTGTAAATGCTGTGAGTGGGACACTAAATGCTCATTTGAACGTTTCTATCATTAACCTCAAACAAATCATGATGTACTTTATAACGGAGACGAAAACCTTTTGCAAAATGAAATTTAACTGGACTTCTCGGAAATCTCGGTTCTGTTTCTCGTCCTCATTTGGATCACATTTCATTACAGCAGAGTATCAGTAAGTTGTAGAAAACATAAACTTTGACTCTTTTTTTTTAATCATCATGGTTGGTACAAAAGATTGAAGCACAGCTGGTACAAAATGATCTGTGGATGACAACCTCATTCCTTACCCCAAAAATGAGGCATTTAAAATAAAAAAGCTTTCATACAAACTTTCATACGTGTGAAACGGTCAATGGATGAAAAACAAGTACATTTGTAGGAAAGGCCGCATGCAGTTTGTGAAATCATAGTACAATCAAACTTTCCAAAACAGATGAAAACTACACTGGAAACATCATGGCAATATCAGTTAATGCAATATTGCGATTGCAAAACACTTCTTAAACACGTTTTTTTTTTATATTTATTAGCACTTTGCTTATTTTTTGGGGGGTTATTTGGATTGA
Source organism: Orestias chungarensis (assembly GCA_032876305.1). Classification (NCBI taxonomy): domain Eukaryota; kingdom Metazoa; phylum Chordata; class Actinopteri; order Cyprinodontiformes; family Cyprinodontidae; genus Orestias; species Orestias chungarensis. The sequence continues at coordinate 878,725 of JAVLVB010000031.1, forward strand.
GACTAACAGGATGTCCAGCTAACGGCTGCATATCCTGTAGATTTTCTGTGACGGAGATCCTACAGCTCAATGATAGTGGTAGGCACATTGTGCAATTACAAAGAAAGTAAAGAACCACGGAAATGTAACGTCATTCATTTCAAAATCAGGCAAGTTATGTCTACAACAATTCAACAGTAATCAGAAAACAACCCAGAGTTGGAGATTTTCTTTTGGCTAAATTTCAGCTGAAAACCATTAAATCCAATCTGAAGAATCAGGTAGTACATGTTTATTTACTAAAAAATATCAATTTAGATTTCGCATTGTAGCTGATAGGGTTGCTGAGAGCAGTTTTTTTTTAAATTGTCAACTAAAACTGATACTGTGGTTGAATTCCTTGCTTGCTAACCTTGTAAACATCATGTTTGCTATTACCATGAGCTCCTTCTTAATAGCTGGGTTAGACTAACTTATGCTGCCTCTAAGAAAAAAGAAATTGATCAAAAAGGGAAAGCATAGAGAAAAATGTATATGCTTATAGATGATTATTTGTCTCTGTATATTAGTTGATGCAATAGAGTGGATGTACTTGTAACAGGACCTTGATTATCTTTCCCGAGGTGTTGTTTAATGAACAGCAGTCCCAGTATGTGAAGCTGGACGTGGTGACCAACGGCCCCAGGCCCCAGAAGCTGCAGTGCATGGAGGGCTACGGGACGACCCCTTCTGCAGGGCCGCACTCTTTTCACTTTGTGAAGCCCTGCCAGGTGTCTGGCCTCCTGCGGCTGGAGAAAGGTACGGAGCTCCAGGCCAAGACGGGCCCATCTTTCCGTCTCCACCCGGTGGCCAATCACGTCTTCAGCATCTTTAAAGTCAACTGAAGATCGGTGCTCAGTCTGATCTCTGTCCCAAACTATTCTCACGTACAAGAATCCAGCAGAACTACTGCAGAATGTACTTTTTTTATTGGAAATTGATAATATA
>JAVLVB010000031.1:879790-916946 GCA_032876305.1 Orestias chungarensis
TGTGTGTGTGTGTGTGTGTGTGTGTGTGTGTGTGTGTGTGTGTGTGTGTGTGTGTGTGTGTGTGTGTGTGTGTGTGTGTGTGTGTCAATGAAACGCGATGAACCAAAAAACTTTGTGCTGATTTTAAGATGTTTTCCAAATATGTTGTACATAAGTCCCTTATTTTACAGAATGTGCCTGACGTCGTAAATCGGCGAAGAAAGGGGGAAGCTTTTTTTTTTTTTTTTTTAAATAGGGTGGGGGTGAATTTCTTCTTCTTTTTTTTTCCCTTGGAGAAATATTTGTATCGTTTAAAAGTCAAAGTTCAAAGTAATGCAAGCAAAGCATCAAACTCTAAACTTAGCTAAATCAGCCTTTTTTTCAAGGGGGGTTCTTATGTTTTATGGCTAGTTCTTTATAAGTCAAAGAGGCACTAAAAAAGAGAAAGAAAATATCTTTTTGTATTGAATTTTTGTACAAATTACTGAAGAAAGGGACACGCTATGTTGGTGATTCCACGCAGGTTTTACAAGTTAAGCTTTCGAAACATCATTACATCTCTCTAACAAAAGCCCACTTTAGTGTTTTCAGCCTGACATTGGCCTTACATGTTCTAATATCCCTATAATTTTAAAATGCATTAGCAAAATAAACGTGCTCGCAACCTTGGGCCAATATGTTTCCACTCGTACAGTTGGACACTGTCGTATTTGTTAATAGCTTTCCAGTCACACCTAATCATTTTAATAGCTGTATATTACTTAAGACTCCACTGTGTTGCATTTTGATTGAAGCTCAATTAACCTACAGTGACCTGACATTTTAAATAACTTTTTCCTTGCTGTCAGTTTTCCAGAATGTTATCTCATTAGACGATAATTCTCAGTATTAATATTGGCTGTGCGTTGTCAAGACCAGTCCATTCAGGTGCTACTTTAAGCTTTAGGGTGATATGGTTGTCAGCCCCGGGCGGCACACCACAAGGGCAACAAGGTGGACAAAGTGTGCCCTGAGTTGCTTACTTTTGCTTGTTAGTATGTTCATTCAACGTGAATTGGGTCCTTTAGAAAACGTCAGAACCTTTTCTGGGTTGTTCAATTATGAACATGAATTTGAGATTTATCAAACATTTACTTCATATTTCAGAAATTATACAAAAACAAGCAGGATAAAAGCTTTCTAAGCACTCAATTCTCATTAGGTTCAAACACTAATTGAAATATTTTGATATAAAGTGGTTAGAACTTGTTGATGCATAATAAAAATTTCTGAAATAAGCTGGATCAGAGGAGTGGGTTAGTGTTTTGTAATGTGGGGATTATTAGAAGGAGGGGCTCATTTTGTCTTCTATATAATTTTCAGATTTAGATTTTTGTTCTTACTTAAATTATGAACAGCAATAATAGAGCTAAGTCTTTATGTTTTACCGATGATAAATATGATCGAATTGTGACATTCTGCTTTAAAAAAAAAAAGGGATAGCTTTGGAGAATTTGTGAAAACAAAACTTGTATGCTAGGTTCCCTTCTAATAAGAGTGTTCAAAGATCTTGTTGGCTTATCCGGAAGTATATTTTAGTAAATGGAACTTCCTGTCGTCTCTTTTGTGCTGCGGCTTTGTATAATATTGCCCGTTATATTTTAGGGTGCGTTTCTACCAGTGGGATTCAACATTCCCACTCTTGTTAGGAGTTTTTGTGGCCGGACCGCATTGGTTTCTCCTCAGCACTTTACGGTGGCGATTGTTGTGTTCCTAATTGTACTCAAACGCGGATGTTTTCGAATGGAAATCTTTTTTTTATTTAGACTATAAATGTCTTGTACTTCCACTTTTTTTGTTAAATCTATGTAACCCTCTCACACGCTCTCTACATATATGTGGACATTATATTTCCATGCCAGCGTTCATCGTAAAACACACACACAGCAATGGTGTTCTAAATTTTCACTTCCTACTTCTGAATTTGAACCACATATTTGAGTAACAACATGCCTCGCCCCTTCCCTATCACCACACACACAGTTTTAAGACACCTCTTTCCAAAATCAATTAAAAAAAGTCTCTTAATCATCTAACACACCAGTGAATGTCTTGTAAAAAGATTTGTAAAATAAATGATGGATGCATACCCGACCTAAGCCTATTCTTTATCAGTGTTGAATAAATATTCCTTATTGTTGTTTTTTTATGTTGCCTTTATTTTTTTCACTGAAATTTCAAAATAAAATAAAAAATCAAGATGGGCTTCTATCTCAAAGAACTCTGTTCAGACAGAGTATTTTCATTACAATAAATAAACATTAGGAATTAATAGAAAGTATTTCAAAACTCTGCTTAACATCCTTGACATGAACGCTTTACAATTCAACTGAAAAACAAAAAACTCTGTTAGAAAGAAAACAAAACAGGTGAAGTAAGTTTGCTTCATAGCCTGTAAAAATTTGTTAAACTGTGTCCTTTCTCTTCACTTCTGTCTAGCAAATCTTTAAGATTATGAGGAGATGAGGACTTTTCTTATCATAGCTCTATTGTAGGTAAATAATGTGATCTTCTGTTAGATTTACTTTCGGACTTTGGATCTACAATTCCCAGAGAATATGGTTATTCTCAGTCATTTATTTGGTTATTCAGCTCATTGTAAATCTAAGAACATTACAGCTTTGCTTTCTAACACACACATTATTGCTCTTGTTGTTTCTCAACATCATACATTGTAGTCCATTGTCAGAATGACAAGATTACAGAATGACTATTTGTTTAACTATTTATTTTTCCCCTGTCTACTGTTAAAAAAACCTAATTGCTACCATAATAAAATAAAACACCTAGTTAACCTGATTATTGAAAAAATTTATTTCATAGTTCTTTTATAGTACTATTTTCTTAACATTTACACAGAAATGATTATTTATGCAGAAAATCTCATGCAGTCCGCAGTCTTATAAAGATAATAGTGTGTGTGTGTGTGTGTGTGTGTGTGTGTAGGTAGCAAGCAAGGCAGGACAGGTAAGTAGAAGATGGATCAATATTTGTATAATAAACACGCATAGGTATTTGCGTAATTTCATACAGTTTTATTGCAAACAAAACAGAAAAATAAAAGAGAACTGTCATTTCTGATGTGTTTATACTGCCACTTGTCATTTTTATCTGAACCACCACATTACACAGTGACACAAGATCTGGAAATCAACCGAAAATGACGACAAAATGAGAGTGGATAAAGAAGTTGTTCTTGACTCAGCACTTTACTTTGGCCTTTATTGAACATTTATTTATTTATAATTAAAAAAAAGTAAAAATCCTGGGGAAATCTTTTTGTTTCACAAAAAAAAAAAAAGAAAAAGATGTCTTTACGGGTTTTGCCCTGAAACACCCAATACTGACAAGAATTTACAGATTAACATCAGTTTCTAAATGCATTTTATTGACTTTACATGTGTTCGGGTATGTTTATTAAGGCGATTTTAAATGATTCAACACATAAAAGTCCCATCTTTGATTCTCTGGATAACTATTGTGTACCTTTAATGGAGCTGAAATGGAATAAGATCTCGGTAGAAGCGTTTAGGGTTAAATATGACCTGCTTTCTATAGACATACATAATTGAGCCCCAAAACTAAAAGTTTGACGAGTTTGTTTTCTTGTATTGTATATGCACTTCTGAACTTAGCCCAACTTCTTCGTTTGCTTTCTTATGTAACAATAGGACGAACATGACAGAGCTGTGTATTGTGTGGCACACGTACTATTGTTTTTTTTTATAGTTACAAAGATACGTCTCTTTTGGTAGAAGCTCTTTCTCGGATAGCAACAGCAAGAACAACAGCAAAATCCACAACAGCAATGCTCGTAACTGGGAGAGTAAAAATGCAAGAGAACAAGAATGAACTGCTTAAATATGCAAAGTATATCACAGGACTTTGTAGAAAAAACAGAAATAATAATAATAAAAAAAAGATATAAACCAGGTAAAACTTTTGATTTAAAGCGCCATTAAAGAAAGCTAAGAGCATGGAAATGTTTTTTTTGATAGTGTTCAACAACACTTATTTGCTAATGCAAGGTTATAAACATTCGCAGGGGGGCTCCTTAAAAAAAATAGTGTTGTTACAAAGCCTTTTCTCAAGCAAACAAAGAAACCTCTTCAAAATACCTCAAAGCTTTGTACATAAACTAAAACGAGGGAAGCAGATTAGGATGCTGGAAAATACTTTATGGTCAAAAAAGTCCTGCATATATTTATATCGTACCTTTTTGCTCATGAGTTTATCAACTGAACGTGTACAATAAAAAAAAAGCAAATAAAGGTGAATAAAAAGAAGAAAAGAGCTGGAGCTGTGCTTGGAGCTGCTTAAACTCAGACACCAGAGATCAGCCTCTCACAGAGCATTAGAAATAGTATTAAAACGAGTTTAGGCACAGCTTGAAAACATTTTTTTTTCCTTTCCGTTTCCACAAGAAAGCAATGTTGTGATGAGAGCATGCTTCAGGGGGATGGAGCTCTGTGGTAGCGATGAGTATAGTTTCACATGCAGCTTTCTGAGAGAGGTTTAGAAAGAGGAGAAGGGAGAAATGGTCTACCGACAGATTTATAGGATGCTGGGTTTAGCATTTCTTTATATGAGTGTGTGTGTATAGGTGAGGTCTCAAGCATCTCGAGGAGGAGGAGAAGGCCCACCTGAGGAGGCCGTCCATGAGGAGTATAATGGTTTGAGGCAGACGTTAAGCGGTCACCAGAAGTTGGAGCCAGGTTGGACTACCTGTGACAGCAAGATTGTACAGTATCTGAGTGTGAAGCTGAAGTTATGTCTGAAAGCATTTGTTTCAAATGAAGCGACTACAATCACTGTTGTTTATTGTATGTTCTTCTTCAGCCAGACAGTTGTAACACTAAGAGCGGGGGTTCGGTGTCTTAGTGAAATGGGCTTCAGGTGTGCAGGCGCCCGAATGTGTATGTGTGCGCGCTGTTTAGTCGTCGATGCAGATGACCTCTCCGCTGCGCTGCTCCCGACGCATCACCAGCAGTTCTGCTTCCCGTTCCTCCTTTACAGACATGGGAGGCCCGTTCAGGACTGCAGGGAGGGGGGGAACAGAAACACTAGCTTAGTTCAGCAGGTTCAACTCGCCTTTGCTTTCTGTCCTCCCATGGGCAGAGCATGAAAATAATTCCTAAAGAAAAGCAAACAATCCCACGTCAAATCAGATTAGGACAACCATTTTTTGTCTTGCATTACTAAAGACCATAAGACATAAACATTATCACTGTATGTTATTCTTTTAAAGACATCACTAAGCGACCCAACAGACAGTACTTATAAAGCTGGTGAACCTTTTTTGCAGACGTGGATATTGTTTTTACATCAGGCAGCGTACATGTTTTAAGCTGAATACCAAGAATCTTCAAATACACTAAAAGGATCTCAAAAGCGCTGATTAATTTAGGCCTTTGGCGATTAAGGTCATTTTCTAAAACTTTTGTACATTTCATCTGATGATCCTTTCCAGTGATCTAGGCTCAAAGCAGACTGCCACCACAAATTGAAGACGTAAAACTTGTAAGAGCTCTTTGATCGGCTGTTAAAACATCATGGATAAGTCAACCACATGGCAGCAACTCAAGACAATTAGACTTCGAAATGATGAGGAAATGGATTACAGTTGTCCAAACTGATTGGCATAATGGGGCTGAAAAGAGGATCCAAATGACTTGGAATGTGACATTGATGTTTGGTTCCAGACGGCCCAAGGAAGTAGGCAATGAGTGTAGACAGACAAGTCAGTTGACAACTGAAAACTGTAGATGCATTTCAACACAGAATGAAATCGGCCTTCTCACAGAAAGAAAAGCTGTGAGATTTAAATAGGTTGCTGAGATGAGAAGACCCGATTACATGTACGACTAAGCGTCCTCGAAAGAAATAATGACATATACACTGGTTTTAAATAGGCTTGTCCAGAGGAAAGTAAATGAAAAGGACCCAAGAATTTACCCCTGAGGTACACCACAACGCAGCTGAGCCACTGAGGACATTTAGGAATCACAGCAAGGTTGCTATAGGCATAAAGCATTCAGAGTGAGTCCTTAATACAAACCTAAGACAAGAGAAAAGGAAGAAGAAAACATACCATGCATAATGAAAAAAACTATCATGAGTCTTATTTTTGTTGAATTTTTGACAATACATGTCTTTTTTGAACATCTGAGCTGTTGGGGACATGGAGCAAGGAGCAGAATATTAAACTAGTAAGCTTGTTTTATATTTAAAAAAACTGCAAAAAAACTGCAAATCGGCCATAATTGCAGAAGGAAAATACACTAATCTGTTCCAAGATGTTTATCTAGGCAAGGAGAAATATTTGTAGTTTAGCAAGATGCAAACATCACATTTTGTAGAACGAGGCTTGTGGTAAATGCGGCCTGAGTTGAAGGCACTTTTTCAACTATTTGCCTCTTTGCTTTGTTTGCTGATGCTAACTCTACCAAGCCATTATGTTTGAAAATATGACACTAAGTGCACTTAAACATGTTTTTGCAACAATAACCAGCATACCAGGGTTAAATTATGTTTTTTTATTAAGAAAACTTGCATATTACAGTACATCAATGTTTTATGTAATATATGTAGTTTCACGTCTGCAATAATGGCAAAACCTAGAAATACATGACTGTTAAGTGAGGCCAGCAATGAGTAAACACTTGTGTTTTTTTTTTTTAACAACAGGCACATAAGGACACAGGCACACACATACATGAAAAGATCTTTCTGCACGACAGCACAGCTGGCCACCACAGGGTCTGTGTTTCCCACATTGGTGTGCTTTCATGAGAGCGCTCCAAGAGCACAACGGCGAGTTACAAGCTTGTTTTAAAGCAAAAAGCCAGGAATAGAACGAGGGAGGACGGCCCTCACTTGCACTGCGGGGAAAGATAAACTGTCATAAAACCACCACCTTTGCAGATCAAAAGACGCGATATGCTGAAATTTTGATGAAGATGTTTGAGGGGACTAAAGGTGAAACGGTGTGTGTGTGTGTGTGTGTGGGCGTCAAAGCTTTAAGAGGGGACCGGTTATGGGAAAGCGTATGGCAATTTGCCAGCAGAGGCCAAGAAAGGAGACAGAGAGAAATAACAGAGTGTGTTATGTGTGTGGTAGGAGCGGACACAATCTGATAAGGGGCTGACAAAATCAAGGTAACAAGACTTGGAGAAAGAGCAAAGGGGTGCACAACAGGACAAAAAAACTAAAGCTAAAAAAAAAAAACACTGCAGAGCCTGAGATGTGGAACAAAGAGACAATGAAAACAAAACAAACAAACAAAAACAGGGAGGAACAACATCCTTAACTGAGAACAGATCAGTCAAAAACCAGGATTTGAGATTGTGTACAACCCTTCAGTAGACAGACAATACAATTAATACTTTCTTTTTAATAGTCTTAGATGTGAATTTTTCAAAAAAAGCTCCTGAAGGTCTGTAGCTTGTGGATAGAGCCAGGTAAAAAAGAAGGATCCAAGAGGTAGCATGCAACTGCAAAATAGAAGCAGAGCAAGGAGTAATCCCCATGATACAAAACCTTTTTGAGCCAGTAGGATTCTTATTTTTGAGTGCCAACAATCAGCAATACCAGCTCTGGACAATAGATAATGCAAGAACATAATCTGTTAAACAATGCTTCAGATGGCTCTCAGGAGTCGAGAAACTAAAGTTTTTGTGTTTTCTGTTTTAAGCCGGAGTCAGTCGTAGGCAAATCTGCAAAGACAAATGACTGCAATGTTGTCACTATTACGATCCCAAGATAAACATTTAGGAATATAAAACAAAGCAGATTCCCTTGCGTGACTTTAACTGCAATACTGCATAAACGAATCTTTTGATTAACGTTCGTATGCCCTGCCTTTGTGCTTTCCAGTAGCAGCAGATAAAGGTTTTCAAATCCCAAATTAAACTCGCAGTGATAGTTGCAGTTTAGCTAAGACAGACCCAGCATCAAGGAAAGAGAAGGCATCTCCAAGAGCTTTTAAAGTTTAAGCGTAGCTATTAGTCAATTTTCAAAGACCTAAAACTCTAAACTGCTTTTGATGGATCATCTAAAGATCAAAATGACTATTAAAAATAGCCCGGCCAAACTTTTGGAGTTTCTCTCCCCTGTGGATGCTTCGTACTATCTGATTGAGAGGATGTTGCCTTCTTGGCAGGAACCGCAACGTATTTGCTCTCACGAAGCCCTGCATGAGACCATCTCGGGCTGAATCTTTGAGCAGGATCAAACGAATGTCTACGAATTGTCAGCCTAACGCTTATTTTAAAGCACTTTCTTGCTGGTTTCAGGAGAAATATCCAACTGATGTAATAGATCTCGGCAGAGTGGCAATGTTGGACCTATTTATTGTATTGCTGTCTCTTCTCGAAAGAACAAAGACAAGTTTTGGATATAAATGTGCTTGTTCTTCTCTGCCAAACTAAAAAAAAAAGCTTACTTTCTCTTATTTGGTGAGTTTTACTGCCGCAATTTCTATTTGTGGTACTTCAGGCATTGGGTTTGCTCGTAATATCTTATGAAATGTACCTTGTTTTGTCAGTTTTACTGTTTCATCATGGCCTCGCTGACAAATACCTTACTTTAGACCAGAGGTCCCCAAACTACGGCCCGCGGGCCGGATCCGGCCCGCCTCCACATTTGGTCCGGCCCCCTGAGCAATACCAGGGAGTATTTTCATATATGTGTATTTGTATTTGATAATAAAGTTGGACTTTTGCAATAAAATGTTCCTTAGTTATGAACTTTGTTCATATTTAACTATTAGTTAGTAACTATTTCATACACGCATATAACGTGACGTTCTGTTCCACCCTTCTGGGGTCTGTGCCCCTATATGCAACCCCCAGCAAAAAATCTTAAACCTGCCCCTTTCAAAGAGAGAAAGGAATAATGGCAAAAAGATTAGGTAAGAGAAAAATTTATTCAGAATGCAGGGCATTTAACCTGCAGTGGACGAGCGATTATTTTTTTGTTCAATGCAAAGAAAAGGCTGTCTGTCTCATCTGTCAAGAGGCTGTGGCGGTATTCAAAGAATACAACATGCGGAAACACTATGAATCTTTTCATAAAGACAAGTATGATAGCTTGCAAGGCCAAATGCGAGCAAACAAACTCTCAAAGGTAAAAAGTTGACTGTTAGCTCAGCAGAATACATTTGTACGCCAAGATCAGCTGAACCAATCATCTTTTCGGGCCAGCTTTCGGGTTGCTCAACTGATAGCAAGCAGCAGTAAACCTTTCACTGATGGAGACTTTGTCAAGAAATGCATGAAAGCTGTTGCAGAGGAGGTGTGTCTGGAGAAGAAACCGTCTCACTTTTTCTGTTACAAACTATCCCCACCCACCCATCAGAGGCCCTCACAGGAAAAAGTTTCGGGACCCCCGTTTTAGACAGAGATTAACCTTTGATGTGTCTCTGCTTTTTTTTATAACAATTTTTGTATATAAACCTCCTATAATAACCTCCTGTAAGTTTTATATTTAAAATCATATATTTTTGGAAAATTGATATGTAGTTTCCATGAAATAAAAAATCAGTTATGATTTATCAGTCTACACTAGAGATACAGACTGTGTTTTATTATTATTTATTTAGCTAATGGGATTAGGAAAAACAATGACAATTTAATGTCCTTTTTTTCCCCTTTTAAATTTACATGCATGGATTCAAAGATAATCCTAAAAGTTTCTTTACACTGAATAAATAATAAATCATAATTGACCATGTAAGGCTAACGCAGCTAACTTTCTTTACTAGTAATTCTTGCACCAGACAAAGGCTATAGTGAGCAAAGGGGGGATATTTTCTTTTGACCTACAGGTGTGATTTTCTTTCTGTTAATTTAATTGGATAAATGCATGAAGAGAGAAATAAACAATGTGATATAATAAATGTCAATGGATTTGGTCAAGACCAGTAAGTGGGTTTTTTTCTTCTTTTTGCACAAAGGTAAATTATTTTGTCTGTCTGCCTTTGTTAACATTTCACTTCCATTCTCTCCTGCAGGGTTGATTGTCTGTTTCACCTGTTTCTCTGCAGCCAGCACCTCCATCAAGCTTCAGTCTTTCCGGTCTCTGGCAGACAGAAAGTGCCAGATTATTGAAAGCCAATAAAACAAGTACACAGATATCACGCATTCCTTTCCGTGTTCACCAAGTTCATGAGTGTGTTTTTGAGTCATAAATTCCTGCCTTGCCTCGCCTTCTGGTGAACTAACTACATCTGATTCCCTGGATTCTGACCTTGTTGCTGGACTCTGGACTCCTGTCCTTGCCTCACTCTTGGATTCATTGGCCTGTTATCCACTCTCATGTTGCCTGACCTAAATCTGAGCCCCAAAACCGGATTCTAGCCTGTTCCACAGATCCGTCTGCCTGGCTCTGCCCTTTATGTTATGACACTGCTTCTGCCTCTCATCTACTTGGAGGTTCTCTCAGAGTGGGTCCTGTCATCTGTCTGTAAAACTTCAGCTCATCTACATGAAATGTCCATTTTAATTAAATAAAATCTAAAACCATTCACGCTAAGTTGGTTGAAATTCTGAGTGCTCTTGTTTCCTCACTCACAGTATCAGTAAAAGCAAATTTACAGTTTTCATTTTTTTTGCGTGATATGCAATCCCTATTATGATCTGATGTTTTAGACTGTAAAACTAATGTTGCTAATGTTCTTCTTCAGAAATTCCTGGCTACCATTTGTAAGTGATAACAGTTCCTGTTTCCAGTCAACTAATGACGATAAGGGAAATATTCTGACCTTCAACACTGGCTTTGATATAAAAGTTTTAACCTACAGTTTTCCTGGTTCAGATTTCTCTAGGGCAATATGCTAAAATAAATATTAAACAGGGGATTGTTTGAAGGCTTAGTTCACTTACAACTAACCTTGAATAGTTCTTCTTATAATCAGTGTAGTTCAGTCTTGTGTTCTGACACTCCCCAAAGCTACAGCGCAGCATTCTCTACTTTTAAATATCTGTTAATGTCATCAGCTTTAAGTTAAATTTTTTTCTAGTAGATACAGTTCAGTTTCTTTGCCTAAAATGTGTTGAAAGTAAAAATGAAAAGAATAAAATGGGTAAGAATTATCGGCACCAAATTAAAAAAATATATAAACGCAAAGCTAGGTTATATAAAAATGTCTTAAATTACAATGCACATGTGCGTACAATGTAAATGAGAACACATTACATGTATACTTATTGCAGGCCACACAGCAACCTTTAAAATGAATGGTAAATACCAGTTAATTCTAGCGTCATAGCATTCTCGCACCTTTTCAACCGAATTCGAACATTGCCCCATCCAAACACACAGCATAGGCATACCACCATTCTCCGCATGATAAGACGCAAACACGCGCACACACACTGGGTTCAGAAAAAGCGATAGTGCAGACAGGAGTGTTTTATTTTCTCTGGGACCAGGGGACATTTTCCACCGTGAAAAATCCATCACGCTGTCACAATAAAGTAGCTTGAGGAACAAAAATGTCTCTTTGAGCTTCAAAGCTAGTCTCCCTTTTTCTTTGCAGTGACAGATTGCAGACTTCAGACTTCATCTAAGAGGAAGAGCGGCTCAAAAATAGTGCTTTCTGTTGTCATGAGGTCTCAAAACAGGAAATGTAGATAGTTCAGCAAAGCGATATCCCCAGTTAGGAGACAATCACCCACTTAAAAAAAAAGGTGCAGGGCGTGCTGTGGTGGCGTAGGGGTAGTGTGACCCATATTTGGAGGCCTTGAGCCGTCGCGGGTTCATTTCCCGGTCCCAACGACATTTGCTGCATGTCTTCCCCCCTCTACTTCCCCCTTTCCTGTCAGCCGACTTTCATATAAGGGGCACTAGAGCCCACAAAAGACCCCCTGGAGGGAAGAAAAAGGTGCAAGAGCAAGTATTATTGTTCGACTTGCATTACAGTACATATTTTATTGGCAGCCCATTAGTTGAGTTTAGCTTCTACTGATTCTGTAAAAAAAAAAAAGCAGCAAATCAGTTTCTAAATCTGTGGCTTTTGGATTTGTGCTTGTAGGAACTCTAAAACAAGACGATCCATGGGATGAAGTGCTTTAAACTTAACAACCTTCTCTTATTTAGATTTTTTTCCCTCTTCGCTCTCTCCAAGGTGAACTTGCTGCTGTTTGTCTTTCTTTGTTTTCAGTTTGGATTTTGTCTTCCTGCATTTAAAAAGACAAACTAAAGTTCTTTGCAGGTTTTCAGGTTGTTTGAGATATCCAAAGTGTTTGTATATTTATGTGTGTGGGTCTGTGTGTATGAGAGAGCGAGAGTGTGGAGCACGAGAGGACTGTAAAGGAATGAGGGAGTCAGGGTCATACCGAGGGAACCGGCTTGTTCAGTCAGCCTGCAGATGAAGGATTGATCCGGAGGGAAATCTTTTGGCTCAAAGGGAAAAACAGTAAAAGAAGTCTCAAGAAATCAGTATGAGAAGATCTAAAAAAAAAAATCCTTTTTTTAGTTGCATTTTTTCTCAAAAACATTTGATTGCATTGACTTTGCCTCCTTTTTTGTCCTCCTTTCATTCCTGACAGATTTTCTTAAGCTTTTTTTTCCAAAGCAGCAGCCTTCATTTCTCCCTGCTTATTTTTGGTCCAGTCTTTAACCAGTTGATTGCCTGCTTTCCTTTGTGGGTCAAAGTCCTGCCACTGGTTTTTTATTATGCTTTTCAAACCTTCAATTTCTGTGCTTTGAGATTTTTCTTCAATCTTTATCTGCCTCACATTCCAACAGTGCCTAAGTGCTTTGTTACTATGTCTTCTTTGGAGCTTCATCTTGTGTTTTTTGCTTTTAAATCCAGTTTTTATGCTACATTCCAAAATCATCTCCTTCTCCCTCTGTCAGGGCTTTTTGGGTCGCCCATTGCGCGGCAAGTTCTCCACCGTGTTGCTAAGACGATACTTGACAATGATGCTGTGCACAGTGGACTTGGGCATCCTCAGCTCCAGCCCGATGGCTCCCTCTGACTTGCCGTCTTTCCAGAGGTCTACCACTCGCTGCCGCTGCATCACGTCGTGCTCCTTGGTCTTCTGGAATACCCCGGCAGCAGTTGACCCCCCTGTGGCTCCACCAGCGGTACCCCCGGTGGCCCCAGCAGCAGCGGCGGCGGCTTCTGTGGGGGCAGACAAGCGGCAGACTTGTAGTCGAGGCTCGGAGAGAGGGGGAGCAGGATTATGTGACACTTTACAAATCCCCAGAGAGACTTCTCTTTAACTTGCCTCCCTCCTCAGCAGGGAGGTCAGAGGTCAGAGATGGAGCTACTGGAGCTGGTGGGAGGATGTGGATATCAGCAGGGAAGGTGCTCCCATGGGCTCCGTTCTATCACTTTAATTTCAATGCTTCTAAAAGACGAAACCTTCCCTAGAATTTGAGTCCATTAGCAGAGCTGCATAGCTTCCTAATGGCAAAAACAGGTTTTCCAAAAATTCACCTCCAGATGTTGCTGATATGAAGAGCCTTGCAGATTTATTAAACACCGCTGAACTTACATTGTGCCTCATTATGATGAAATGTGAAGTTAAAGGAAACTGATAAGTGTTTAAATGTACCCCCTCCCCCTTTATTCTAAATAAATACAATGTAACCATTTGCCGTCACAAATACACATAAATAGAAAATATTGTCAAAAATATGATTAGTTTTATTTTACTATTCATTTATATTTTGCTTAAGAAGTCATGAGCCCTGCAAGACCTTTGGTCAGGCCGGGCATTGAGTTTGACCTTTGAGCCAGTTCATAACAATTGGGGTCTTATCCGGGATTCCAACCCAGGACTTCAGGCACGTCATTACATAGGGGTTTAGCTGTTTGTTAGATAACATAAGCAAACCTCATAAAGACCGAAGAACACACCAGACAGCAAAGTTGAGTTATTTGAACATCTTACAATAGATTGATACCTGAAAATGAAGCGAGTTTAGCCCAACTGCAAACATACCAAGATATGTCCATCCACCTAATCTGGTAGATCGAGCAATGAGAGCCCTTCTCAAAGAAGCAGCCAAGAGGTACATGCATACTCTGCAGAAGCTGTAGAGATGTAAAGATCAGGTGGGATCATCTGTTTCCAAATTAACTATTCATTCTGACTCCCAAATCTTGGCGTTTTGGAAAACTGTAAAGAAATAAGTCCTTGTTGACAAAAAGCCAGAAGAGCTCTAATTTACAGTTTGTCATAGGTAACACAGCAAAACTGGAAAAAGGTGCTCTGGTCATTTCAAAATATTTATTTTTCTGGCCACTTATATTGGGGAACACTAAAACCTGAAAAACACCCCGCGCATTGTTAAACATGGTGGGAGCAGATGGATGCTTGGGGATGGCTTTCTTTAACTGTGGAAAGATTATTCAAGACTCATTAAGGGCAAAACTTTCTTAAAAGCTTTTAATCGGTTGGAAAAGACTTAAGACAGGGAAAGATTATTACTTTAATCAGGAAAAAAACCGTAAACATACAGCCAGAACTATATTGGATTGGTTCAACAAAGCTAATGTATGTGAAAGAATAAACTAGTTAAAGCACAGAGCTAGATCTAGTTGAAAATATTTGACAAGTTACAGAAATTGATTTATAACATCTGAGAATGAGAATCAACAATCAGTTTATTTATATAGCCCAATTTGCAACAGATGTCGTCTCAAGGCACTTTACAAGAAAATCAATTAAAATCATAGATACATCAATGCAAATCAGTTTTAAAAAGGAACCCCAGCAGATTACATCGAGTCATATACTTGCAGTATTCACTCCTCTGGAATCAGCAGACCCAAACAATGGCTTGCTTTGTCGTTGACTTTACAGCGATCCTTCATATATACTGAGTATGCATTTAGCGACATTGGAGAGGAAAAACTCCCCTTTAACAGGAAGAAACCTCCAGCACAACCTGGCTCAGTACAAGCAGCCATCTGCCACGACCGACTGGGGGTTTGAAGAGACAGAAAACTAATAAGCTGTTTTGCAAAACAAAAAAAAACTAAAAAGTCTGTTGATGTGCCCAAAAACTCTGTTGATGTGCAAAGCTAGTAGGGATATCTTGGAGGTTTGATTGTAGTTGTTGTCAGAGTGTTGAATCAGGAGGCTACATTAAAAATACACATCACACTTTTTTAGATTTCTACTTGCAAAATACCTGCCCAACCACTTATCTTTAACTTTAAATCCTACTTTGTGTTGGTCTACTGCATAATACCCAAGTGAAAAACATTAAGGTTGGTCATTCTAATGTGACAAAATGTATATGAAATGTATATATAAATCACAACTTTTGCAGTCATGTATAGGAAATTGAGCATTTGGTGTATTCTTCTATGAAAACAAATGCAGCTAAAGGGGTGAATATGTACTTTGGCATCCATATTTTTGGAGCTATTTTGTTTACCCTAGTATGGGACCTTCTTTCTGTAAACTGCCATTAATGTAGGGAAGTTACAAGGTGGCAAAAATTGCAGAATCGTTATTTTACCTCCGGTCCAGCCCTAGTCCTTGTTTTCTCCCCTGGTTGCTTGAATCATAAAAAAGGTCAGGAAGCAGCATGACCCCAATCAAGACTGTAAATGCGGTCTCATAATTTGCCAGAGGTTTCAGACAGCACGCGGCTCGGCTCGGCTCGTCTCGCCCCGGCTCAGCCCAGCTTACGGCTGCGAGGGCCCCGGTGAGTCAAAGAAAAAAAAAAAACCACGGAGAAACACAACTATTTTTGAACCACCAAATGCCGGGCCCTTCCCTCTGCCAGTTCACAAGTCACAACACAACGTTTACACAACCAGGCCTGCTGCGGTTTGCGTCCCACTGAAAATACCTTGGTACGGAGTCAGAAAACTTTCTTGGCACACACGCACTCAGACGGGCCGAGCATAATGACATTTTCAGCGATAGGCCCCTGGCTCGCAGTAATGCAATGCCTTTGACAGATGTCTCAGTCTGCAATTACAAAAGAATCAAGATACACCGAACGGGAGGCTACTCTGAGAGAGAGAGAGAGAGAGAGACAGAGTGAGAGAGAGAGAGAGGGAGAGTGAAGGAGAGAGAGAGAGCTGGGAGTTGTGGTTTCTTTTTGGAAAAAGCTACTCGGGGAGTAACAGGTTCTACTGGTTATCTCTGCCACATCTCTGTTATCTAAAAATCTCCGAACACGAACGCACATGCAGGGCAGAGAGTGCGTCTGGAGAGCACATGCTTTTGACGAACTAATTACAGGAAAATAAATTCACGAAGTGACAGTGAGCTGTGACAGAATCCAGGCAAGAGCGGTGAGATCGGAGCACGAAACATTAAAAAAAAGAAGAAAAAAAAAACTTAAAATGTTTTTTTTTGTTGTTCTGCAAAATGTATTTTTTTTTGTTGTTCTGCAGATTTATTTAAAAACTCTTAACTTCGTAATGATTGAACTTTACAGGAGAAACAAAGCATGCGTGTCCAAACTGGGCTTTAACATAGAACAATCTGTCAATAGTTCCTGTAACTGTTGAGTGTTGAGGTTTACAGACGAAAGAGATGAGAATGCCTTAATATAGCAGTGCAACACATTTCTGTTTGATTTTTTTATTTATTTATTTATTTATTTATTGGTAATGTCCATTTCAGGTGTCTATCTGGCAGCCACATCAGAAACTCTGCCACAGATGTTTTTTTCCCCAGATATGAACTCTTTCCCCCCCCTTTTTTTGAATAACTCAAGCTGCTCAAGGTGATAAAGTGCTGAAGATATAACAACAGTCCTTCTAGAGGAAAGCGTTCCTCAATGCTGCTTATTTGAAATTTAAATAAATCTATCACACTGAATAAAGGGAATACAAACTCTATGATTTCTGGCATTCTTAGGAGGCCTGAACATTATTTTTTGGTAAGTGTTGTTGCAACAACAACAGAACAAGACAGAGACCAAATTCAAGAGATTTCTTTTATTTTGTCAGATTATGGCCAATTTTCTAACAATGTTCATGGAGCATAAACAGTTTGCGAAACCAAAAAAAATCACGTTTCGATTCGTAAAACTCCCTGCAGTGACGTAAAAGTATTCACATTTCTTTAACTTCCTCACATTTTGTCACAAACTTCAAAGGGTTTTATTGAGATTTCACAAAATTGTGCAAAATTAGAAGGCATAAAGAAAATGACAACATATTTTTTGTAAATGTTTTGCCAATGAAAACTGCCATCCTTAGTTTATCAATACCATTGAAGGAAACTAGTGCCAAGCAAAAATGTGTTAGAAATAAAAGTCTTAAAAGTGTGGTCTGGATTTGTCTTCAACTTCCTGTGTCAGTACCTTAACACATATAAAGACCTTTTGTCAAGCTCAAGCCAATTCAGATTAATTGGAGAGAGTCTGCTGACAC
Source organism: Orestias chungarensis (assembly GCA_032876305.1). Classification (NCBI taxonomy): domain Eukaryota; kingdom Metazoa; phylum Chordata; class Actinopteri; order Cyprinodontiformes; family Cyprinodontidae; genus Orestias; species Orestias chungarensis. The sequence goes on from JAVLVB010000031.1 coordinate 897,168, forward strand.
GTACGTCAAAATATTTTATTTAGTCTATTTTGTATTTAGGTCTGGATTTGGCTGGGCCGTGTTACCACGCACAATCTTTTAATCTAAACCATTGCTGTGTAGCTTTGGTTTTTATGTACTGTATGTCCCGCTGGAAGGTAAACCTCAGCCTTGGCCCCAAGTAGTTTGTAGCGTCTAAAAGCCACGGCAGACCCCAGGAATGCCTGCACTGGATCCCGTCCATCTCCCACTTAGCTACGACCTGCCTTACAGTCCACGATGCTGAGAAGCAGCCGGCAGCATGATCTCGATTGGACCAAGTTTCTCTGTTGGGACGCTAGGGAGTCGTAGGTTTTTGTTTTTTTGTTGTGTTTTTTTGCAACGTTTGGCTTTTAGATTTTAAGTTAAAATTTTTGATTTAATCTCTTCTTCTAGGTTTTTGCTATGTACCCTTTCTTCACATTCCTCCAAATGAGCTGGGCATCAGTGGTGTGCAGTGATGCTAAGATTTCTGTACAAAAAACAAAACTATGTATTTTTTTAATTTTTACTTTTGGTTTACAACGCACTACCTTTTGTTAGTATATCACATACAATTCAAATAAAATCCATTGAAGTTTGTCGTAATTAAGTGACAAAATGTACAAAAGTTAAAGAGGTTTGAATATTTTGGCAACAACCTGTAGGTAGTTTCCCTTTTGAAAGCAACACTAAAGAAGTTTCAGTTTGGTCAATTTTGGCGGCCACTGTGGACAAAAGCAGTAGTGTTTTGCCTGAAGGAAGACTGCATTTCCCACAAGAACCAGGGTATAGCGTCATAAAATCCTGATCTCTCGGCCGCGTGCAGTTAAATTGAAGTACATTTTTATTTCCAGTGGCTGTTTGAAAGATGAATAGCAATGAGGTAATCAATTTAATTGTTGTGAAACAATGTGACATGATGATGTCGGAAATAAGAAACGGGGGAATTGACGTATGTCGTAAAGCAGTCAGAACATTTGTAGATGTTATGGCTGGCAGGATTCCTGCCACCCTTCTCAAAGTTGCTTAGTTCTGGTTAAAGCAACTTGGGCCATGACTTGAGGAGTCATTCAACAAGCTTTGAATCGACGTATAATCACAAAAGTTATGAAAATTCTTTATGAAGGTTGGAAAGTTACTTAGTGTTGCCTTAAAACTTTCTCCCAAAACCTTTTTTTAAAGCTTGCAATTTTTTTTCTTGCAAGTTCCTATTGTTATGGCACTAAATCATTTTCCTGTTGCCATACAACCACATTCGCTACCTAAACCTGAGCACAACCTAAAGAAACCACGTAGGTTGATGACAAACACTTGAACTCTGTGCTGAGATGTAATCTGTTGCCTTCCCTTCACCCGAGGCAGCAACACAGAGATCTTCAAAATCACCCCCCCCCCGCCAAGACACATAAATCCTTCTTAAATCATCAACTTGCCAAACTGTCACACAGATCAAGCCCAGTGGGATTTTTCTTCACTAAATTATCTGTGACTGCTGTAATTATCAGCTCTTCAGAAAATCAAGCTCAATCACAAATGTATGTTTTTCACCGTCGACACACCGATGTTGAATAAACACTGACCCGATATGAAGGATCCTGGTGGCATCTGGCTGTAATTGATTCCTCCCATGTGGATGGCGCTATGTGGCGCCGTGGTGAAGGGCGCTCCGTAGTTCTGAGCGGTGGCGTACGGACCTAGAGTCATGGGCTGTGTAAAACAAAAAAAAAGGAAAAGATCTTGTTATAATATAGGATTAAGAAGAAGCATGTTAACTGGATGCTATGAAAGCTGAAACAGAAACGCTGAATAAGGGATTGTGGAGGCAAGGAGGCAAGGTGGGCAGCAGAATAAAAGGCAGTGTGTTTTACATAGGACACCGTCCATCTATTGCTGTTCCTCTGAAGGCTGGAGCAGGTTTCAGCTTGTGACTCAAAGTGTGTGTGTGTGTGTGTGTGTGTGTGCGTGTGTGTGTGTGTGTGTGCGTGCGTGCGTGTGTCTGTGCGTGCGTGCCTGCGTGCGTGCGTGTGTGTGTGTGTGTGTGTGTGTGTGTGTGTGTGTGTGTGTGTGTGTGTGTGTGTGTGTGTGTGTGTGCATGCGTGGGTGCGTGCGTGCGTGCGTGCGTGTGTGTGTGTGTGTGAACGTTGCTGACCGGTGGCGTGTGTGTCTCGGCACCCTTGCTGGCCAAACGACTGAGGATGCTCCTCTCGGACATCTGAAGGCGGGCGGCGATTGGCGGGACCCGGGACAGCGTGGCGGGCAGCCGGGTCACGTCAGCCTTCATGTCGCTCAGCAGCTCCTCCAGCTGGTTCAACACTGCGGTGACAACAGAGAGCAAACGTTTCACGTTACAAAACATGTCCTAATTATCCAAAGAGTTATTTTTAAAAAGGTCGTTCATTTTCTTCGTCTCCAGACACTGACATTTCAAAAGCACATTCTTCATCCCTGTATTCACGAGGAGATAAGAGTTTATTATCTTGATCTCTCTTTCATCGCATCCTAACATGAAATTAATCATTAATCAACGTTCGGATTAAAAAAAACAAGGATAAATAGCGGAATACAAACATGGACCGGCTCACTTGGGAGCTGGGGAGGAAGTGTTTGGAGCGATCGCTTAACACTGTGAAAGCTTATCTTCTCGGCATGACTCGAGGCAGAGACGTGTGGTCGCAGCGGCAGGAAAAGATCGCACAACAGATGGGTTGATCTGTATCTCTTTCATTGTTTGCCTGTGACTCTGTGTGTATGCCAAATTTCTTTCTGCAGGTTTTCTTTTTTTTTGGCAAATCTACTTGGACGAGCTTCTCTGTGCCAAATATGCAATCAAATAAAAGTCAGCTCTTTTCCCAAACTCAAACAAGATCCAATGAGAGGTTTACATACTTTTACCATCAGCGTGAATGGCACATTTATTTAGTCTTTTAATGACATGATTTCCCTTTTCTCTTTCCAGAACTGCTGCATGCAGCAAGAAGATCCGGGGTCTTTCCACACAAAGTGTATGTCCCTCTGCATGCTTGGGTTCTCTACAGGTCCTCCAGTTTTTATCTCCTAATCCAAAAATGTCTCTTAATCATCAATCCAACCTTGATTTTTTTTTTTATACAAACCCTTTAAGCTAAATACACTGAACTGAATTGAATTAGAGTCCTGGTGGCTTTGGAACAACCTGTGGTGTGGTTGCATCAAGTCTTCTAGTTTGCACAGAATTTTCGGTGAATGGTAACACACCAAAAAACTGCTAATAGCCTTCGTAAAAAATGCGGTCCTATATAAAATTTCATGTTGTTTGTTGTCTAACTATGATATCCTGGGAAATTAAAAGTTTTAAAGTCTAGACAATAGGCCTAAAAACAAATATGACGTCCATAACAGAGACCTTTGTGTAGAACAGCATTGGCTGGCTTGTTCCCTGCCAGCGACTCCTTGCTGAGGTGCTGGTGCGACTCCGCCAGGCACTCCAGCTCTGCGAAGCGAGCGTTGAGCGCCATGGCCGGATGGCTCGGGTCCTGGGTCATGTTTAGGTAAGCCGCCCGGCGCAACTGCTCCTCGATCACGAGCGCCTGCTCCAGCAGCTACAGGGGAGAGGAGAACAGGAAGAAAACAAACGTTAACATACTGAAAAAACAGAATCCTGGAGTTCACTGAAATGATGGAAGCTCAGACTAAAAATATGCTGTGAAACGGGGAAACTGGGATGCAAAAAGCACAACTTAGAAATAAAGATCCAGCAATATATAGAGAAATGTACTATAGTGTTTACCATTATGACTCAATGATGTGGTTTTGATTTTTTAAACTGTGATCCTGAATAATTTACTGATTCTAAGATGGAGCTGGGAGACATGACAAACCTACGTCAGATTAGATTTTTGTCAACTAGTTTAGAACAAAAGATGTTTTTGATTTTAGGCTCCAAAATGTTTTTTTCTTAAAGTTCAGCTTTGTTGGAGGAAAATATGTCACTTCTTCTTCTACCCTGACAAGAGGAAACCCCTCTTCCTCATTTGTGCATCAAACAATAATGTGAAGTCATGCTAGTTTCATGGTTTCTCAGAAAAGATGTTGCGACACGTTTGCTTTTTTATTTTTTCTTCAGGAATTTTGCTTTCTTTTATCCGCATACTTCCAAATAACCGTTGATTGCTATTATTACTTACCAGCTAACACAATCATTTCAAGACAAACCTTCATACTTTTAAATTAGTTAATTAACACATTTTTAACTGATACCAGTAAAGAAATTTATTTGTTCAGAAAAACTTTCACAAAAAGAAGCAGTTTCTATTATTAGTCTCTTAAACTAAACGGAACAAAAACAATCTGGACCAAGATTAAAGTACAGGGTTAAAGTTGAACTGAAACGGGACAAATTAAGATATAATCTGTCTATTTGGTCAGACTTTCATGTTATTGTATTGCTGTCATCTTTGTATTACACAGGTATGAAGGTTAAGATGTACCAAACACTAGTAGATCTCTAAATTATTTTACTACTTTATTGAAAGGATGTTATGCTGTGTTCCTAAACAATGTCAGAAAAAAAAAGAATCGTAAGGTGGAAACAACCATCTCCAATAGAAAATCAGGGTCAACCATGTATAAAATAATCAGCAAAAACAACGACTTATGGATCTGAGGGATGATTTTTCTTTCAGTTAATCATCTGCTGATTACCAGGTTTACAACTAGTATGTCTTTGGGAATCACTTTGCTGTTTGAGAGAAGGGAAAACTATTCTGGAACAAATCAACAAGCTAAGTTTGATTGACAGAGTCTATGAAGATCTCATGAACTCCCTGGAACCAGAATATTAACACGCAAATGCTTTATTAGACCTTGAAAAAAAACTTTGGATCATATGAACTGTGTTTAATTAAGAATTCAAGAAATATTGTCTAACAATTTCATTTTTTTTTTTTTTTTTAGAAGTTATATAAAAAAAAGAAGCAATTATTAAAAACCAATCTACTTAGAAAGATGGAGGCTCATGGGTCCATATTAGAGGGCAATGTCATGGGTGCGAAAGTCGCAATAAACTGTTTTTTTTCATCACATCATATCAGGACATAATACTGTACTGTCTGTAATTTTTAATTCACGTTTTACTTTATTGTTTGAAACTATAAGATGAAAATAAGTCCACTCCCATTGGCTGCACTGTTTAAGGGCCTTCCAGGTTCTCCTCATTCATGCATTAGTTATCTCTTGGTGCTCTGGCTTCCTCCCACACACCAAAATCACCTTAGGCTGAAAAGTCGGCTCCTGTTCGATCACTACTGACTCCCTTTAACCCCAGACTGCACATGGCTTAATGGATGATTCATGGAGATAAGCTTGAATTGTTCATATTGGTTTTCCAACTTGCAACACATAATTCCCAGATCCAATTTATTAGGTAAAAAGTGTTCTTTAAATACAGTAGTAGGTGTAGCTGATGCCCTAACTCTCTTGTTTAGAGACATTGATTGTCTATCTAAAACTTTCTTTCCACAAAAAAAAAAAGAAGCTTTCCAGCAAAATAATAATAATAATAAACAAATGTGTAGTGTTAGATTAAAAGATACAATCAAGAATGAATTTATTTTTGCTCATGCTCAGTTTTGCACAGTAAAGGAAAAGCTCTTCGTTGACCTTCTTGTCCTGTAATCCAAAACTCTGCATCCTGCGTGCAACAACCAATCATTAGCCACCATCTGTTATTCTATCGGGACAACACATAGGTCATGGAGATTTGGAGCAATGAATATGATTACAAGTTTATTCTGTTGCTAGTGCACAATTAGAGCAGGTTTTAGTGCTCAAGGACAAGAAAAATGCTAAACTAACTTTTGAGTGTCTACACCTCAGGTTCCTTACAAAAGTTATGAAAACCAAGAGATACACTTGAAATGTTTCAAGGTTCCAGTTAGTGCAGAACTGACTCTGAAATGCAATCTATGAGTACTTTGCGTAATGTCAAGCTGCATTGTTTTCCCAAAAATGACTTTGATGCTGGGCTTCCAGGAACAATATGGAGAGATCAAGTCGATAGAAAAGTGATATTTAAGAAAAATAAACTCTTAGCATTGATTAATTGAAATACTGTTTAAAAATTAAATGTCCATAGATCAAATATAAAAGAAAAAAAAAAAACATGAGCCTTCATCTGGTATTTGTCACCAAATCCACTCATTTACTAAAGCATTACTGTCATTCATGACAAATTCAGACTTTGTGAATCAATTATGGGTCCGAAACAGCAAAAGAGGGAGCAGGGTTACACACTAATCACAGCCGACTGAAATCCAGGAGAGGAATGTAGGATATTTTTTATGTGCACTGTTGTCATCAGATTTAAGAAAAACCTTGAGTAATTTAGTAATGAGGCAAACAGGAGTATGAGATACAGTAAACAAGGATTCTGAGGGAAGGATCTGAAACATGTAGGCTGCTCAAAACAGGAGGAGAGCTCCTCAAGAAGTGCCACGGTCAGCAGCCGCATCGTGTGGGTCGAGGGGCATCCGTCACACAACCGCTGCACGCAGTCAGGTGATCGAAGAAGCCGAGACATTTAGGAGTTTTCTCTTGTGGATTTAGACAACAATATTTGCGAAGTGAAAAAGTAAAAAAAAAAAAAATAACTAAACTTTAATTGGGATAAATCAGGTGTTCTGTTTTTAACATCACACCGTACCTTAAAACGGCGAGCCAAAAACTTGTTCTTCATCTCCAAGAAGTTTCCTTTATTCGCCTGCGACTTGAAAGGCTCGTTGACGATGGCGAACTGCGGATCATTCTGGATGTCCTGCCAGCGGGCATAGCCGTGTCTGGTAAACGGGTCAAGGGTCTCAAATGGTCTGGGTCGGAGAAAGAGTTCCTGTTTGTCGGTGCTCTCCACGGAGTAGCTACCGTTATTAATCTAAGAGGGCAACTTTGTATTTCTGTGCATTTGTTTACAGCTTTTGTACGCCTATGTAAACCTAAGTAGCTTGACAACTCCTGTTTGCTACTTTCAGGATACGAGGTAAGTTACTCAACACAGAGTATAAGAGTGAGGTGGTTGTTTTAACTCATCAATTGGAGTCTATAATAAACTACATCTAAGAGCTATTCATTTAACCTCAATGTTGATATTTCTACATTTTTATCTAAATAATTTTTTTTCAATAATGCATTTAGTTAGGGCTTAGTCGGATTCTTAATTATTTTAGTGTAAAGCTGCTTCCCAGTCAGCTGGTACTCATAAGTCTTTAATTACCATAATGGAGGAAACAAAACAAACTAAAATGCATTCTACATCAGCCTCCAGCACACTCAAATTTCTGTTTACAAAGCTCTAAATGGCTTCACGACTTATAAGGCTTGTCTTCTGACCTCCGGTGGAACCCCCCCCCCCCCATAAATAAACAAAGAGGGGGTCATCACCGGCGCAACCGCTGTCAAGGATACACCACGATTCCCGCCAGAAGCCAGAAGTCGTGTCGACGGTGCCAGATCTCGTTCATCTTGCCCGAGGAGATGGCGGCCCGCTCCTCGTTCTGCCACAGAGTGTGCAGCTCTGCAGAGGGAAGCCGGCGACAAAATAAAAAAACAACCTGGCAGATTAAACCTCACAAAGTCCCGTCAGCAGGTGTTTTTCCACCACATTTCCGCAGTTATTCCGGGGGTCGAGATCATGTTCGGGAATAATGTGTCCGCCTGCTGATGTTATCCAAAACGTCTCAGGGAGAGAATCATGCTTCATTTGTTCATATGTGGTGGATTTTATGTCGTTTAGACTACCGCTCACCTTTTTTTGGTCAATCTATTGAAACCATTTACACAAATCACCCTTCTCCTCAAATCAGTTCAAGTTTTTTTTTAAGAAAGTATTTTTTTTTAAGTTAGTCTATGAATATACAATAAATCATATTTTATTCGTGTTTTTTCAAGTATGTAATGACAATAAAGTTTTGTCCGGCCTAAATTTGACCTCTGTCTTGTATCTCCGACAACAAAGTCTCTTTAATTATTAATAACTGGAAGTATGACTCTTCATGTTAGTATTTCCCATGAAATTTCCTCGAACATAACAAACTATTTTTTCTAAATACATTGCTTCATTCTTAGTTCTCTATTTTCATTAAATATCGGGTGGATAACTTCACTCTTCCCTTCTCCACACAGATAATTGCTTATAAATAGTTAAACAGGAATCCAGCCATCATCTATAAGTATATGTGTTGAGGGATTTTTAAGGGTGCGGTTTAATTCATATCTTAGATTTGATGCAAGGAAACAAGAATAGCCTGAGGAGTGTCTTCAGAAATACGTGGCTAACCTGTGAAGCCGCCGTCTGCGATGTTAAACATGAAGCGCGGCCGCTCAGTCTGAGGCTTCCCGTTACCCCTTGCAACCTCCTCCCTGGCTGCCTTGATCTCTTTCAAGGCCTCCTTTTCACCTTTGGCCTCTTCTGTTGTATACACAGACAGCTGGTTAGACTAAACTGACAAAGTTAATTTTATATAGTCTTGACCAGTGTAGGTACATCGATGAACACCTTTCTTCATGTCAGGTGCCTCAGCTTTATCCTTGGCTTCTTTTGCTTCTTTTGTGGTTTCTTTGTCCTTGTCCTCCCCGACTTTTTCCCCTTCTGCAAGTACAAACTGCCTTAAGTCACCCAGACCTGTTTTTATTATGTTCATTGCATGCAAGTGCGAAAACGTTAAACTGTCTTTACCAGATTTCTTTTCCGTAATGTCCTTGTCCTGTTTCATCTCCTCCTTACTCTCCTCCTGTAATCTAGTTTCGTCTGACGTAGCGGCCGTAGAGTGGGTTGATCTTTTTCTGTCATCCTCCTTGGTGTTGGTCACTTCTTTGCTGTCAGTTTTATCACTTGGAAATGTCTTCTGTAGCGGTGGTATTTCTTTAGTTGAGGATGAAAACTGTACCAATAAAAGTAGCACAATTGCTACATGAGCATTAAATATAATGTAAAAGATAGAAGCAAATCTGATTGTAGAGATTACCAGATTTCACATTTAGATCCTGCGTTTTAAACGACTTTGTAAATGTCACAAACTACAAATTTAAATCTATTTCATTGGGATTTTATGCAACAAACCCAGGAAAAATGTTATATATTTGTTTGTCAATACCTTAAAGAAGTACTTATTTACTTTTTTTATTTCGAGCTGTCAGGCTTTTGAGTTCTACTTTGCATGCTTTGAGGCAACCTGCTCCCTCTGTACCTCTAGCTCTACGTTTATGTCGGTTGATCTGCTAAAAAGGTGAATCTCTGCTCTATTCTCAAGTCTTTAGCTTCCCATGAACTCTGACCATCTTTTTCTGTCTCTCCTGAAGGAAAACATTCCCACAGCCACATGCAGACACCACTATGTTAACGAAACCTAGTTAGCTTCTGAATAGTTTTCCATGTAGGCCAAATGGGAACCAATAACTTTCCTTTACCCATGTGTTTTAGTTTGGAGTTCTCTCATAACGGTCAGATTTGGAAAGCAAAGGACTGAAAAAGGCTCTCTTTTGGTAGACAACCATATTGTAATAGGTTTGCATTGGTTTTATACTCTTTACACGTTAAGGCGATGGATTCGAACAGAGCTCTTTGAGTGGTTCCAAGCTTGGGATATTAGCTTATCCTAACCTAACTCTGCATTAAACATTTTTATACCTTTCTTTTTTTTTTCTCCCTGCTGATTTCATTGAAGTTCCCAATGCCTTAAATATAATACAATGTTCCTCTAAATAACATCTAAGGCCTTCCCAGAACAATTCAATTTATTTTTTTCCTCCCACTTCAAAATTAGGAACTACTTCATGTTGGCACGTCAGATGATGTATGACTAAAGCATATTTAGGTTAGTGGACAACATTTTTTAAACAGTTATAGGAATGCAAATACTTATCTTGGTCAAAAAAGCCAATAGTTGAGGTTTAAATATGGATGTAGCAGCATTTTGAGTTCCCTTTTTTATGACACCAGCCTTTATACACACTTAAACATTTCCGGTTTAATTGTAAAATATGAGAGAAAAATGACAGAAAAAATATTCTCCTGCGGTTTTATTTAGCACAAAATGTCATAAAATATACTGAATTTTCTGTGGTGCCACTGACATAGTTAGATGTGTGTTTGGATTTTGGGGGGGGGCGTCGTCTCACCTCCTCAGGTTCAACAGACAGGCTGCCATCCACCTCTTGCTGTTGTTCCTTCTCTTTCACTTTCTCCTTTTCTGAGAACACATCAGACTCCCTCTTCTCCTCCTCCTTTTCCCATTCCCTTCCATTCTTTTCCAGCTTCTCTTCTGGAGCAGGAGTCGCTGTGTGTGTTCAAACAAACGCATGGGCACAAGTCTAACTCCTGCTTGTTTGTGCATGGCCTTAGTTTAGATTGCCCCCTGCTGGATCTGCCGTAGACAATGTATGTTACCTGGCTTTGAGGTGCAGGGCGTGTTGTTGAAGCTGGCATCGGGTGTGGGAGTTGTGGTCTTTGCGGCAGGAGACGAAGCCCGGGAGGAGGATTTGTCAATGCTGACTTCAGGTTTGAGCTCGGGAAGGCTCCACCGTCCGTTGATGTGCTCGAACTCTTGGATCTGAACACAAGAAATCAGTTAAACCAAACAGTTTTTCTTGAAAAAGTCTGGAACATGCATAGTTGATCTATTCCAGTTCTTCTAAAACACACCAACCGCATGCCATTCCATCTTGGCAGCATATCAAACGGCAGAAATCAGGTTGGCTGCAGGTCCTAACAGGTCGGACTCAAAACTGAGTGGAAGATGTTTAAATGGGGTGAAATAAACTGACAAGCGAAGCTGCAGAAATCAAAGCAGGTTGAGGATACTTGAGGACTTTGAAAAAACCTCTAAGTTCAGAATTCGCATTATTTTATTTTAACACCTGCAGCTTCTTTCCAGTTTAGACACAGTTTTAGTCCTTTCTGACTTCCCCTTATCTGCATGCTGTTGTTGGGGAAAACTGCACTAGTTTACATTTTCAGTAGCTGCTAAGCCACTACAAAGTTTTATTTGTACTTGCCACATTGCAACCAACCTCTGCACGCCGCTGCAAGAACTACGCCCCTTCTCTGCGCTGGGTTAGAAAACATTTGTTTGTGGTCTGTTTAAAAACTCATTTCTGAAAGCTGCAGTATGCTGTTTGTGATCAGGAAGGGCTCATTCTTTGGGCAGAGTTAGACTAAACATCGTCCTGCAACGTTGCATGATGGAAAACAACAGAAGACAAAATAGGCTGGAAGGCTTTTCAGACCCTTTAGAACTGTGTGTTCTTTGAGTGTCTTTAATGGCGTCTTTGGGCTTTTTAACTTCACGAGTTCAATAAAAAAACATAACATAATATCTATAAACTTCACCTACGCCTACAAAACCAAACTATTTCTCACGGCCTTTTTTTGGTCACCCCCCGTCTTTTTGTTTTCTGACCTTCTTCTTGACGAGGGACATGACACCGATGCGCGTCAGGACGAGCTGCCGACACAGTCCCTCCCTTGGGACGCCGTCGGCGAATGTCTCGGCCCCGTCGGCGACTGGCTCGCACAGGTGGCGCATGAAGAGAGACACGTAGGCTCTGGGTGCGAAAAAATAGCGGAGTCAATGCAAAACGTTTGGCCGCAAAAGGATAAACAAGACTTGATGCTTGTTTGGTGTTGATTTACTTGAACTCCTTTTCGCTTTTTCCCCTGAGGTCCCTGACAAGCCACTGACACGAGAAGGCGTCCTGAGACGGCATACCCCAACGCATCACCGCGTTCAGGAACGCTTTGCGCTGTCGTGTGTTGAACCCCAGCACCTGTTGAGGGAATACGAACAATTTTTATTTATGTATAAGTGATACTGGCCCTGAAATCAGACAACGAACACCTGTGGTGGTACAAAAGTGTGCAAAAATAATCCAAATCCCTTGAACATTTCTCATTGTTTCACACAAAAGCAAACCTTTCCTGATTGTATTGAGATGTTATGTTTAAATCTGATCTTTCATTTTAGGAATATTTTTGATGCACATTTGTGTGAAGGTCCTCTGAGGCTGGTGTAAGGAGACAAGAGGCCAAGAACACAAAAGGTTATCGCATGTACAATAAATTTATAAAATTCTATTGAAGAATGGCAAAAGTAAGGCAATTTGATGTCCTTAACAATGTGCAATACAAGGATTCAAGGATTCTTTATTGTCATTCAACATACATGATGGTACATGAAGTGGAACGAAATTATGTACTCACGGTACTATTCCACCCAAGAGCCAACACTACCAACACATACAATGTGTTGGTAGTGTTGTAACATTGTCAAATCTTAAATAAACATGCACGGTATTGTACAATTTCTAGAAGATCAAGCAAATGTTATTTTTACCCAAAAAAAAAAGGGTTTTCTCAAGAGGTTCAACAACTTATTATAATTACACTAATATCAGAGGATATAATTTTTGGGGAGATTGAATAACTTTACAGTGCACTCCGGTTTAAGATGACATTTTATCATGCTTAGTTTTTAATAAACAGACAGACGGTTTAGATACAGTTTCAAATTGATCCCAATGAAACAACTCAAGAGGTTAAAGGTAAACCCGTTCAAACGAAACGTACAGACCTCGAGGTTACCTCCCACTCTGGCCAAAAGAGGAGGCAGAGGTTTATCCTTCTCATTCCTCAGCTGGCGACGTGACTGCCTCCGACCTGCGAAGGAGATCAGCCAACAGAAACCGTGAGACCAGTACACTCCCAGGGAGAGGTCGTCAAGATACTGTTACGGATTTACTGTGAGATTTATCACCAGTGGATGTCCTGGACTTAAAAAAACAACAACAAAAAAACACTTCTGATATGCTAGAAACCTTTTCTTCTGTATCTGTCATTTAGGGGGTGGATGTTCCTTGGGATTCTTGGCAGTCTATCTCAAAAGGTTTCTGCCAGAAAACCATAGCGGCTAAATCAGAGTCAGATGGTTCTTCTAAACAGAACCTGGAGTGTGTCGGACAACATTTCATCAACGTTTGATATCCGTTCAACGTGTCTTTTTAGTTTCATTTCTCCTTACCTTCCGGCCGATCATCGAAGTCCTCGTCCTCCTCCTCGGAGCCCACGGAGTATTCGGACTGGTTATCTGAAATGTCAGCATGCCACTCTGAAACAGCACACGGCGCTTTGTCAATAGGCCAGGCCCATTCCTTTCCACTGGGCAAGTAATGCTTTAAACCAAAAACGTCTTAAGAAAGTCATCCACACAGAATTTTGCAGGATCGTGCAAACCACGATTTCTTTCTTAAACACAAGCCTGATCCTCTTCCTACAGCATTAGCAACATGTGACGGCTGGGAGAACTTTACCAAACCTATTTAAGGCTACCCAGACCCAAACGCGATCGTCACCTTGATCTTCCTGTGCAGCATCGTTGTAGTTCACAGGCTTGCGGTTCCTTTTGCCTTTGCCCAGTTTGCTGGCCAGGTCCTCCTGCTGCTGCTCATAGTGATGCCGCAGCAGCTTCTCCCAGTAATCCGGGTCGACATTCTCCTCCTGTTTGATGATCTCCCGCTCGATCTCCTCGATCTACGGGCCACGGTGTCACACAGAGGGGAAAACGCAGTCAGGGCATTCTGAATCTGGTCGGAATTTAATAAATGAAACAAGATATATCATCTTATTGGACCTGAAACTGAAATCCTCCAGTTGTTTACTTTTATTAAAACTTAAAATTAAAAGGCCTCTGCTTGACCCCGGAGAAGGCTTCTGGTGTGCTGACAGCAGTGCGCTTTGCAGTTTTCTAGAAGATATGCAGGGGTCAAAGCAAGCGTGGAAGAGGGTGCTCTGGTTCAGGTGAGCCCACAGCTTAACTTTTTAGGTTCAAACTCAAAAACAAAGTGGGGACATTGTCTTCCAGCACTATGACATAAACAAAAACCATAGCCACAGTATCATGTGTACCAACAACCCAGTCGGATTGCATAGTCTGCCGCAAGATTGGAAAACTGTTTATAGATGCTCGGAGATGGTTTCTTGTTGCTACAATAACCTGGTAGCTGCAACATATGCGTAAGGAATCAACAGCAAACAGCTCTGATGGTATATATGGAATATAAAGCTTTATAATTAAAGCGCTTTAAATGTATGAATGTGATCATTTCTGTGTCTGGATACAACAATAAGAGCAAAGAGAGAAGGGAAAAATTTGAGGAATACAACTTTTAGTTTCATATCTTATTACAGCATTGATTTCTTCAATGCTTATAGTTAAATTGTTCAGAGTTATTTATTAAAAAGAGTAACAATAATCCATATTTAAACAAACAAACATAAACTAGTTTTTCCTCCTCAATCTGGGATTCTGTGAAGAAAATGCATAATTTGCAAAAAAGTGTGGATGTAAAAAAATAAATAAATAAAAAAGATGTCCAAAAAACCGTTTAAGAAGCGATTTGAAGGGCAAAATCTGGTCAATTTAACCCCATCCATAGTTAGTGACTGACTATGTCCTTTTTGGATTATCCGATCCAAGCAAAAAAACCTCTGGTTCGCTTTAATTTACAAGCTTTCTTAAAAAGTTAGCAGTTTGTATGTGTTTTAACCTGCCTGCAGTCAAATTATCTTGTTGGACTCCTCATCACCCTACATTACTCTATAATTGCGTCTGTCAAGTTAGAAAACTGTCCAATTAAGTTCAGCACATGAAAACAAAAACTGAACTGTCAGACAAACGTGATCTAAACAAGCTGCTCCCATAATCCCTAGAGCAATGTTTAGAGCCTCTGGATCCATGCAAACAGATGCCCTGATATCACCGCCGTTGTTTATTAACGCTGTTTTGAAAAGTAAATTGTGTTTGTGAAGGCCTCACAGTCCTGGTCAGCTGACCTCTCATCTACACCAGCAGCATAAAGAAAAAAAACAATACGTTTATGGATTCAGAGGAAAACCATCAGCTTCGAGTGCAGCTATAAATAGCGCACTGACCTAATTAAACCCTCTTATCGGGAAATTTCTCAATAAACTGCAATAAGAGATGGCAGGATCACTTCTGTAATCTTGGTGCTAGTCCACATTTTTCATTTGGCTGAAAAAACAGTGATTTCAGTTTATTTTATTTTGAATGGGAACCAAATAAAAGCAAACCGACCTCTGGAGTTTTAAACATGGCGCGCACAACGTTTTGCTTGGCTGTTTGTTAGAAGCGAGCCTGCGTTTATCTCCTGATAAAGAAGGTTCTATCTTCAGTTCCTGGGTTAGCAGCAGGTTTTTAGAAGTTTATTGTGTTAGAAATGCAGAAAAATGTTACTCTTGATTTTATTGTGTCGTCATTCTAAACTTTAAACTAGAACGCTGACTATTAGTGAGGAAATGCAACAAGAAGGAGTGTGTTTCATCTATTACATACGCCTCTAATCAATCCCATCAGCACATATGCATAAGTATGGCATTTTTATTTCCTGACTTCCTTGCTTTCACCTCACCTTGTCCTCTTCTCGGACCATGTACTGGGCGACCTTGAAGGAGCTCAAGTACTCATTCATGTTCTGGACGTCTGAGTCGTCCGTGTCGTCTTGGCTACGATCCAGCAGCCTCTCGATGGCCGCGCTGTCGTAGTGAATGACGCTGCCCTCATCCTCAACCTTGTCCCCGGAGTTGTTCTTCATGCCTGACAGAGGCAGAGTTAAGAGAGCATCTACAAGACTTAGCCGAGGAAGCTTTTCTAAAAGTTCATAACGCGTGTATTTTTGTCACCTTCTCCGTCATCCTTGAAGAGCTCCTCGGTCCCAAATTTGAGGATGTCATCCAGCTCCTGCTTGGTCATGGAGCCAGCCTTGGATCCCAGACCCGGCCGCACCACCAGGTGGGTCAGCATCATCTTCCTCTTGGCCACCTGCGTGATGCGCTCCTCCACGCTGGCTCGCGTCACAAAACGATAGATCATCACTTTGTTGGCTTGCCCAATACGATGAGCTCTACTGAACGCCTGCACAGAACAAAAAACACCTCAGTTTAGATGCGAAAGGAAAATTGAAACTTTTACTCCCGGGCTGAACTGCACCTGTATATCATTGTGAGGGTTCCAGTCAGAGTCGAAGATGACGACAGTATCGGCCGTGGCCAGGTTTATGCCCAAACCACCCGCCCTGGTGGAGAGCAAGAAGCAAAACTGACAAGCTCCAGGAGCTGCAAGCGAGAAAATGCAAACAGGTGTGGAGTTATCAAAGCACTTAGAGGACGAGGTTGTTTTTAGTTGAAATGACATATCTGAAGGTAAAGCAATTTTGACATATCTGAAGGCTCGCAATTAGCCACAGCTATACCCTTCCTGTTGTACTGTTCTGACCAGACTTTTCTTCGGCAGTCCTACTGATCCCCACTCCCACGCCCACTTGTTGAAGTGCACGCCTTGTTTTGTTGTGTAAAACTGTACACTACTTTTACAGGTCAAATTGCACACTGCGATTAATGATTTGTTAAACCTTTACTCTGTCAGTGAAAAACTGAAGAAAATGATAATGAGGTCTGAATGATGATCTTATTATTGTTTGTTAATAAGTCAAATATGTGATTTGAAGCTTTTGAAAGAGCTATTCCACTTTTACATCTAATTCAAAATCCCAAAAAGTAAAGTAAAAACTAGATCATTATTAACTAAACAGATGTTTATAACATTACAACATGCATAACCTTTGAAAACATAAAAATTGTGATTTTATTATTTGTATTTATTGCATTGAATCCACTTTAGATTGGGTTCTGTTTAAAATCCATCAGTACTTACAAAAGTGAAACTTGGACTGAATTAGACTACCCTTAGAAGTGTAACTTTATCCGTAGAAGCAAAAAGAAGGAACTTTTTTGATGCTTTCAAAATATCGTTAAAACAGCATCTTGTTTCATTCCCAAACAGAACATCATCAGATCCATCATCCCTTTAAGATACAATAATGAAACTCTATACTTACCATTGAATCTGTCGATGGCCTCTTGTCTCAGGGAGCCTGTAACGCCTCCATCGATTCTCTCGTACTTGTAACCCTCATAGTCCAGAAAATCTTCTAATAGATCCAGCATTTTAGTCATCTAAACAAGACATACAAAGGTCATCTTTAATCAATGATGTCTCCTTGCAACTGAAATCACAGTCTGCTGCTTAAATCTTTAATAGGTGCTCCATAGAAGTTAATGCAGATATTGCTCAATTGCCTCTCTGTTTATTCATGGTCTGTGTATGCGTTACCTGTGAGAAGACCAGCACTCTGTGTCCCTGTTGTTTCAGCTTCCTCAGCATCTTCTGCAGCAGTGTGAGTTTCCCAGAGGCCTTTGTGAGCGCCAACCCTTCGTACGCCCCGCTGGGTGTTTTCTGGGCTTCCTACAAAGGCACAACAGCATTAACACTGGCAGAATCATTTAATCAGACCCATAGTTACAGGATACTCATGTGTGTCTTAATAGTGGCTTTAACATTTCTATTTTGAGTTATTCCGGCAGAAGGAAAACAGATAATGATAACCAATAACAATAAAGAGAGACATACTGATCAATAATATAAAATAAAAAATGTATTATAATTTTCAAGACAAAAACACAGAACTGCAAAGTCACCAAAGTATAAGGGGTTTAAATTTTTATATAAATTTACTTCAAAAACAATAAAAAATTCATTAGTTGTTATTAGTTTTAAATGTGTTTTAGAAAACATCATGCCACTCTGTACCCTTGCACTACCTTACCTTACCACACGATGTCCCTATACAGTTATTTTAACTGAATTGAAGGTTATTTGATCGCATAAATTAGTTATTTAAAGGGCAAAATTTAAAATTCTGGCTTTCTGGCTTTCAGATTTTGCACAAAAAAAATGTTAGTTTGTGTTACTATCCATCTATCTCACCATGGAGGCGACAGGGAAGAGGTACGGGTGGTTGCAGCACTTCTTCAAGTCCATCATGATGTTGAGGAGAGACACCTGGTTTCCTCCGCCTTTCGAGTTTAAAGCCTCGAAATTCTTGGTCAGAATCAGCTTGTAGTACTTTCTGTATTTAAAAGCATAGCAATAAGTATATATATATAAACACCCCTATGTTAAGAAAGTTTTGGCGAAAAAGGCATTTGTACTGTCACACACGCGTACTTTTGCATAGGGCTCAGCTCCACTCTGACAATCAGCTCGGTCTTGGTGGGCATGTTCTTAAACACGTCCGCTTTAAGCCTGCGCAGCATGTGAGGCCCCAGGACATCGTGGAGCTTCTTGATTTGGTCCTCTTTGGAGATGTCTGCAAACTCTTCCAGGAAGCCCTCCAGGTTGCTGCACAGAAGGAAAAAAAAAGGTGTTCTGGTGTTACTGTATTACCGAATGTTACGAGGACACCGTTATTTTTTATTTTAAAAGAAATAAGCCATACTTAAAACGATTGGGTGTGAGGAAGTTGAGCAGATGAAACAACTCCTCCAGGTTGTTTTGTAGAGGGGTTCCCGTCAGCAACAGCTTGTAGTCAATTTTGTAGTCATTTAGACGCCTGAAAAACTTTAGGGAGAAAACCAACAGCAATGCTTCATTTCGACTACAAACGATCCTCTCCGTCACTCATCTGGGTTCTTGAAGACATGCGATGGGCATTAACAGTGTGAGCCAAGCAAACCGTACCTTGGACTGGTTGTTTTTAAGGCGGTGAGCCTCATCCACCACCAGACACGCCCAGTCGATGGACTTGAGCGCCGTCTGATCGATGGTAACTAACTCGTAAGAGGTCAGAAGGACGTGAAACTTAATGGTAGCCTCGCGCTGCGGGGAGGGAAGCAACAGAAGAATGAATGATATTTTATTAAAAAAGAGTTACTAACAACCATCAGCACCTCCTCACCCTAAGTTTAAAGGCCTTCTTTCCAGTTTTAACGGAGTCGTCGAATGTGAATTCGTTCTCTCTGATGATGGCTCGGCTGTCCTTGTCTCCCGTGTAGGTCACCACGTAAAAATCTGGCGCCCACATCTCAAACTCCCTCTCCCAGTTTATAATAGTGGACAGGGGCGCACTAACCAGGAAAGGACCCTTAGTGTGGCCCTGGGAGAAAGAAAAAGATGGACGTTGGTGCCGCCACAGAATCAGTGATGTGATAAAGCAGAAATGATTACAGTACCTCTTTGAACAGTGAATAGAGAAAGACAATTGTCTGGATGGTCTTGCCAAGGCCCATTTCATCTGCCAAGATGGTGTCGGTTCCCTGAGCCCAGGAGAACCGAAGCCAGTTGAGGCCCTCCAGCTGGTAGAGATGCAAGGTGCCGCCTGTTGCTGAGACAAAGTCGGGCTGCTCCTCATATTTTATCGTTGGCTGGAGCGGCAACAATCAATAATGAGGTGAGTCTATTTAACTCCTTTCTAGGATGATGCACCATTACACAACTGTCAAAGTTCGTCAGGAATCTGTTCTATTTCTTCACAATTTATAAAAAGCTTGGTTTTATACAATGAAGTCATAAAAACCGTGCTGAAGGTCGAGATTCAAACTCTCCAGATTCAAATCCCTACTGTTTTCATTCATTTTCCAGTATATTGTGTAAACAGAGTGTAAACACAAAAGTGCAAGAAGTTTAAAATATGTTTCTACAGAACCTCCTAGGTTTAAATATGAAGGGAGGAAAATTAGTCTGAAAATTGGTCCATGTGAAATGACACACAAATCGTATCTAAATACAGTTCAAAAAGTATTTTGCTCTACAAATAATGCTAAAAAAAATAGCTAAAATGATTACAATTTGGATATAAGAACTGAAACAAGTTCAGAAAGCAGACACTTTTTAGGAAACTCCA